>VZTF01008130.1:844888-1295644 GCA_013397755.1 Cnemophilus loriae
GGCGGCGGAGGGGACAGGCCGAAAATTGCTCCCCCATGCAAGCGGCGTCCTCTGCGCCTGCCGACAGCACGGGTGCAGGGAGGAAGAGCGGATCTCCCTCATTCGCGCTGTCCGCGATAAACTGTGGCAGCCGCTGCATCCATTTCTGTGGGGCACAGAAAGCTCTTGCCTTTGCCTGGGAATAATGCCTTGGTTTGTATCTATTTTAGTTTAAATCAGCACCCCCGCACACACTTTTATATGGAGGGGAAGGTGAGTAATGATTAAAAAGTCATCAGGCTGTTACCAATCTCGTGTGCTGAATTCCTAGCAGCACTTTTTTTCTGCTTCCATCTGGTCTAAAGGTGGTGCTTAAGGCACGTTGCTCTTAGCAACCATCCTCAGGAATGCCTCTTTCTTTGGACATGGCTAAACGGGTCCGTAGTATCATTGTGGGGTCTATTTCGCAATCACTCTGATCCATAATCATGGCCGTGAATTTAGTGCTAGGATGCCAGTAATTTGGGACTGGCCGGCTGTCTATTTTTCCAAGGGCACCTAGAGTCTGTCTCTAGGATCCTGAGTTACTTTCAGGCATAGCTGTGTAAACAAACATCTTCCTGGTCACAGCACTAGCAAGAGATGGACTTTCCTTCTTTAGAGTGGCATTCCCTCTGAATTGTTAGTTCAGCGTACCTCTAGAGACAGCCCTAGAGAGCAGCGGTTTGGCAAGCGTTAGAGCAATAAATAATCCCGAGGCTGAAAGGTGATGCAGCGGGTCTCAGTTACCCAGCGACACGACGGTGCATGCATATGTTTTACTGGGCTAACTTCTCTTCCCAACTGCGTCCTGGTCACACAGATGGCCAACGAGTTGTGCTCACTCCGCTGTTTGTAGCAGCGAAGTAGAAATCCATTTCTGCATCTCTGCCTGCTTTTCTCTGTCTTTGAAAAGAATTGTCGCCAAACCACCCCTGAACATTAGAAGTAGGTAGGGAGCAGTTGGTAAGTTTATTTTGTTGTGGAGAATGTTAGGCGTGAAAAGACCAGGAAGACTTTAGCCCTGCTCATCCGGGCCTGTTGCACATCTCTGTTTTAAAGGAGTCTGGATTTAGCTTAGTCCAGGCTAAGTCACTCTGTCTGTGACCACGAGAGAACTTCCACGCCTTCCCCAAAGGCTGACATCTCCGTCTCTGTGTAGGGCATAGCAGGGTGGAGGGAAGGAGCAGGGAGTGAGCTGTGGAAAAGCTTTGGTTATTTCTGAGCGGGAATTCCCCACCGCCTCCTCCGGGTTCCCGTGCTATTGGTCCCTTCGGGATGTCCTTGCGACCAGGAGGACGGGATGCCGTGGAGTCCTTCCCGAGGAGAAGCGAGAGCTGAGGAGATTCCCTCCAGAAGGCAGCCTGCCAGCCCCCTCTCTTCTTCCTCAGCCAGCAGTGCTATGGCAACAGGGGAGAGCTTGAAGCCTGCCAGAGCTGCAGCCCCCTCATTCCTCCTGAGCAAATTAGCCACCATGGATTCGCATTGTCCTTCCCACGGCTCCTCTCATTGTTGGGACTAGCCAGCATGTCCTTTCCTCTCCCTCCCTCTCTCTCTAAAGCTACCTTTCAGCAACCACACGGCGAATTCGAACCGCCTGGGTTATTTGTCAGATTCGGGAGGTTATTTCTGTCTGTACCTTATGGAGCAAACACGGAGAGAGGCTGGTGCGATGGCACCGTTCCCTCCCCAGCGACACTTGCTTAGGCATCTGGACACCCGCCTGTTGCTGCTGCTGGAGCTGGGAGACGTGATATTCGGGCATCACACCAGGCGCCCTTCCTAAATGACACTTTGCTTCATGGGGCATGCAACCAAGCTCCTTGCCTTGCCATTTCTGAACAGCTTCCCACAAACGAGCCTAGGGAACGCTGAAGGTGAGGTTTGTGTATACGGTACTCGAGGGTGTCAAATGGGAACAGCCCTAAACCATTGATGAGGATAGAAGGATAGGTCCCACCTTGACGAGGGAGAAAAGCAGTAGCCTAGTATTTGTCTCTCCGCTGTGCTAAGTGTGATGGAAACCTTTTCCTTATCACTTGGCACACGAACAAAAGCCATAATACGTGACCGCCGGCACATCCTTTACGTTATCGGGGATCACATTTCGCAGCTTTCCGGTTCACTGCTTCTGTGTAAGCGCAGACCCATGGCAGCGGCTCCCAAGAAATTCCAAGGAATTCGGCGGATCCAGAGCCCAGACGATCCGCCCGTCTGCCCACGACGACTGGGCACGTCGGGCTGCCTTTTCGTAGGTCTGCCTTTACCTCCTGAGGACGTCTTAACACCTCGTCCCCGAAATGCTGAATTAACAAGCCATTAAGAGCTGTCAATCACCAGTAACTGCTCACCTGTGTTTTCAGAAACCCACCTCTTGTCTTGCCCAAGGCAGTAAGAGCCGGGGCTATTTAAACCCCCTTTTTTCCCACCTCCTACTACTATACGGAGCTTGATTGCCAGCTCTTTGAAGTCTGGAGCGCTCTAAAATGCCCTCTTTTATTTAAACTGCCCGTTTCCGGCCTTGTCTCTACTGCTGTGAGCAATTCGTCTTTCCTACAGCAAAGGTGTGAAGAGAGACCTGTGACGGGAAGGTGAAAGAGGTTTGGCCGCTGGATTTGCTCTCATTATTCGTGGAAATGTGATGAAAGCCTAAAGACCTCCACTGCAGGAGGCTCAATTGCCTGATAAGTTTTAACCCACATTGTGTGATGTTTTATTTTCTTCAGGACCTTCAAGAAGGGTGAAGACAAGTAGAAGCATATCCCTGTAGTTTTGACTTTTTGTTGCTTTGGAGTTACCTGACTTGAAGCAGATGAGAAAGGGAGCTGAATGTTTTGTGTTACAATGAGCTATAAAGGAAGGGTGTGTGCACACATGTGGCTTCTTCCAGCTTAAAAGCAAAAGAAAGTCAAGAGAGATAGGAAAAACTTTTCAAGGAGAAAAGGAGGAGATTTGAACTCTTACCAGAAGCATTTATTACTATGGACTATTTTTTAATTTTTTTATTCTAAAAATCCGCCACACCAAGTCCTCATGAAGCCTAGCACTTTCCTGTTGCCCTACATAAAATAATAATCATAGCAAATCAAACATTATAAAATCGTGTACTCTTTGTGATTTAGGAAAAAAACCCGCTCATTTTTCAGCTCCTTAGTGGGAACCCCGAGAGGGGAACTGCTAGCTGCTTGGGTCATCTTCTGTGAAGATCTAGCATGTGTTTCATCTGACATACTTCTTAGCTGAGCTCCTTCATCTCAAACAAATTGAATTTATCTCCATATAATTGTTTTTATGAGCTAGAGCATGGCAAAACCAGAGAGAAGGCTGGCTCGTTGCATCCACTGCCTGTGCAGCTGACAGTGAATGTCAAACCACACCTTTCTGGGATTCAGGAGACCATTTTAAAATTGTAGCAATTAAAACCAGCGAAATCATGGCACAGCAATGGGAACTAGTTCTGTGCAAATGTGTATCAGACAAGAGGTCAAGTGAAAAATACCTGCTGGGTAATCAAGTGGAGTTTCCTTAAGGGACTTGCATTAACCCTCCTGGATGTGTACTTTCTTTCCTTTGGATTTTGCATTGACATCCTTTTAGTGGAAGGAGGTAAGGTTTCTACCTCTATTTGAGAGAAACGGAAAAAGGTACATATCTTGTTTGAGTGGGGAAGGCAGTCTGCCTTCAGATCAAGAGTGTGATGAAAATCTGCAAGCCAAACTCTAATGGCAGCCCTCGGGGGTCTGTGTCTTGGCAAGTCCAGCATTCAGAGCCAATGAAAAATTTACTGCCAAGGAGAAGAAGCTTTCAATATCTGTTAACATCCTCACGGAGAGGAGTTCAAAATCAGTCTTATAAACAACAACAGAAATCTTTGAAAGAAGAGTAAGGTTAAGAGCCTCGGGAAGGCAGCAAGGAGGTGAGGAGCATTGTTATTGACTGGTCTAGATTAAACAGCACAGAGGAAGATTTCAATTTGATAACGTCACAGCCCTTCCTGTTTTTCTTTGCGGCTTCTGCTGACAATTTTGTAAGGTAATTAAATTGGCTGATTGAAGTCACAGTGGTCATGGGGCGATAAAGACCGTTTGGATTTAATGGAATTTAGAAACAACGGTGCACTGCACACAACTCTTACAGAACGAGAATTTTAATGACTCATTCAGGGTGCTGACTACATAGAACGTCTTGGACGAGTTTAATTGAAAGGGCAAAGCTGATTAGCTGTATACAGTCTTTATTGCACTAGATAGGGGAATTAGAGTTATCCTTTTAAAAGACTCATTATTGCATTATCAAGATTTAATGTAGGTTAAGAAAGCTTTCATCCGTGTGGGCTTTCTGGAATATCCCCAGATCCTTTCACCCAGTGTTTGGAACACCAATAGTCTCATAAAATGATTTTCACACAATTGTCTGATAGCTTGTATTCTTACTGACTGCTTATTCTTACTGATAACTTGCTTCTTACTGACTGCTACTTGTCCTTTGAAGAGATGCAATGTTCAAGTAATACCTTCAAATTTAAATACTTTAAATGTGGTTGCTGAATGAAGTGATTTCTGCCACCAGAGATAAGAAACTGGAGAAAAAGAGATTTTTTCTAAACTCAAATATTAGAATTTAGTTTTATTAGTTTAGTTTTAGGGTTTTTTTCCCATTTATTTATGTATTTATTTTATATCAGAGAAAATCCCCTCAATTTAGGAAAAAAGCAAACCAAACATTTTGCAGTCATTGTAAATAAAGCAGGTCTTTGTCCCCTACTTAATGTATTTACCTTGTCTGTTTCTGAGTTTTAACCTTCATCTTCTTTAATCTCTTTCAGAGGAACAATTACTAGAAGGTATGTCAATAATGCAAAAGAGAAACTAGAAGGTGCCTTATTTCCATACTCCCCAATCTGCAAGGCAAATTAATTTTTCCTGAATGAGCTTTTTATAGTGTTATGCTGTAATGTATGTTGGAAGATTAGATTAAACAACATGATAACATAATGACATAATGTCATTATGCTGTCACATCTGAACTGGAATATGGAGAATCAAAGATCATTGTCATACTAATACTTATAATTTTGTGCGTGTCCTGTGCTGTCTGTGCTGTGTTCTCCCCTTTCTTCTCCTCACTCCTGCTCCATTTCTCCCCTGAGCCCTTTGGTTCCTTTATTATACAATAATAATTGTCTTGGGCACCTTCAATTTAAACAGCCAATGCTTTCAGTAATGCACAGAATACAGAAGAAACATGTGATGGTCATTATTCCAATACTGGAGCTCAGCCAGATTTGGATAAAGTAGATGGTATAGTAAGGCTATGTAAAACACTAAGCAAACTCAAAAATATAATCTAAATTTAATTAAAAAATACTTCTTAATGAATTAAAACCACCATGCTTTTTTTTTCTTCCTTTAGGCAAAAAATTGGAAGTGACAAATGGGTGCAATGCTCAAGCCAAGACTTCTCTTTTTACATTGCTGCAAAGCTATGCTTGCATCAAAATTTGCAAGTGACTTGGATCAGCCATGATTCAGATTTCCTTGAACATTATTCTTCTAATCCAAAATGCTATTGAAACACAGTAACTCATCTAAGAATGGGTTTGCTTTGAAATGAAATACACATTCTGAGAAAACATTTTTTAAAGTGTTTCCATTTCCAGGTGTTTCTGCCTGGGGTATAGAAAAAGAGGTTGCCTGCTGATATTGTGAGTGAAGTCTATGGTAGGGGTAGTTTAAAGCACAGCTACAGTGTAGAGTTTAGATCACAAAGTTTATTCTTAGTTCACAGTAAACATTTTTGTTATCAATGCATTGGACGGTAAATTCATTTACGGGTCTTAGAGAATTTAATTTTTGGAGCAATACATTAATGCACATTAACTGAATGTGTGTTTTATTATATTAGTATTTCCATTCACAGACTCTTTAAAACCTCATATTTTCAAGAAAATATTTTTTTGGATCTAAAGTCGATTGAACTAGGAAAATTGAAAATGTCTGTCAGTTTTCCATCATGAAAAAAATCTGTTTGTTAAAGTCACTAACTCTTGTATAAGGCTTCATAACTGATAGAAGAACAGTCCAGGGAGAGCTTTCCTACTTTGCTGCCAGGAACTGTTGTTTGGGAGACTTGGCATCCTCTTAAATTCAAATTATGATTACTCTTTTTCCCCCTTCATTTTTTCTGTCTTTATATTTGACTGTATGTCTCTGATGTTTGCTAATTTTAAAAACATTTAATCTGATTTCAGTATGTATAGCTAAAGGTTAGCATCATATTTTTGCAGACAAATGGAAAAATGTGGTTTCATGGGTGGGCAGAATAATTTTGAAAGAAAAAGATTTGTTTGTTTGTTTGTTTTTAAATTTTCGTACCTTGAGTTATCTGATCATTTCCTCTCACTTTGTCTTTTTCCTTATTTATTTTTAAATAGTGAAATGGAAAATGGTTACTTATATGAAAGAGGAATGTTTGTTTGAATATGTTTTTTGCGGTCCTTGTTGTAAAGTCTTTGTTTTTCTAACTTTCTGGGAAAATCCATGGAAAAAGTAAAAAAGCTGGAAGCCCTCATTTCTGTCTTAAAAGTAAACTCCAAGTCTAAGCCATGCCTTAGGGCTCCTCTGCAGCATTTGGAGAGTGAAAGAGGCAGAAGGATTAGACAAGGTTGACTTAAGCTGGATAACTCTTAGATGGCTTAAGTTAGGCTAGATGAACCATGTCCCTCATGGAATCAGCAATATGGAGATGTCAAAGTGGACTGAGTAGGGTTTTTTGTTTTCTCCCCAGGCTTTAGTGTTTATTACCACATACTGAACTCATTTTTTTTCAGATGGAAATTTAAAAGGGAAAGATTAATATATAAATGGCTCATCAGATTCTTCCTGCCATGAAAATACAAATATGCTGAATCAGAGATCTCTCGCTCATTCTGCTAAAAACTTGCCAGCAAATGGGTGTTGCTTGTTTTCACAATAGATAATCATAGCTAGTCCTGTAAATAAGGACTTGTTTGTGAACACATATATTTAACTGATTACTTTACAGAAATTTATTGAATAAAGCTTATCAAGCTTGCTTCAAAAGGTGCGGAACTATTTCACTCTGAAAGAGTGTGCCATCTTCATACATAGCTCTTTATGTATGTCCAGTACAATATTTCAAATTGTCACATTTCTCTAAATATAGAAAGAGCTATTACTTTAAAATGGTTTTTGTCCTAAGGTAATGGATACTGAATGAAAAACAATTTTCTTAAGAAAGAAGCATATACATGATTAAGTAACAATTTGGGTAAATTTATTAAGGATTAGTTTATTATTGAACTTGCCATCCATTTGGGCTTTTGTCCTTCCCTGGGAGCTAAATATATACCAGCTATTTCAATCAGCTCAAGAGCTAAACATATGTCAGCTATATCAATCAACTCACATTTATGCTGTTATTTAAAAGTTGCACAATTAGGACATGATTTACCAAAGAGTCCATAATTAAAATAATTACACTAGCAAGCATGAAACATTTACAAGGAAATCTGAGTCTCATAGCTCACAATGGTAAAATTTGACTTTCACTTTTTTAAGCATGTAAGCAAATATTTTCAGTCCTGTCTCAACTCTTCACATTGCAAAACTTTGATGAAGCCAGTTATTTTACTTGGAAACCAATAAATTTTTCCATTTCTACCTATATTTTCAGTATGAGTGCTTGATCATCAGTCAAAACCAACTACTGAAATTGTTAGAGAAGTACAGTCCTTGAGAGTTTAGTGCTAAGTTGATTCATGATAGTGTGTTTTATCTTTACACCATGGATGATAGGAAACTCTGTAAAGTTTCTTATATGTAGTGATTCAAAACTACAATTTATGGATCAAAATAGTGAAATAAGATAACTTGCAGTATGCCTTAGGTCTGATTATCCTCTAACTTTCTGTTTAGGTCGGTGGCTTACGTTAGCATGAAGCGAAATAAGAATCAAGGCTGTAAGGTGTAGCATGCTGTTCAGAAAAAGAGCAGTTTAGATTCCTCTAATGCTAAAATTAAATAATTATGTTAAAGTTCATGGGTATTTGGCAGTTTATCCTAGGTATAGTCATTGCATGTATGAATTGGTGATAGAGTTTTCTTCCGAAGCTGCGTGATTAGGTCCAGAGTGATGTTGAATACAGTGCTCTTCCAGTCAAACCACCTGTGCTGGTTACCATTAGCAAAGATGCTCATTCCAGAACCCGTTTGTCCTTGAAATTTTTTTCCCCAATTATCTTTTAAAGTCACACTACCATTTTTACACCTACATTTGTTGTTCATTTATTGACCTTAACAATACAGAGGCATGTACTATAAAACAAATTCAACATGATAAAAATAATTTGATTGACGGTGGTTTTTTGGGTTTTAAGTTGAAAAGAGTATACTCACTGGTTAATGCAGTTCAGTAGTAGCAGAACAAATTGTTTCACTGATCAAATGCTGTAACACAATCAGAAACATTGTACTATGTAGAAATATATGTAAATAACAGTAGCAAACATGAAGATTACACATTCTATGAGAGAAAATTATTTTCTAAAGCAGTAACTTCATTGTTATTTGAAACATTTGTCCTACAAGGCAGGAAGTCTTTCAAAGAAGTTCCGTGTTACTTGTTCATTAAGAATTTGGATGAAAAGGTACATTAGGAAAATTAAAAGTACACAGAATATTCTAAAACAGCGGAATTAATTTCCTTTTAAAATGCTTAATCACAGTGGTTTTTGGTTTTATATATATTAATGGGAACATGTATGTTCACATTTTATGCATTTTAATAGCTAATATTTGTTAAAAAATGTCATGCAGAACTTTAATAAATTATCAGCATGCATTTGAGCATTAAAATTCATCGTTCTTGTTTTGTATTGTGCCACTTAAGGATCGATATCGGGACTGAACCCTAGGGAATCTAACCTGCAACCTCTTTGCTTATCTGATTTCTACTGTTCCACAATGTTTACAGTTTTCATGTATGCTATACTAACAAAGTTGGGGTTTTTTATTCAAATGGTATGAAGACCTTACCCCAGCCACTTTTTCAAATTAATGATTATGCATTTTTTAAAAGTATTTATACACTGCTTAGAAATACCTAGTTTCTCTGGTGTTATGAGGCACCCATATACGCTTCTAGTCTGTGCAGCAATGAAAGTTTGATGTTTCAGTCTCTGAAGCTGATTTTTGAAAATATTACTGCGCAAAATTCAAACGCAAGGCCAGTGACTGGTCATAGCTAATTTGAGGACTCTTCTTTTTAAAAGAAAATATCAAGTACTGAGGGAGTATGTCTTGCTGATTTTTAGCAACTGTGCTTTTGAACCAGTCCATTTTCAAAGCTAAGTTTTTTTGGTGCTTGCCTTCATACCTTGAGGTGATGATCTATTTCAGTCAATGAACTACTTGGACATGCTTCCAGATAGCCCTGACAACACTGCTCTCTTCATTTTATTGAAAGCAAAAAAGTTGATAAGCAGGATGGAGGTGGTTTGAGAAAAATAATGCAGATGAATTCAAGGCCATCAGTGTTGAACAAATAACAGAAAGGAATTGAAAAGGGTTAATGGAAAAAACACTGTTTGCCTAAAAAGGCCATATACAACTGTGCAAATACTAAGATTTTGTTTCTGTCTAGTCAAAATCAAACATAAAGATAACATTTGACAAAATGATCTGATAATTCAACAAAATAAGCATAGCTTTATTTTTTTTAAGCCAAGAATTTGCTCAGTTAAATCCCTCTGCTTCCTGTTATTGAACGTTGAGTATGATGTTTACAGAAAGAGCAGAAACATAGTTTAATAATCTGTTTTTGCCTAGATTTGATCTTTTCTTAGCCTTGAAGAAAGCATACCTGGGGTCAGTTCAGGAGAAGTGGTAAGCCCTGTGCATGCCTCATCTGTAAGCAACTGAGGGAAGAAAATGGAAATTTGTGAGAGATACATGTGACTTCCTTCCAGTACTGCTATATGTATTTGTATGTCCTTGAGAAGGAAAGACTATAAAATATGAGTGTTATTAAGGCTTATCTCTTCAGATCTCGGCAGACTCTATCATTCACGACATTCAATATGCCTGCAGAAACTCTCTGTGTGACTGTGATACAGCAAAGAAAAATGTGCTCAAAAATGCATTAAATCAGATTTCCTAATGTCTTTTCAAACCTGCCTAAACAATGAAAAGTCACATTTAAAGATCGAATCAACATTAGTCAGTCAGAGCATGTTCAATGTTGTCCACTTGTGACCTTTTGTGTCTAGACATTGAAGATTTCAAATTGAGCTGTAGATTTGTATCATTCTGTGATCATCAATGTTCATTAAACACTACTTTTGTTGTAACTTAAGGTAAGAATATACCCTATTTTCAAATAAGGAGTGTGGCTTGCTTTTCAGAGTATTTTCCACTCTTTTCATTCATGGGAAGATGCTTGAGTCGGATAAAGTTGTTGTATTTAGCTGTCATATGGCCAAAGGCACTCTGCTCACAATGATTTCCTTTGTTGTCTTTACTGTCATCTTCTAGTTTATAAGAAACTTGTAACACATATTTTTGGAAGCCTTCTCCACTCTGTTTCTACAGACAACTGGTGTTCTACTCACCAGAACCCATCTGACAGTTATAAGGATAGAAAATTAGAAGGTCTTTGTCTTCTAGTCCACTGCGGTTATATACTTAAAAAAGTAAACAGCAATATTTTCACTAATCCATATTAACAATCCATTATCGTACTTTTGATGATAAGTCCCTTTACTTATTTTTTGGCAATAATGTGGATGTCACAAAGTGTTCTTTGTGACTTGAACAAAGGAACTAGGCAACAATGGTTTTACAAGTACAGCCCTGTGTGAATGTGTGCACACACATGTTTTTGTGCTGTGGTGACCCAAATGCAGAACAAAAAGTAGGAGTATGTTTCCTTTGCTGGAGTTGTTGTTAACGTAAACCAGGAGAAGTGCCTGAGGGTGCATCAGGGGTCTTCGACGGAAGAACTCATAACAATTATCCATCTGCTTCCTGACAAGAAGTGAGCCTGGGATAGCAAAGAGCTGTGAAGGTGGCAGAATCTGTTCTCACAGGGTGTGATCTTCATGAATATTTTCAAAGTGGTCGTGAAAACAAAATAAAAAATTCCAGCAAGAAACCATGAAATTTAGCAAAGAACCCACAAAGTCAAGCATATTTATGACAGGAAAAAGAAAAAAAAAAGAGAACACTAGAATTTTTTACCCTGGAAAAGATAAACTAAATTCCGTGAACGAAGCTGTGGATATATACATGTTCCTGCCCACAACACCCCACTGCAACTGCTAAAAATGTAGAAGTGGTACTTGCTAAGACATAACTCTGTTTGCCATGGACCAATACTCTTGGTGTAAGGGAAATCTTCATTTAGAGAGGATTTACCTCTGTGAGACCCATAGTAACTTCCTTTCACTACACTTTTAAGAGGAGGTAATTATGCCAATGTTTCAGGGTTCAGCTAGCAGTGCTGTAAAGCAGTAGAGCCTAGTGAAGTCCATTTCTGCTACAGTTTAATCTCTTAGATTAAAGCTACAGCACTGCAACAAACCTCTAGGTAGGTTTTCTGTGTCTTGGTTTTAAGGAACCATGATATGCTGAGCTTTTAGTTCTTTGCTGATCAATTAGGGGAACTCCTCAGGAGGCAGAAGCGTTTTCATTATCTTTGTATTTGACTTCCCTATTTTATCAGGCACATTTTCTACAAAAGCTTACCCACATGGATAATTTCACAAATACAGTTAGTAGATGCAAAGCCAGAAGATATTTTACTTCCATGAATCACCTGTTGAACCATAATTTTAAAGACCAAGAAGCTGAAGGAGTAGTAAAATACTAGTTAAAGGTTTAGAGTTCATGTAGCTCTGACACTGAAGTAATCAATGGAAACTAATTTTGTGTATTTTGTGAGAAAATAAACCCACTGATAACCAGAAAATATCGGCTTTGGTGTCACCCTAAAGATAGTTGAGCTGTTAAGCGAAGTGAGAGGAAAACTGGAAAATGGTTAGTCTAGGTATTAATGAAATATGTTACGGTTGGTAAGAACTTTTTTGTGCTGTTATACAAAATTTCAAAAAAAATTTCTATCAGGGCTGGCAAGGATTAGGGCTATGCTAAGATTTTCAGATGCTTTATGAGTTCTGAAATGCCGTGTCTTAAGTACACTATTTCATAATTACAGTGTTAGTGATCTGGAAATGCAGAGGACTCCAGTGCTTTTGATTTTTCAAATATCTTTAGTCCATGTTTTATAACTACTTCTCTTAACTAAATTTTTTTTTCAATATTTTTTAGGAATTAGTTACCTTTCAATAGAATTTAATTTTATTAAGAAAACTATTTAGGTTTGTTTGCTTCACAGGTAAGAGTTTTTTAACACATTGGTTATTTCAGAACTAGGACTAATGGTAAAACTTCTATGAAAAGTGCTAGCCTATTTTTTAAAAAATAATGTTATCTTGATTACAGCATTATACATATTTATAATAGTTCTTTCACTAGCAACCAAATATTTTTCTTTTTGTCTTATGCAAACACTTTGTTCAGTAACAGAAAGTAGTACAAAACTTTTCAAATGAACTGAAGTTCCATTTTAAAAAGTGTTTTAAATCATTATATGTTAAAAAAAAAAAAAGTTGTATCAGTCACTACATTCATCAATATTTTCATTGACAACTGCAAAAAGACAAATGAGCTACATTTCCCTGACCATATTTCACTACTAAGCTTCCACAGCTTTTTCTGCTGTAGGACTGAATGTCTTTGGCTGAATACCGTTTTACCAAGTATTTACTTTGCCTTCTTCCATTACTATTCCATATTCTTCATCCCCGTATGACATCTTATACTGTTATTTCAGCATGTATGTAGAAAAGTTAAAAGTAGAAAGAGTTAATTTAAAGACTTGAAGTTATCACTGGACATCTCCAATGTAATTTAGTAAAATACTAAACAGAGTCCCGACAATTTCGCTTCTCTGAGGTTTGTGTCAGCAGTGAAGTGTTCGGCCTTTGGGCATGAAGAGATGTGGAGGATGGTGTTTTTAGCTACACAAGCTAGTATCTAACTTGGCAGTTTCTTGTCTTATTTCTCTCAAAAGAAGAATGTGTTCAGCTGGGGTAAAAATTTGAAAAAGTTTATAGGAAGTTATTCCTATAATTATAGGAAGTTATTGGAGTTATTGGAAATATTACAGGAAGTTATTGGAATTAAGAGTGCTTTGATCTTATTTGTTAAACCAACCAACCAAATAATAAAAAAAAAAAAACCCAAAACCCGAAACTAAAATACACCCTAAACCAAAACTAAACTGTCTTTCCTTCTGGACACTGATATTATTGTTTTAGAGACATGAAAATACGATTCTAAGAGTGCAGAAACTACAGAGAATAGTTTCATGCTATATTCAAACAGTGCTGCTGAGAAATGTTACCGTGTCAGAAGAAAACAACTTTTGGCCATTGTTAAATACGTAGGTCATTTCAATCATTAGCTTGATGGAAGAAAGTTTATTACTCAAAGTCATCTCACAGCTGCCCAACAGCTGCTGAGAGTCCAAAGCTCAGAAGGACAATCAGCTCACTGGTTATGTGGAACAAAGCTATATTATTTGATTTTTCAGTATTTTAGTGGAAAAAATGATGAAGATGTTGATATTTTGTTAAAGACGTTCTGTTTGTGTACTTTAAGCTGTTGGAGTTTTCATCCATATAAACCAAGATTCTTCATGTGCCAGTTTTCTAGAACTATTCCCCTTGTACAAAAGAAAGAGCTATAAGTATAGCCATACATAAAACTGATGACACAATTATGAGATGACTCATTACGATGAAATCTTAGGCAGCCTTGGTCAAGGATCTTGTGTTATCTATCTGATTTACCTTTTCTTGAAATGGATCTCCCGTCACCTTGCATTTTTGACTGGATACAACTCCAATAAACAGATAAATGTTGGTAATGACCAGACAACACAAGAGAGAGAAACGCCAGTCATGTTAAAACAAAATATTACTTTTAAAAGACCACAAATTTAAGTGAGTACCATACCTAAATCACTGCCTGTAGTTCTTGGGAATCTACCAGTGGTTATGGACAGTTATTTTTTTTAGGATGTTGATAACTGCCGAAAATTTATTAAATAAATGAAATAAATAAAGTTATCTTTTAAAAAGAATGCTAGTCAGTTGTGCTGCAATTGTTTTCACAGCAATTTTTTTGCAATTAGTTTTTACAGATGCATCTGTTGGACTACAATGGGAAAGGCTGTGTTTCAGAACAGGATGTCTCACTTTCATGTTACTTCTCAAAACATTCTTAAATCCATCCTAATCCTGCTTAATAATAATAATATTAAATGTTCAGTTTCTAACAGTAGTGATATAAAATTCCTGCATGTACTTTGCAAAGCCTTATAATCACATTTTAACAGTTGTCATGGTAGGTCATAAGATTCCATATGAAGTGATAGAAAAGAAAAAAACCTCCACAGAAAATTAAACATCTTCTAAGTCCTGTTTTTACTTATGGAAATAGTAGGTAATATTGTACCAGGTCCTTGTGTTGTCGCCCGTGAGTTAGTGTACAGCTATTGGAATGTACAATACATCTTTTTTGGCCTGATCTAAATTACAAACAATTTTTTGCCTGTGGATAAACCCACTTTTTATAAATTAAAGTCTGTGCAATAATCATAGGTTTTGCTTAATGACCTTACATTTTGCATTTAAAATTTTCGGCTTTTAAATGTGAGTAAGCTTGGAATCTATGGGTTTTTTGTGGTTTTTTTTTTTTTGTTCTTTGTTTTGTTTACTTTTTGATTTTTTTGTAGTTTTTCTTTAGGGTGTTTTGGTTGTGCTTTGTGTTTGGGGTTATTTGATCCATAATAAAGTAATATTTTTTTTTATTAAATTAAATTTTTCAAGTTTGGTTTTGAGTCAACATTTTGAGGAATCTGTCAACATGAATATGGTATCTATTTTCTGATAAAACCAAATTCTCCTCCCGCAGTCTGGTTACAATCATTTTTTTTTCAGTGTTTGCACAAATAATCTTTGATTCTTACGCTGACTGCATTTTCCATGCCTGCTATTCGTGCTTGGGCATGCACTTGGAGGTGCAGCCACTCTGGATCATACACTATCTGATTGTTTTTCTGAGAGGACAGAACTACTAAAAGTTAATGTTTGACATTAATTCTTCCACATTTTTTCTATTATTTGGTATTTGGCTGATGAGACCAGTATATACGACAGCAGTTGATTTTACTGCTACTTTGTTATCAAAGCTTTTCTTCACTCGAACTTGTCATACTGAATCTCTGACTGAAGGGAGATTGGTTTTCCCTCACATTTTAGTGTGCTGTTGAAATAACCTCAGAAGTGGGCAGTCTTCTTGCAGGGGATTTTATAGCTGGCTAAAGAGCTGTAAACAGAAAAGTTTGTCTATTAAAGAATCTAAGGATTTGATGGATTAATTGCTCACATTATATTAAAGAGTCAGAAAATGTTAATAACAAGTTGAAATACACATCTATAGGCAAATAGAATCTGAAAATCATATTTTTGATTTTGACCCAAGTTCAGAGCTTTATTGAATCCAGGATGATTCTATGTGTTTACAGGCTTGTCTTAGAAAACCCTACAAGGCTGGATAACTGTGAAACAAAACAATTCTGCAAAGATGCTTAAATCCGATTACTTGAGACTAGTTAAATACCTATCTACTTAGAATTACAGCATTCAATGACTTACAGACTGTAATGAATAACTTCAATAATACAAAAGTTAAATATTCACAGAAATAATATTAAAAATTTTTCTTTACATCTTGACTTAACAATTTTGATTTGAAGCTTAATGCAATTTCCAGCTTCAGAAAAGATTCTGCAATTTCCTTGGCAAATTTATGAGAATATATCCAAATAACATAATTGGTTTACAAGAAATCCCTGTGTTGTTCAAAGCAACTATTGTGGACCCTTTCAGTCAGTGTATGTTTCATAAAATAAATGTTATTTTCAAGCATATATATCAAATCAAAACAGATGGGTCTCGAAACAAAGCATATGGGTATACATATGCCTAGAATGTTCTTTAGAATGAACCTCCTATGAGCTGTGTTATACAATTGTCGGGAAATCCTCT
Source organism: Cnemophilus loriae (assembly GCA_013397755.1). Classification (NCBI taxonomy): domain Eukaryota; kingdom Metazoa; phylum Chordata; class Aves; order Passeriformes; family Corvidae; genus Cnemophilus; species Cnemophilus loriae. The sequence continues at coordinate 861,102 of VZTF01008130.1, forward strand.
CTTGGTGAAGCGGCTGTTTTTCACATTTTAGATATCACTGGAAATAGAAATATTTAAAAGAAAAATTTTACTTTTAAAACATAATATCAGTGGGTGCTGGGAACTTACTAGCAACGTTTTCAGCAATATTTTCATAAAAGGTTTTCCAGTGTAGCTGTAGACAACATCATATGAACAGAACTTGTTTTTTCCTGTTCTTAAGCTGGCTGAAATGTAGGCAGGAAAATATGAAATATCTTCAAGCAGTAACTAAATAACATAAGCATTTGTTTTCACTTGTGGAATGTGTTACTATTCTGTGACTATTTTTGGCTGTTTTCCTCGTATCTTGATCTTGGAACACCTAAATGCCAACATCTCAATATGGACATACAGCAGCCTGAATAACTTGTTTAACAGTGAATTGAATCAGTTTTTATGTCTAAGAGAAATCTGAGGAACAGATAATTTGGCAGGGTTTTAACAATAAGCATTATTTTCCATAACTAGATATATATGTCCAGTTACTTATTTTTCAGTGGAATTGAATGCATTCAAATTAACATATTGCTTCTCTTATAATATGCTGGTGAATGTCTGAAATATTCCAAAGGTGGAATTTCCATTTTGCACTGTGACTACTTTAAATAAAATAATATTGTTATACAACTTTAAACATTAAGAACTGAGTAATGAATAATAGCTCCTGGACTTCTCTGTTCCCTTTTTTGTTTTATATTCCATTTCCATTAATTTCTTTCTTCATTAATCCCACACCTTTATCCATCCTTTGCAATTTCAAGCTAGAGAAAACAAATTAAGAAAAAAAACTTCTGTTAATTGACTTTATTTGCTTTAATGCTGCTAGTCCATATTATCTACTCTCTTAAATTGAGTTTGGGATTGCCAGCTTTAAGGGTATTACACTGCATTTTGGGATGCTTCCAGCATATCCTGAGTAAATATATTTAAATCAAAGCTAAGCTGCTTAAAATATTCATGTTATGCTCTTAGTATGGTTTAGAGCAATGTGAAACCATTTAAGACTTGCAAACCTGTTTTATGGCAAAAAAATGTATTGGGCATATAGCCTAAATTGATAGTTACTGTTAACTTTGCTTAATAGGGAATGGTTTCATTGTTTTAATTTCAATCATACATTCAGGGGCTAACTGATTTGAAATTTAGGGCATAATGCAACTGCACTAGTTATAGACATAAAGAAAAATATTTTTAACTGAAAACAGTTTTGGGAGAAGGAATATTCTGAGTAGATAAAATAATGCATGTTTGCTTTGAACAGTTAAATACATTTGTTTTATGCATTACATTTTTATGTATTGCAGAAAACTTTGAATATCAAATTCAATAACCCACTAATTCAAAAGTCAGTGTATTTTTAAATAGTAAGACAAAGGAGAAATACCTACGAATATGTATGGTATCCTATGGAGAAATAGATCCTGTAAGAGAAGCAAGCTCAGAAATGTTAGTATTCCTGAGGCTAGTCAGCCTCACCTCAATCCCCGGAAAGGTGATGGAATGCCTCATCCTGGAGGTCATCTCCAAGCACATGGAAAACAAGAAGATGGTCAGGAGCAGCCAGCATCGATTCATCAGAGGGAAATCATGCTTTGCCAATATGGTTGCCTTCTACGATGAGACAACTGCCTGGGCGGATGAGGGGAGAGCAGTGGGTATTGTCTACTTGGATTTGAGCAAGGCTTTTGACCTCGTGGTATTCTCATAGAAAAATTCTGGGAGTGAATGGCAGATGCCAGAGGGTTTGTGATCAGTGGCACGGGGCTTAGATGGATGCCTGTGACTAGTGCTGTCCCCCAGTGTTCAATTCTGGGCCCAGTATTGTTTAATTTATTCATCCATGACTTGGGCAAAGGGACAATTGCCTTCTGATTGTTACAGAATCCAGAAAAATCAAATTCTGTTTTGAGAGTTATAAAACTCTGGATTTATTCTACAGTATGCCTGTGTAGGTCTCTGTTTACTGGTCTGTCTGTCCATTTCATACAGAAAAAGACAGTTGGAATTCTAAACCAAATAATATGGTGTAGGGATGTGGAGGGGGAAGAAGGCTGAATCCCAAGCCCTGTACAGTTCCTGAATTAGCAGTTCTCAAAAGGGGTTTAAAAGAAAGATGGGGACAAAATTTTTAGTAGGGTTTCTTGCAATAGAACAAGGGTTAGTGGTTTTAAACTAAAAGAGTGTTGATTTAGATTAGATCTAAGGAAAAAGTTTTTTACTGTGAGGGTGGTGAAACAGATTGCTAAGAGAGGCAGTAGATGCTCCATCCCTGGAAACATTCTAGGTCAGGCTGGATGGGGCTCTGAGCAACCTGATCTAGTTGAAGATGTCCCTGCTCACTGCAGAGAGGTTAGACTAGATAGTCTTTAAAGGTCCCTTCCAACCCAAACTAAAATTCTGTGATTCATTTCAGGGAAGACCATCTCAGGGTAGATTATCCCGTCTGGGGAAGCGAGAAGGGCAAACACAGACATATTGAGCCTACAGCTGAAATGTGTGTATTTGCAAATAGGGACATGTGTGCATATATAGACATAACACTTTATTTTTGTTTCTTCAGTATCTTGATGTAAACTTATTTTAGATTTTTTAAATGAAATTTTGATTCTGTACTTTCACCTCTATGTATAGATGTCACATACTTGCATATATACACATTACATACATGTATAAGCAAACTGAAGTTTCTAGTCTGCTCCTCATGTTAGCTTCTACAACCCACTTGCGGAGCATTTTGATTTCCTTCTCTCTTCCCCTTAATTTTCACCCAAATTCATTTATTGCTGTCCTTTGAGTTCTGTAAAGCTTCTACTTATATGCTTCCAAGGCTGATAGAAAATGGAAATTTTAACCTCCTCTCTAAAGGGAGGTATTGAATCTGCATGTCTGCCTCCCCAAATTATGTCTCTGCAAGATTACTATGGCATCCCTTCACCCACCTGTTAAGAACCACTAGGTTGCTGATCATGATCACCTGGTGGACCCCCTAAATTACCTAGGGATTTTAGATATGGACTCTACCCTGAGGCTAGCCTCTGAAATCCCTACGTAGATCTAGCCCTTAGTTGTACCTTGCTTCCAGAATGAATGCCCTGTCCCATTGGGTTACATTTTTCTTCTCATTATACCTGTGTAATGTCATTGCAGGCATGACAGCAGCACTGCTGTAAATCAAAGAAAAACTCACCCAGCATTTTTAAGGGATGTTTCATTTCATTCACATTATGTTCATCTTTTAAACTACTTTTCAGATATAATCTTTAATTTCCTTTCTGGGTTACTGCATAGAAATTCTAAACAGTGTGTATGGCTGAAGTAGCCCACACTGGCGGCATCTAAAAACTAGATAAATTACTACTTCTAATGAACGATATGTGTGTATATATGTGTATACATGTGTATATATGTATTTAATGAACAGCTTAGTATTTCTCTCTTGTTCAGCTAATTTCTAGTAAATACTATTTCACTGATAGGGTGAAAAGAATCCACTTGCTCTAGCTTTCTGGAATAGATACGTTGTGCAGGCATGCACAGCCACTATTATTTTCGAAGAGGGAGTGTCCTTGGAGGATAGGATACATGCTCCTTGTGTTAAGTCCTTTTGCTGCCATTGTTCAGAGTGTTCAGAGCCAGTGTTCAGAGCACCATCCTTAAAAATAAACCAAGGGAACATAGAGAGCCAGAAAGTCCTCTTAGTAAATATTTCCGCATTGTTTCCTCTTTTTGGAATAAACCCTTGCATTTTCACTTTCTGCTGTAGTTGCTATTTTTTTTTCTGCCAGGAAAAGGAAGAATTCCTCCAAAGAGAAAGTGTTTTGAAGCAAATGTCATTTAACAAAAGGAAATTAATCTCCTTAAAAATATTTCTGCTGAATGTAATGGAATTGAAATAAGACATAGCAAAATCACATGATGGCTATGTGATCAGTTCTCACTAATTCTGCTTTCACATAAGGAAGCAGGTCTTCTGACTTCAGTGAAAGTTCAGTGTCTGAAAGATTTCTTGCACAGCCCTGAGTGGCCACTGCTTCCTGAACAAACGCAAAACTGAGGCGTGAGATTTCTGTATCTCATAGGTATGACAAAAAACCCGTGTGAAAATCTTTGAAAACATTTGAATCATAGCTTTGCACACATATACTTGCAAGGCATGAAAAGGCATGAAAAAAAAGTAATAGTTATGCTTCTTCCAATAGTATGCTCAGATTTAATATGTAGTTTTAGCCATGTTTTTTCACACAGGTCTGGGCCTCTTAAATTTTGATAATCAGTTTGAGCAGCCAGATAAATATGAGACACTTCCAGAAACAAATAAAAATTGACATGGTTGTAAGATGCCTGCTGAGGCAATTGGCAGGATTTCCCATACTGACTCTTAGAACCAACTTGCCTAGAAATGCTTTGAAACATAAAACTACTACAAAGAAAATGGTACCTCTCTGTTAAATACCTGACCTGAGCTCTGTTTGTATTTGAATAGCCCTGTGAAGATTTCTAACAGCATTTAAAATGTAAGCTTCTTATTACTTTATATGTTCTTCCCATTATTTTGTATATCTTTGTATCTCGAATGCATATAATTTTCTTCCAGTGGAAGTGATGGCAAGAAATTGAGTCGTTCTGTGTGGGTAGAATGTGTTGTCATTTAGAAAATTAAGAGTAACTTAAGCACTGCAGCAAAGTTTTCTTTGGTTGGTTGTTTGTGTTTTGTTGTTTGTTTGTTTGTCCGGGGTTTTTTACCACTGTAATGGATGTGAGATGCAAACTAAACTGGTAAATGTTTTCAATTAAACAGAAGCTATTAAGTCCCAAATAAACATGCAAGAAATTCAAACAGCCTCAAATTGTTTTGATTTCAAAGATTTATGAGAAAAATGGGAATACGGATCAGTTCTTTCCAGTGTGTCCAGATCTTGTGACAGCTTATACTAATCAGTCATCTCAATATTTGACTGTTTATTTCAATACCTAAATTTGAGGAATTGCATCCTAGAAAGGAGAACAATAGCTTGAGTTAGGTACTCAGGATCTGTATTGGGTATACAGGGAGACAAAGCCACAAAACCTGACATGTGCAACAGTGAGTAGTCAAAAATGGCTCATGTCCCGGAATTGGATGTTGTTCACAGCTATGAGGAAGTGGCTTTATGTCTAAGGAACTATTTTTACAGTTGTCTGTAAAAATGGCTTTAAAAAAAACTCCTACAAGCAGTTTTATCACAGTTTATTTGAAAGACTGGTAGAGAAGTTGTCCATTTTTCAATAGAATTATTGAGTAGCTAATTCATTCCTACAGGATGTTGTGATTCTGAGGCAAATTTTTGCTATGTATGATGGGGATTTAATACATATCTGTTGCAAACCTGCTGCTGATGCTGTTTCCGCTTTTGTATTATAATGTATTGGGGCAGACACTTTAGAAGAAGGAAAAGGACTTTCTAGCTTAGCAGTTAACAGACTCGCTTGCAAGAGTTCTCTACTAGACATAAAATAACTTTTTTTATCCCTTGACTGTTAAAGGCATAATAATCCTTCTGGCAAAAGACTGAGCCCCATGACTCCTCCTAATCTGTTGAGTTTTATACTGCTCTTTCTTCCTCTGCAGGTCTTTCAAATCTTGAATGCTTTAATGTACAACAGAAATGCTTCATCAGAAGCAGGGAGTAAAGGCATTCACCAATTCTATGACCTTTGAATTTTCAATAATTTGATGTTAATACAATCAGACTCAGGATTAAAGCATAGATTTAAATTCTTGCAAGATTGAGGCAGGTGAATGTATTGAGCCCTGGAAAAAATTAGGGAAGCCATCTCTTCCTGTGGCTGTTGTGGTATTTTGTGTAAAACCAAATCCAATAGGCATGCTCTAACACCAGCTATCAGATTAAGCACTGCAGGCAAAGCAGAAGGAGGAAAGGCTCATCTATTTATGTACCCCAGCAGGTCTAAGCCTGGCTTGAGTACAGAGCTCTCTTGCCACTGTTGAGCCTTAAGTGCTTCCAGGCATGAACAAAAGCAGAACCTTTGGCAGGTTGGAAAGGTTAAAATAAGAAGCAAGCTTTACTGGCTTTAGGTGTTAAAGGATTAGTTGATAGAATTAGATGGAAACTGAGTGGGGTGAAAAACTAGAATTGAGGCATTAGGATTGGGGGTATGGTGATTACTAGACCTACATGTTAGAAGGAAAAATAAAAGGGAGGGTGTTGTTTTTATTGAACTAAAGAAAGCAAAATAAATGTAACAATGTTCAGATGTTTTTACAGTAGGAAATTTCATAATTTCTTTGTTTTAATAACAGTGGTTGGGCAGTTTTTTTCAAGCTAATTTATGAAGCTGATATATGCTTTGACACTGCTGTAATCAGCAGGGTCAATGACAATCACAAAGCCTTACATATGCAGTGTTCCCACAAGGTGTTCAATATGTTAATATTAGCAACAACCATACTCAACCAATATCATAGAATCATAGAATGGCTTGTGTTGGAAGGGAGCTTAAAGGTCATTTAGTTCCAACTCCACTGCTGTGGGCAGGAACATCTTCCACTAGACCAGGCTGCTCAGAGCTCCATCCAGCCTGGCCCTTAACACCTCCGGGGATGGGGCATCCACAACTTCTCTGGGCAGCCTATTCCAGTGCCTCACCACCCTCACAGTAAAGAACTGTGAAATATAGAATTATTGTCTACCAAACTAATGTGGCTGATGTATATGTAACATACAGCATAAAAATATCTTGGCAAATCTCAACATTAAGGGCTTTTTTTGTCATAATCATTCTTTCTTACTTTGTTGTCAGTATTAAACATCCTTGTTTTGTACAAATACCTACAGATTCGATTATGATAGGAGGACAAGCTGCATCATGTCAGCAGAACAAGGTAAATCTTGCCAAGATTGATCAGAAGTGCTGGAGACTGCACTTTCCCAGTTCTAGGATAGTTAACTGGGCACCATCTCTTCCATGCAAAATCTTATTAATAACAAAGCATGGGTGAAAGGTACTTATGAAAGGAAGACTGATTGTAAGTACATATGTAAGTAATATGTAAATTTCAAAATTTAATACTCTAGATTATTATTGCTATTACTCTAGATTATTATTATTTTCACTATTACTTAGACTGATAATTTGATATTGTATGTGGAATAATCTTTAGGCTGATTCTGAATATGACAGATTTTGAGATCCAAAGCAAAGACAAATTTTGGTATTATTGGTTGTTTTGGAATTCACACAGTTCTTTTCCATGGAAAACACTGAAAATTCTTATTTTTATTGTATTTGCCGTATGTCTTTCATTCTCTTTCTCCTTCATAGAAACATAGAATGATTTGAATTGAAACAGACCTTAAAGGTAAGCTTTTTCCTCCCCCCTCGCCATGGGCAGGTAACCTTCTCCTAGACCATGTAATTCAAAACCATGCCCACTTGGCTTCGAACACTGCCAGGGATAGGGCATCCAAAACTTCTCTGGGCAACCTTTTCCAGTGCCTCACCACCCTCACAGTCAAGAATTTCTTCCTAATGTGTAACCTAAACCTACTTCCTTTCAGCTTAAAGCCATTCCCCCTTGCGCTATCGCTACATGAACCTTGTTAAAAAGTCCCTCTCTGACTTTCTTGAAAGCCCCTTTTAGGTACTGGAAGGTTGCTATAAGGTCTGCCAGGAGTTTTTTCTCCAGGCTGAACAACCCTGGTTTTCTCAGCCTGTCTTCATAGAGCAGGTGCTCCAGCCCTCTAACCATCTCCATCACCCTTCTCTGGACTCACTCCAACAGGCTGATGTTCCTTTTCCTCAAAACTCCATGGCTTTCAGTCAGCGTCTGGGCCCATTCATTTGAGTGCCTGGAGGCTCTGGTTACTTACTAACAGGTTTTCAGCTGCTGGGATGAACCTGGTTTACAAAGTATTGTAGAAATAACCATGTAAGAATTAGCTACTAAAACGTCAGAAGGGAAAAAGCCCTCAAACCAAATCTTAAGGTGACAATTATAATTACCTTTGATAAGGAAATCACATATAAAATCATAAAGCAATCAAGGCATAATTATTTTTTCTTAGGTGAAGGTCTAAAAAAATTATGTGTAACATAAAAGATTCTATAATATTATTATTTAAGGGATTTGTTGCAATGAAGATTGTCAAAATAAGAGATCAGTTTCACATAGCCTGAATAGATGTTTGAAATGAGATTATATGGATGAGTGCAATACATGACAGCTTCTTTGAAATTATATATTGTATGTCTAGACAGAACGCAAGTTCTTGTATTGCCTAAATATTTGATATTCTGAAGATTATTTTGGGGAGCCGTGCAGTTCATTCTAGGTATGTAGTAAAATATGAATACAAAAGGATACTGACAGTAAGTTAAAAACCTTCTTTCGCTGGAAAAACAAACATCCCAGAATTATGTCTTCTGGGAAAGGATTTCAAAACTGGTTAAATAATAGATGTATGTGAGACTGAGTGATTTCATTGAGGTGACTAGCACAATAACAGCAAAAATGTTTAAAGCATGCTGTATCTATTCAACACTCAACAAATCACAGAATATTAATTTCTTTACTTACATTCTTAAGTAAGTAATAAACCTGCTGTCAACCAAATTAACTTCATATGTGAGGCAAATCAATCATCTGTTGACATTATACCTTAAAAGTTGTAAATATAACAAGAAAGTGTCATTTGATGATTATAGAGGACATAGGAAAAGGTACTTTTACAGAACATAAACTTATAATGAAAAAGTTTAAGCATAAACTTTTCTCTAATGATTAGGACCTCTTTTTTTTTTTTGGCTTGTTGTGATGTCTTACACAGAAACGAAATACAGGTAATTAAAAAATTAAAAGTACTTTATTATAATGATTGATTCCTTTTTCATGTTTTATAATGTTTAGATCAACCTTATGAGCAATTTCAAGAGTTAGAAAAAAGTTAGCAGCCTAAATCCTCCTTCACTTTAAAAGTGTAACACTGCATAATGTGCGTGAATGACATCATTAGTTTAGCTTTTTGATTTGGAATCAGTTTTGAAGATAGATTATGCAGGAGATATTGCAATGGTATGATTTTGGCTGAGATGCTCCCTATTAGGTGGTAAGAAACATTATAAAAGAGAGAAAGTAATGTCCAGGAATTCTAATTATAAAATGCATTATTTTCCCATAGAAAATAATTAGTAATAATTGGTAGAAATATATTACCAGTAATGAAAAAAGCAGAGACCAGCAGGTTTCTTTACCAGCAGGATAGGATTTTATGCTGTACTTTCTTTTAGAAGTGGCAGGAACTTCACATGGACTGACATTTAAGCTGAAGATTAAATAAGAGAACCAGTGTTCTCAATTTTAAAGGGCAATATTTGGTAAAGTAAGAGCACTGGCTAGGAGTAGTCAGCTGGAATAAGAGCCTTACTGGGATGAGGTAGCATAGGTATAAAATGAAAGTTGTCCAAGGTCAAGATGAAATAGACCTTGCGAAGAAAATCAATATGAAAAATTTCCTCAGGTTTATAAGTAACAAGAAGAAAATATAAACTTAAAAATATCCACCCAAAAAAACCTGTGACATGAACTGTTTTCTAGTGAAGGTGAGCTGAAGAGTATATAATCTGGGACATCTAAAACCTAAATGCTTTCTTCAGTGTTGAAGTAAGGTTTATGATGGTCATAGTACAGCGTACAACATGAAGCAAAAACAGAATAATAACTTATATCGAAAACTTGAAAATGAAAATTACCACAAACTGAAAACAAAATTGAAGCCCCTTAATAATTCCATAATAAGGATTTAGATAATCTCTCTATGTATTGGAAACCGGACAATATATATAAATATTAGCAAATGGTAGGGCACTAGTAGATGTCCAATCTCTGGTAGCTCATGCTAAACTGACAACTAAGTTTTTGAAAGAAAAGAAAATCTCAAAAATTATATTTAAGCAGAAAATAGGAATTATTAAAATGTTTTATGAATTGTAGGTTTCATTTGCTGAATCTATCTGAGAAACTTATTTTTATTAGAGAAATTAGGTTAAGTATATCTAAACTTTCTAAATTGCAAAGTGATTTGACAAGGTGCTACGTGGGAAATGCCATGGTTAGACTAGAAATGGTGACCATCATCCTGGGATGATGTTAAGAAACTGATTGAAGAGGAGGTGATGTGGACTATGCTGGTAGGCAAGAGTAAAGTTACTGGTGGAGTATTTCAAGCTACACTTCGACAATGACTTTTAAGCTTTCTAATTGCTAATATAATCAAGAAAAGGAGAACTGTGAGGGTGAAATCTTCATAAAGCAAGAAGGACTATCCTGATGACAGGATAGTAGAAATGAGATGAAATTTGAAAGATGTAGCTTGCCTATGCCTTAAGGGCATGAATAAGTGTGTAGAAGAAATAAAGAAATGCAGGAAGGGAATGCCAAAGTATAAGGAATGCAGTTGGAAAGAGATAGGCTATTATGGTCACCCATATTCAGTAAAGATGGACAGAAACTGATAAAGCAGTGCAAAGAAAAGGAAGCGGGAATGGTCAGTGAACAAAAACTTGCCTTAAATTGGGAAACTAAGGTAGTCTTATCCATGCAAAATATTATTGAGAAAAAAATAAGACTATGATCTCTATGTAACACACAAAATGAAATTTTTGGGAGGCTAAGTTGCCTAACGCAAAGGAGAACGCTAACATAGGAGCACAGTTGATCTCAGAATGTCAGGAGTCTATTTCAGGGTTTCTTGATTCACCTTCCATAGGAACAGTGGAGTAAAACATGAAATTATATTTAAGGCAGAGTCAAATAAAAATAGACAGTATATCTGTGACAAGTTTCTTGTGTTTGATGAAAAAGGTTTCAGAGACCCCCTCCAGTTCGCTGTTTCTTTATATTTGAAGGGAATTTATTGTTAGCATAGTAACAGACATGGAGGCTGAATTGCTTTATCATTCCTAGACGCAGTCTAGCTAGCATGGACAGTGAAAGAATTAATTTTACTTTGTTAATTTTTCTCTCAACCCTGAGTGGCACTTTGAAACTTAAATGGAAAGGCTGTGGATTTGTACTACATAAATATATGCTGCTGACTAATTCTCCAACATTGTCTTGGCCTCTTTGGGTGCTTGTGTTTAATCAATAGCTTTGACTTTCTGGCCACTGATGTTATTTGTAGATCAAAACAGAAAATAACTTCCTACAAGGTCTGTCAGTGTTTGAATTTTATAGAGATCAATGAATATCAAGTTTTGAAACTGAAAAAGAAAATTTTCACAGCATTTAATGTGGTTATCTAGCTCTCAACAGTAACGTGTATAGCAATAGCAACATGTATTTTCCATAATTAAAAGAAATATTACAAAAAAGTTACAATGCCATTAAAAGAGGATTTTATCATTCTACCTCTAATACTGTATTATTGTCTTACTATGTTATGGAAGTGCCTAATGAGTTTGTCTTAGGTGATGTGAAAGTAATATGAGCACCTGTGATTTGAATTTGCATTCGATCTTTGAACCATGTTATCTCCGCTTCATGAATCTTCAGTTCTCACTGTTCAGGTCCTATTTTTTCCCAAGGAATGGACTAGTAATGGATTCTTTAGCTGGATATAGATATGTCCCTTGTTAAACTCTGGGAAATAAGATAAAATCTGGACACCTGGTGGTCTGCGACTATGTTGACAGAAATTGTATTCCACTGATGCCATAAATAACTTCATAAATTTTCACAGTGCTGTATTATAACTTGTTTCCAGAGCAGGGAGAAACTGCGGACACAGTGAATATGCAAAGCTAAAAACAAAGAAAATTGCTATAGTAATATCTGCAGTAGAAACCTAGTTATTATGTACCAAAATATTGCACTCCAAAATACAGAAAGTATATCTTGATATAATTTTCTTTATTTAATGTTTTGCTCAGAATTAAATGTCATATTGTTGAATTTCATTTATATGTTACTGCAAAACCTCCACGGATAAAAAGACAAATCAAAGTTGAATATTACTATAGTGGAAAATTAAGATATGTTAGACCCTCTATTTCTTTGTCTCCAGCAGGCAGTTGATATTATGAAGAGTTTTTGCATAGATCCCTTCAAATAATGGCGTTGGTGTATCTATGGGGATTTCTGCTTTGTTTGAGGTTCTGTTTTTTTTTTTCCTTTTGATCAGCCAGTGCTTTTGTGCTGGTCTGAGTCTGTGTTTATAGACTTAGCTATAAACTATGTGCTGAAAACAAAAACCGTCTGTAAATAAAGGTATGTACTACATTTCTCTTGACAAGTCTGGTAGGAAATGGATAAAAGTGTGCTGCACAACTCAGCGTAAAGTAATGCCATGAGCTTAGAAAAGATGATCATGTGAAGTGCATCATTTGCATGAACCAAATTGCTGGCAAATGGATGTGGCAGGGATCTGATACAAATGAGGAGTGTCTTAAAGGGTCCAGTCCCATGCTTTTATTCACACGGAGCATAAGTGTAGTTTAGTAGGAACTGGTGAAGGAGCAATTGCAAAACAGAGAATATGCAGTTGAAAGTCTGTGAAGGCTCAGGTCCTATGGAAATTCTTGCCTTTTAAAGCACTGGGGCAATTATTTTTCTCTAAATTTAAAAGAAGGCCAGTCACACCTGTTCTAATAAACTAGGTTAAACTGTATTGATATGACTATTATGCCATTCTGAACAGTGAGGGGACACTAATCTGAAACCAATAAACCAGAAAATCTCTTCCCTCTTTTGCCTGCTTCAATTGCTTTGTGAGACTAACCAAGTTTGACTATATTTTTCCTCTCTTTAGATAATGAAGAGCCCCTTCCTTTTTATTAACTTGAATGAAAAGGCTGTATTGTCATACAAAAGACTAATGTTTCATTTAAAATAGAAGTTTTTTTGTTGAAGATAGATGTAACCTTTATGATCCAGTCAGGAATAATTTTAATCTAATTTCTGAAAATGTTACCATTGGTTGGATAGTGACTGATTTAACTGGAATCTAGGAAAAGAAAGAAGGAACAGGGTGAAGGTGGCCAAAATACACTATGGGCTAAGAAAATAGTACCGTATGCATTTTTTCCTTTTGTAGTGGGATTACAATTTGCCTGCAAAAGTGAGTTTTCTTCGAAACTTTCTACTCTTTGGAACAGTTACAGAATTTTTTTTTTTTGTTATCTGGAATAGTATTGTTTAATTATGTGCAGAAACAATTGGCTTTTATTCAGAAAGCTGGATAAATATATACTGTACTTTGAATCTAGGAGGAGAATTACTCTTCTTAGAAGAGGAAGGATAAGTTTTCCTTCTTACTTTGTACTTACACATTTCTGTGACATTGAATGTGACCAGATTTTCTTACTAGGATTTTGTAAATGTGAACTCTCAAATGTGTAAATTGAGTGTATATGAAAGAGAAGAGAGAGTCTTTGTAGTGTAGTATGGCTTCCTGCTTTATATTCATTAAGGATGTAATATGTAGCTAAAAGAAGTTTTGAATGAGGTTTTTCTAATTTTTTTCTCACCTTCAAAATGCTCATAGAAACGAAATCTTTTCATCACAGAGCTGTTTTACTTAAGTACCCACTAACTCTCCAGTTACTGCTTTAGAGTGCAATTAATTGTGAGATAACCTATGTTAAACCTTCAGCTCATATCTGCTGGAAGACCGACCTATTTTGGGAAGTGAAACAACACAAAAGAGAGAAATAGCTGCAGGGTTTTTCTGCTCTTCAAATGCTTTTGGCTAGAAGAATAGAGACTGGAGGGATTGTACAGCTGAGAAAAAATATATGCTTCAAGATAAGGAGGTGTAAGAAGGTTAGGTAGTTATATCAGCACATCAATCAGCTACTTAGTCCACTCAGAGAGGGAACAAAGGTTTCTCCTGTGTTATCCTATGTATTTAAATGGGATATCTAGGACACCTTCAGATAAGATTCCATTCAAATTAGTGCAATGAACTTAGGCCAAAATCACAGCATAACTTTAGCATTTACTAGACTATAGCAGTTTTGTAGAGCTTTACTTCCCTAAATTATAGCCAGAGGTTTTATCCACTCAAACCCAAAGATGAGAAAAACTAGAATCAAAATCACATATCTATAAAACTTGGAACTCAGCAAACTTTACCTCAGCTTGCATCTTCCTAAATATTGTTATTTTATTTTATTTTCGGGTTGCTTTTTTTTTTATTTAAAAAAAGTAACTATAAAAACACCATTGTGTTTTTGTTTTCAGCTTTATTCCTGTGTTCTAAATTTACACCATTTATTGGAAAATAGCATGCAAAACATGAGTATTCAAGCCACGTGGAAAATTACAGAAAATACAGTGCCTTTCTGTGAGATGATGTCTTAAATCTTCCTCAGTCCAGCATTTTCTTGTGTGGCTTTTACAACCTTTCCCTTGACCTAGAATTGAAAAATCAGTAGACAATTTGGCTTAGCCCAGTTTTCATTTGCTTAACACTGTATAATAAATATTTTATAAAATAAAAATATTTCTTTTTAAGTTAATAAAAATTTTGCTCTTCTTTTCAAACTTAGCTTTGCAGCATTGCCAATAAGGTCTTTGGAAAATGCACATTCAACAGGCACTAGAAAGTCAAATTTGATAGTATTTGAATCTTTTCTCATTGGTGTTCATGTAAGTGGTCACAGCTTCCTAAGTTAAATCAGTCCCCAGAGTTACTATTGGCATTCCAACACTGCTAATGTGTATGGCAGGTGTATAATAATACCCCAGTGTTACTCTCTGGGAGTGTCCTGTGAGAAAATGTGTGTATCGAATTCCATTCCTGATCAATCATAATTTATATCAATCTAAAATCTCTATGTATCCATCAGCATTTGCATAACCACAGACATAAATTCTGAGGGAAGAGTTTACTGTCTTTATGCAAGAAGTGCAAGACAGGAGTAGAATATGCATGCTATCAATCCACCAACATGAAAGGAATTAAAAGCAATTGGATTTTTGACAATTTCTCAAATATTGCAGAGATGCAGAGCCTGATGGAGTAAGGTGTACTTAAGCTGCTCATATCTGTGTTTAACAAACCCCAATTTATTATCCTTAGCCAAAAGCCACACAGTACTAAAAGAGATGATTGAAGGATTTTGTTGTTTTTGTTTTTCTAGTCAAAGTGGCTCCTATTTTGATGCTGCAGTGTTGGGTTGAATCTCGATCAACATATAACTCTAGAAAGGTGGTCGCGTTCCTCTGGTATTTCTGCAGACTCTCTGCGTCTAATTAATCACGTTACCCCATTGATGTCTGTTTATCATTCACAGCTGGCTTGTAAGGATCTGTGCCAGCTGATGACTTTTGTGCAGAATAATTTTCTGTTTAAATAATCTTGATCATATCTCCAAATAGTCTTTGTTGTGGGATTTAATTTATGCAAATATAGCAGAATCATCCAGTTTCTTGGTTAACACAAGTATTTCAGGGACCTATTCCGATTCATATTGATGATGAGATAGGAAACCAGAATAGATATGGGATTTCTGGGATATTTTTACCCTGAAGGAATAAATGTGGGTAAGAAAAGAGGTGGAAAATGTGTAGATATTGACCATAGTACAGCTGACACATTATATAGCTGCCTATGATTTGGGATTCTCTTTTCTGCTATCCTTCCGTTCAGGAGACAAGTGACAAACCTACCTACAGACCACTGTGACTTCAGCTGCAAGAGCTGTATGAGGGAGAAGCGGCACTGGTACAAGAGCTGTTTTGCTAACGATGAAACTGACTCTTGCAACCCAAAAATTGTATACTAAGAAACCTTCCTTTAAATTACTGTATTTACAGTGCCTCTGTATTAGTTTCTATAACAATCATCTGCCTCCCATTTAAAATTTTCCTTCCAAACCACTAGTGGTATCATCAAGGAATCAACATCCATTTTAAATCTTGAATTAAACACGATGTCTACACTGAGTAGTGAGAAAGAGAAATGTTAATGAAGAACAGCACTGTTAGAATTGAAGTCTGCCCAAAATAATAGTCAAGAAAAAGCTTGGTTTCGTATAGCAAAACTTATTTATTTATTAATTTTGGGCCTTAAACATATTTTTTATCTTGCCTGTAAACCTGCCAGAAGCTACACAAGTCAGTAAGAAAGTATATATCTGAAGCAGAAACAGAGTCTTTGTCATAAAAAGAAACAAAATCAGATGCCCCCAAAGTCACCCAGATGGCAAGGTTTTAAAAAAATAACTGCTGCAAGAGGAAAAAGCATTTTCAGTACAAACATTTTCAACGCAAAATTCAAATAATCACAGTATGTGATGAACAGAAAAGTACTGGGCAGACTGGGACTACCCATTCTTGCCTCAGGCTCTCAAGGCCATGGGGAAAATCTGCCATACCTAAGTTCCTCCTTGAGCTGTGAAGACAGAGGTGGCAAAAGGGAAAAATCAACAAAAAGAAAGACAACAGAGTTTAATCAATGGAATTTTTTTTTTACTTATGAAAGTTTGATAAATATTTATTTTTAGAAATGAAATAACTGAAACATCTCACTTCTGTTCACAAATCTTAATGTTTCTGTGGCCCAAATGTTACTGTGTAATTTAACATATTATTTGCATTTTAGACTCTGTAATCTCAAAACATTCTATTAGTAGAACTGCAAAAAGTCTTTCATATCCAATACCTAGGTAATAAGAAATATCTGGAGAAAGGAGAACCAACCAACAAAGCTGAGGCTTGAAGAGGGGGGAAGATTGTGATTTACGTTAAAGCTCTTGATTGTTTTAAAAATTCTCTTGAAATTATTTTCTACTTATGACCACAAAAATTGAGGAAACGTAAGAAATCCTAAGTCTATTTCTCCTTAGAAAACACACCTGATTTGTTTCTACCTTTCCCCGAAATATAAGTGTCCTTAATTCTTCCTGTGTCAGGAGTGACTGAAGATGATTGATAAAGACCATGGTTAATCAAGATGCAATTCTGCTTGAAATGAAAGAAGGCAGAAGATCGAAGAGTTGTAAATCCTAGATCCTTATACCTCAGCTGATATGGTCTCTAGGTCTTCCATCTTCAGAAGAAATTACAAAACACGTGACGTTAACAACACAGGTGGCCCATTGCGGCTAAGTCCAGCATAGAGTGTTTCCCATGGTTTTCTATGCAGAGGAACTAAAGGATGGTTAATAGTAAATTCTTATGGTACTGCATTATGTGGGGAAAACTGTAGACATGTCTCTCCTCTTGGTTTGTTATCGCTTAAGATGTAGGTGAAATGCCTTTAATCTTTATTATTGTTATTATTTTTATAACTGTCTGGCTGAAAAGTATGTTAAGGAAGAAGATGAGACTATATCCTAGTTCTGGAAACAGCCATTAGACCCTCACAGATGTATTGTTATGTAGGCTCTGTCCCACTTGTTTCAACATGAGTCTGATTAGATCTGCTTGTTTGCTAGAGAAAAACCAGCCAGCCTTTCATGTGATAAACTTCTCCAAACTTTATGTATTTGAAATGGAGGAACCCCCATGGCTGGTCATTATTTTAAGCTATGTGTTGCAATTTACAGCCAAGGTTGCGCATTTATATTAAGCAAGAGCTAAGATGAGAATAATGAAAGAGAGACTTCAGAGGCTTGAAAACGCAGTAGATGGAGACCAGGGATAGGAAATATACGATGATTTGTCCCCCCAAAAGAGAGAAATAATTTTAGATAGTGGTTCAAATTCGAGTTGTTTTTCTTTCCTTCATTTCAGTAAAGGCAACAAATATTTTTTAACATATCCCTTTCCAGATAGCTGATGGGCAACAGAGAGCTTTTTGTCAGTATAACTTTTTATTTTCTACTACATAAGGAAAGTCAGCTCCCCTCTACCGGTTAAAATTGCTAGCTACCCAAACCAAAATAAATATATAAAATGTAATCTTCTTTGGAGCCAGCATTCAGGCCTCTTGTGAAATGTATCTCAAGTCCCTCATACTTGCCACTGAAAGTGTGATACAACCTTGTTGTTATATGAGTACGGTAAAATAAAGCAGCTGTTGCTTGTCCAGTATTCTTTTGCTTCTTTGTGGTTACATCTCTATTACCCTGGTAGATGAAAAATGTTGAGGATTCTCTCACAAACATCTGCCACATCTGTTGCTTTTGAATTGAGGGGGAAGTGTCTCACTTTATCATTGAGTTCAAAGGATTTTGTGGAGTATGGATTTGTGGCTTCTTGACTGTAGGGCCAGAAATCATCAGTCTGAGGCATGGACAAATCAGTGAATTTTCTAGTGTGAAAAAGATATTTCTTTTCATAAAACTTTCACTTGAGACCCTAGGCAGTTGCAAGCTCTCTCTTGACTAGGTTTCCCAGAAAATCCTGAGTTGGGCCAAGCAGGCAACAGGACAATGAGCAAAGAATGCAGAACACTCTGGCGAGGAGCAAGGCAGACTGAGAGTCTTGACTGCATTTAAATCCTGGCCTCTCTTCCAGGTGCTTGCATATTATTTTCTTGCTAGATGTTGCTGTGAATGCTAGCAAGAAATAGGCAGGTCCTCTGCAGAGGACACAGATTGAGTCTATTAGGTGTCCATAATGCAAGATGTATTGAGTGCAGATCAAATTCTAGAAGAGTCTCTGCTGGGTGCATTATACAACTGGTAAAATAAGTGTGTTCAAGTGTACCTCAAGCTGGTCACAAATCAGATATATGTGACTTAAATGTTCTTGAAGTCTTGCTGTATTGATTCAATGGAGAGAGTGCTCCAGCCTTGGACCCCTCACTGAACAGATCGAGAAAGTAATTTAATACTCGGGTGTAAACACAGCTGTATTTCCTAGGGTTTTTAATGTACCTATATGTTTCTTTATGTCCTTATAAACTATCAGTGAGCTGTTAAAAGATTATGAGAGTCTGCTGGAATTTCCAGCACTCTGGTTTGTGGGTTTTGGGTAAGAAATATTTTCTGTGTTTAGTCCTGTAGTTTCTAAGTGTTTTTCAGCCTGCAACCTGTGCTGCCTCTGTATAAAAGTCTTTCAAAAAACCCCCAAAAACCCAAATGAAAAACCCCCAGCCCAGAATGCACTGTTCAGGGCTGCTCATAGCACAGTCTACTTGTTTTACAAGCAAGCATGTGTGTGTTTTCAAACACAAATGTGATGTCTGGGAAAAAAAAAGGAGACATATTTAACTTGGTTCTAGTGAGATGTTGGAATAGGGATTTCTCTTGCTTTAAATAAGGCATTTCACAGAGGGATTTTTTTTTTTTAATTAATTAACACAGATACAATGTTTTTGCATAAATTATTCAGCAATTAAGAGGAAACTGTTACAATATGCTGTCATCCTGGCCTAACTATTATTAATATGGCCCTTTAAACAAGGATACAATGGCAGGTATAAAACACAGTGAATTTAGGAGATGGTACGTGTTCTGCTTAACCACTTGACTCCATTCTGTTAATGTATTTTCAGTTTGTTTTCAATTTTTTAATATATATTACTTCCTCGTTAGAAAGTCTATTTATTTTAGTAGGCAGAAGTTTAGTAAACTGACTTTTCAATCAATTACATTTCTCAGTTTGTTTAGTCTTGTATTCAATGCCTTCTCTACATATCTTAATATGCACCCACTTCTTTCTGTTTAGTCCTTATGCTTCTTCATTTTTTTCTATTCTGATTTGTTTTCAGAATATTGCTATCACTGTTTCCTGATTCGTCAGTATTTGATGCTTGTACTATTCTATTTATTTCACAAACTTTTTTTCTAAAGAAAACAAACTATGGCTTTATTGCTTCATTATATTTATAAAAATTTATTGTATTTATTTATATTTATTGCTTATACTTTATCACTTTATTTATTAGAGAAATTCTTCAATTCATGACATCCTGGACACAATGATACAAATTGTAATAATAATTGTTATTTATTTATGTGTGAAATAATAACAGCTAAAAATCAGGGCTTGAACTTCTGCAGTTGAATTCTGAGTTGAATCCTGAATCTGTGAAATCCACTGTGCAAAAAGCTTCCTAGAAATTCCTATATCTTTGATAACGCTATTTGACGTGCAAGACCTTTTAGAGAAGCTGCTAATCTTTCTAATGCACGAAGAGGAATAACTGATTCTCAGATATGCCAAGCAAAATATTTTCATTTATATGGTGTTCTTATGAAGTCATTCAGGAGAACATCATAGTAATACGGGAGATTAGACATACAACCCTAAATCTCTGTGGGCTCAGTGTGTTTTTCTTTAATTTCCTTAAATACCTATTGGCCGTGCAACTTCACACAAGACAAAATTCATCTTGTGAAATTTGCCCATTGGTTATGTTGCCTTTAATTCCACTGCTCATAATACTGTTTGAGGGTGTAAGAGAGACTAGGGTTTGTGCATGTGCAGTAGATATATTCATATTGTCTCCTTGCGCTCAAGTTCTTCCTCTCTGCTTCGGGTATGAAGTGATGATACTCTTAGTCTCAGGTCACACATGTGTGGTTTGTTATACCTTTGTGAAGATTCCCTTTGAGACCTGGATCCTCACAACTTTTTGAATTGCCTGTATTAATCTTTCAGTGCAGTGCTAAGCCCAGTCTGTTGGATCCATGTTGTAGCTGGTGAAATGGAAATCCTGTCTAGGCAGAATTTCAGGACTTTGGACACCTGTCAGAGATTTTCACCTATCTGGAGAAATGTCTCTTTGGAATCTTCCAAACTGCTGCACATGTGTTGTAACTGTGATTTATCCATTCACAGTAAGTCCAACTGACTCAAGACATGAACAAGTTTGTGCTTTAACACTTACTAAGGAAATGAAAGCCTGAATTTTTCTTCAGTGAGATAAAAAACAAAAAAAAATCATTTGGAACACCTGGCTTAAGACGCAGCCCTAAATAAACTCAGTTAAGGTAAGATAAACTAAATTTAAAAAGATAAGTAGGCAGAGACATTTTGAAATTACAATCTAATTGTGATGTTGCTGACCTGAAAATAGATTTTAGCCTTTTTCAATTGTTTTCGTGTGCAATGAGTTGATTTGAAGATCACTAAAATATGGCAGTACTTGGATATAAAAGAGGAGAAAATTAAATGCTTGGTAGATCTGGCCCAGAAAAGCAATGAGCACTCAAACACTTTTGGTACTAATTCAGCAATGTCGATAAATTATTCTGCATTTTGCTGTCAGGATGCTGCAGCAACAGGAGTCCCACAGGGTCCATCAGGGCAGGGCCAGGTAGGCAGGGCCAGGTAGGCAGGACCGATCCCATCACCCCAGCCAGGAGCAGGGCAAGCAGGAGCACGGGGGGCAGCTCCATTTCTGGTTATCGAGCACCTCTCTGGAGCACTTCTCTGGAGACGGGCCAAGGCTGAGTCACAAAGGAACTCGGCTTGGTGGGGCCCCCAGCCAGGCAGGGCAGCGTTGTGATTAATTAAGTAGCAGTGTAATCCTTTTTCTCTCTTCTGTCTTGTTATCAAAACAAATACATTGTTTTACTGGCTTTTTGGTCCTAAAAATGCATTCTGTAATTGCCCCCTCCCCNCTTTTTCTCTGTAAACTTCAATCTATTGTGGAAGAGACTTCTAAAGCATCTGGCATATAAACTCGATGTGTTTTGTTCTATTGTTTTACATTTTGTAATCTAGACAGAACCTTTAAACCATCTTTAGGAAACTGTATTTTCTTCTGATTTTCCTTAACATGAAGTAGTTGAAAAGCTATTCTAAAAAAATCGTATTCCAGAGCTTAGCACATATTTTTAAACCTAAAATTGGTAATTGTAAAGAGTAAGGATTACTGTTCTAAATGTAGACATTGATTAAAAAGTACTGTATGTATATTTAAGTTGATTAGGAAATGAATGAGAAATCTGTTAATGAAATATCCTCATGTTTCTACATCCCCAAGTAAGCAAAGGGTACAGTAGGCACCACAAACTACAAAATGAAGAAGTGACAATGTGATAATATGCTTCAGTTAAATATCCAGCAGAAATCACAATATGTCATGTATGTCACTTAAAGACAAGGGGATCAATATTTCTTTGTAAATTCCTTCTGAAATCAGTACCAAGTGTTTCATTGCCTTTTGAAGTCGTGTGAAATGTGAGGATTTTACTGAATTTTTTAAAGAACCCTTTGTTCCACAGAATGACAGTTATGTCTTCTGTATAGAAATTACTGACATTTTGTAATTAATCTTGCTAAAATATGTGGGTATCTATTTGGCATATTAAATGTGTAAATTCAAAATCCATTAAAATTTCTGCTATACACAAAGGAAAAGTAAATCTAAGAGTTCTGCTTTTAGCCATCAACTGAGCAATTATGAAAATTAGTCTTTAGGTTATGGTGATTGATTTATAAGTATAAAGGAAAGTAAATATCATAAAAGCGGGTATTAAATTTAAGGAGAAGATAATGATATCACTTCCCATGAAAAAGGTTAACCAACAGATATTATAATTTTAATTTATTTGGGTGCATATCATTTAAAAATTGAGGTGTGATTCTCCACAGCTTTGTACGTTGTGTTGATATTTCGATGGTTGGAAGTTACACAGGATAATCAGACCAACTGGGTCTGTGATGCACATAGAATGAATGTTCATGTGTTTATTTTTTGTCACTGTGGACTATCAAAACAAGTTCCACAAGATGTTAAGCTTCCTCAATCAACTCAACATTTTTCATTGTATCACTAGGAAAAAAATCTGAGTTCACTGATTGCAAAGCTTTTGAGAATATTATGAATTTACTATTTCCCAGCAGGTGTTCTACAGGGATGTTTATAAATACAAACAATGAATACTATGCTGCATAGGTAATATGGTAGTCCTGTAAGTTTAAAGCGAAAGAAAACCCTTGGTTGAGCAAAAACCCCAATAATTCTTACGGAAAGTGCTATAATGCCTGTATGAAAGAGGTAAGGAGATGGAACTGTAGTGGCTGATTCTAAATGGATAGTGATAAGGTAATAATAGACAACAAAGACAAAGAAAAATCAAGATACTTTATTTTATTTCTGGATGATATTTTTCCCTTTGCTAAAATGAAGGGTGGAAGGAAAATGAATACTGCAGATTTAGGGACCTGTAAAATTGGATAACATCCTTAGTTTGATTTCCTTGCTGCGTGGTCAGGTAGCAGTTGAGAACTGGAGAGGAGAGTTTTACAGGAAGAAAAGGATTAACCCAGAGAGTCTTGAAGTGCTTTATTGAAATAATGGCTTGCTGAAATTGGTGGCAGACATGAGTCTGTGCTAACCTTTCGTTTATTCTCACAGATGGCATACACTTATGGACTTGTTCTTGATAGCTCAGACAGTCTGTCAGAAAATGTCTGTCATATCCCTGAAACTTCTGCTCATTAGGATATCTTTTTCCCCCCTCCTAGTCTCCTGGCAAAACCCGTGGATTTGAAGGAATCCTGATATGAAGGCTGAAGTTGAACATTAGGACTTTTCTATAACCTTGGCCTCAAGTTACTCTTTGTGTTGATACTACCCCAACCAGAGTGACATTTACTGTTAAGTGCAGAGTAGAAGCGCTGTCAGAAAGCCACAGACCTGGAAATTAATCTTTATTTCACTAATATTCATTGAAGTTCATTGTCTTCCTCTACATTCAGCGCATGAAGATGCTTTATAACTGCTTCTATAAGATTGCCATCTACTTTATGAAGCGTTTAAAAAGTTCTATACTACAACATGGGTAACATGTTAATAACAAGGAAAGTAAACACGATTTGGATGAAGACATATATTTTCTCTGGCTGGTATGTGAATTGACACACTTGGCATCTAGTTCACTATTTGTGAATAAGATACTTGTTCCAGTATGCCTCAGCTCCCAGAACAAGTTACGACTTGATGTGAATAATGCGAAATAACTATCAGGAGGTCTTAACCCAGTAAATGGCTCAGTCGTTTATACATCTGGCAGTATTGAAAATAGAAATGGCAAAGATTCACTAGCATATTTAAAAACGCCTGTTGTTCCTCATGCCTCATCTTCATCATCTATAGACAATTAAAATTGCAAAACCCCAACCGTTTTCTGTTTGGGATGTGGCACTTTTGAATAGGTTTAGATCCTTAGGGTTTGATAAGTTCCATTGGACTCTTTGGGAGGGAAGGTGAATATCTACAAATTATTGTTTCACTTTGTTAAACCCAAGATAAATATGTTTAATTTTTTCTGATGTTCTTCTCATTGAGAAGGTATTTTTGTTCGGGGATTTTAATACTGTTGAGGATTTATCCTCTCAAAGATGTCTTTTCCTTGTGTCATACGCAGAAAGAGATGATGGCTTAAAAACAAATATGGTAAGAACTGGCTTATTTTTCTGGTTGTTTTTCAAAACCTCCAAAGGTATATATTTATGCTTAAATATTCACTACTTGACACTCTCAGAGAATTTTAGTTTTCCTAAACTGAGTGTAGACACTAAAAAGAATTAAAGGGTCCTTTGTAAAGAGTACCAGGTAGGGCTAGCCACATGCAAACAATAGGTATTTTTACAAGAATGTGTATTTTATGTCTTTCTACTTTGCTTTATGTAACTCAGGTCATATGCATTTAAGATGCAAGACAAGACAGTATGTCAGTTCAAGATTCATGAAGTTACAGATTTTTAAAAATGACACTTTAGCGTATGAATGAGGACAGATTTCTATTTTGGGTTTCTTTTTAAAAAGTACAATATGTAATTATAATTGGTTGATTGGCAGTCTGTCAGATGGTGATTTTAAAATGTTATACAATTTGTTCTACAATCCCTTTTCCAGAGTTATATGACTGCTAATTTTAAAAAAAGATAAAGTTTGGGATATGTTGTACTTTAGGGACTTGAATAGTTAAAAAATCATATTCATATACATTTCCATTAAAACTTGAATGTTAGCCCTTAAGTATGATGAATGATGCAGGAAAGTCTGACACATAATGTTGACCACTACAAGTGGTCTGGTTGGGACATATTTATGCATATTTATTTTATATCAGTGATATTCCGACTATATTCACAGAAATATTTTTTATTTACATTTTACATTTATTTACCAGTGGTTTGGTCAGGACATATTTATGCATATTTATGCATTTCTTCCCAGGAAAGTTTTATTTATTTCGACCGAGAAGTAGATTTTCATCCTGAAAGCAAACATCTGTGGTCTGTTGAACTTTTCTGTCTGTACACAGAGCATATAGACTTCTACCCATTATGTGGGATGGAATAATTGAGAACTAACATGTAAAAATTAAAGTCAATTTTACTCAATTAAAACAAACTTTGGAAATCCTGTTTTAGAGAGGATAGCTATATAATTTATGGCATAATTCACACTGCGCTATTTCTGCAAACTTCATGTTTCACAGAACTGATTACCTGCTTAATTTTTCCACTCTGTCAAAGATCATAATTCAGTGATTAAGAAAGGCTTCTTCTATTTGTTTCATGTTGCTGAGAATTTGTCTCTTGATATTGATCTTGAGGGATTAAAATTTATATTAACAGGGTTTCTTTCTTTGTATTTCAGTAGTTCTCGGTTATTTTGTTGTTGGGTTTTTTTTAGTTCTGTATGAAGACACAAACTAAAAAAACTAATGCCAAATTTTGTAATATTTTAAAATCTAATTTGCCATCTACAGATGGCGTAACATGGACTGTTTCTGCAGGTTGTTTTACTGCCCTTGCAGCACTTCTAAAACAGCTCAGCCTCTCTTTGCTATTATTAGTTCCAAGTGTACACTTTGTTCTAGTGACATTTTTAAAGGACCTTTTGTGCCCTTAGGTATGTTAGACATAATATTTATCAGCTTAGTTCTAGAGAAAAGCACTTAGGTCCTTTGGCTTCAGGAAAGCAAGTTTGGTCATCAATCACTGAAGTGCAAAACAATAGCACTGCGACATATTCAACTATTCTGCTTTGCCTTACAAAGTCTAAGCTAAAACTGTAGCTGTGGCTGTCAGTATTTGAACTATTAAATGATTCTATTTCTTCACCTTTAGCTCTCCTCCCTAACCTGTCAATTTGGATTTGCTTACTGTTATCTGAAGATCTGTCTCTGTAGCTGTTGGAATACTTACGTAGTACTGTTTGCTTACAGCAGTCTTTAGGCCTCTGACCTATGTAAGGGTTACCCTAAGAAAATATATTGGAAGGACTTCCTAAGATCATATTTCTGCTGTTAAAAAACCCCCCTGGTTTAATCATACTGGGATTTGCCTGGCTAAATTCCAGAGAAATCAAAGCCTCTCTCTCCTCATTCTGTCTCATTGACCTCAGCTCCTTTCATTCTAGAATTTCTTCATTCAAGCCACTGCCATTGTAGCATCTGACAAACTGCTGAACAGGAGCAAGTGGCAATGTGCATACAGAAGATACTAGGAATGCAGAGGTTATCTCTATCTTTTACTTGTGTGCAGATAATGAGCTTAGTGAGAAGATGATAGTCTCATATCCAAGGTCTAGAAAAATCTCATCTAAATGGACAACTTCCTTGAATCCTTGACTGAATGGCTGGCAAAGGTATCTTTTCTCAAAAAAGTTATAAAGTTACCGAATTCCAACCAACAACTTTTGTGCAATGGGAGTAAGGCTTTTGGAATTTCAAATGTATACGAATTTTATGATCATTGACAAGAATGTAAATAAAAAATATTTCTGTGAAAATAGATGGAATATCACTAGTATAAAAAAATTGAGGGAAGGAAGACTAGGTTAAGA
Organism: Cnemophilus loriae; assembly: GCA_013397755.1. Taxonomy (NCBI): domain Eukaryota; kingdom Metazoa; phylum Chordata; class Aves; order Passeriformes; family Corvidae; genus Cnemophilus; species Cnemophilus loriae. Next base: position 887,828 of record VZTF01008130.1, read on the forward strand.
CATCTGTGAATATGCAGGCAGCTGTAGCATAATTCTTTTCAGTTTATGCCCTGTTTTCCTTTCTTATTCATATTGAGAATTGAGTGCATGATCTTTTGGGAGGAACAGGGTTACATCTGTTTTCCCTCATTGCTTTCTCATCTAATTTTGACACTGAAGGACAGGCATAGAAGACCTTCTGGTTGCAGGGAATGTTACAACTTATTCCTATTTTCTCATGCAGAATAGAAGCTTGTCAGAATATGCTTTTATTTGTATATTAGGGAATTTGGAAGAAGAGAAAGCTGAACTAAAGGAACATATTTGTATGCAACTTCTCACAAGATTTGTATGCAACCTCTCTACATGGGACAGTACATAGAAAAGTTATACAGTTGGGTAATGCAATGCAATATCTCAAGATAAGCTACAGCAAAGTAATTTCTCCCCCAAACTAGTCTCGACTTCCTTTCTGTGAATTATTTTCTTTCCTTTTAGTCTTACATTACAACCTGCCTATTTTTGCTTGATGATGAGCAGCTAACTCACCTTTGTTCCGTAAATCAACAAAATAAGACCAATATTTTGAAACTTCTTCATACTTGTGGCAAGGTGTTGGTGGGCAGGGGGTGGGCTCTGTGACAGGGTCTTGCCATACACTGAACACAGCTGGTTTCAGGCAGTGTCCCAACAGACCCACCACATGACACAGCTGAGTCCGCCTGCAAAGCCAGGCATGTCTACCTAATCCTGGCACATCAGAGAAGGAGGAAGGGAGGAGGTGCTCCAGGTGTAGATACTACCCGTCCACCCGTGGAGAGGATGTCTGTGGAGTAGGTATTCCCTGCAGCCTGTAGAGAGGACCACACCAGAAATAGGTGACATTCCCTGAAGGAAGCCTGTGGAGGGCCACAATGGAGCAGGTTTATCCTGAAGGATTGCAGCCTGCTGAGAAGACTGGTGCTGGAGCAGGGGAAAAGTGTGAGGTGGAAGGAGTGGCAGAAAGGAGCTGTTGAGTACTGACCACAACCCACCACTGCCCATCCCCCTGCGCTGCTGTGGGTGTGAACTGGAGGAAGAACAGCTGGGGAAGAAGGACTGAAGCCGAACTTGGGAAAAAGGGAGTGAGAGAACAGGAGAAAATGCCAGCTTAATTTGTGGTTTTTTGTTTCTCACCATTCAACTTGTTTAATTAGCCATAAATTAATTTTCTCCAAGATGAGTTTGTTTTGTCCATGATGTTAATTAGTAAATTAACGTCTCTCCGTCTTTATCTCAACCCATGAAATTTTTCATGTTGTCTTCTCCTTCTGCCCTGCTGAGGAAGGGGAGTGAGAGAGTGGCTGGGTGGGCATATGACAACTGGCCAGGGTCAACCTACCACAAAACTATAATGTAACTTCTCTTTAACTCTATGTGTTTTTAAATAACAGTTTTATAGCACCATGGTATTATATTGCATAAACATGCAAAGAAAGATTTAAATTTTTAGTATGTGTTTAACAGTTAAAACTATACCTTGAGATAAAATGGTGACATCATCAGTGGACAAAGATTTCTCTTCCTGGTGAGCTCCATTTTTGAGGACTTTGTACCATAATGAGGTAGCAGAAAGACGATGACATAAACAAATTCTAAGAAAGGGTATTACATTTTCTTAAAGAAACTCTGAAACTGTAAACATATTCACTGATTACCGTGTCAGTAGTCCCACTAATTACAAAGTTCCTATCTTCCTTTTTTTTTTCTAGAAAAACCAAACAGTTGCCAGGTTGTATAAAATTTAGCAGTTACAGAATCTTAGAATCATAAAATATGCTGAGTTGAAAGGGACCCATCAGGATCATTGAATCCTCCTGGCCCTGTGAAGGACCACCCCAAGAGTCTCACCATGTGCCTGAGAGCATTGTCCAAATGCTTCTTGATCTCTGTCAGGGTTGGTATTGTGACCACTTCCCTGGGGAGCCTGTTCCAGTGCCCAACCACCCTCTGGGTGAAAAACTTCTTTCTAATATCCAACCTAAATCCCCCCGACTCAGCTTCATACTGTTTCCTTCAGTCCTGTCACTGATTAGTCCTGCTAATTGCAAACACAGCCTTACCTGTTTCAGCATGCACAAAAAGCTAACCAATTTATTATGTGGCTCGTTGGTTCTTTTCAGATGTCTAAAAGGACTGACCGTTACATTGCTCTGTAATGTAAGATTTTCTCTGAGGCATTGAGAAGTAGAAAAGACTTATGGAAATAAAGCTTTATCTGCCTTCCTTATTTCTAATGACTGGTAACAAGGCATCCTAAAGGTGACACATGTTTAAGCTAGGAGTGCTGTAACCAAGAGATCCAATATCACCTTTGAAAGGCAGTGTTACTGCATTCTCCATAGTTAAACAAACTTGGAAGACTGATCACAATGGGTAGTTTACTTTAAAAACAAAGGAATTTTAAGGAAAAAGTGCGTAAGGATCTCATTGGGACTATAATGCATTCCAGCAATTAATATGTGAAATATTAATATTTTGGATGAAGATTTAGTTAAATGAATATTATATTATTTGAGTCTATTTTTTTTTTTGTCTCAGTTTTTTCTTAACTACAAGTAATATTTTAAAATTGGCTTTTAGAGGTCAAGCTTTTTATTTTTCTCCTTTATTTATTTATATACTTTCTTACTGCTAAAAAAAAGCCATTAGAAGTGTGTCTTTCAGTGTTTTGGGTTTTTTTTCCTGTGTACTTCTGACGTTTCCTTCTTGTCATGCCAGCTTGACATCTGACAAACATTAGTCTGAGGCTAGGTGGTGCATATAACAACAAACCTAAAAATATCAAAACACGTACTAAAGAAATTATATTTTTACTTATTTTTAAGATTACCTACAGTTTCATGTTAGGGAAAAATTCCTTTTGGGCATCATTATGTCTCTCTGAGATTGCTGATGACTAATATATGCAGTTCTTTCACAGAGCGAGCATGTTCTGTCCTGGTGCAAAGGTGCCAAAAGTGCAAACTCATTGAGAAACACTGAGCCAACTGCAAACAGTTGACTTTGACTGTAATCCCTGACTACTCTAAGTAACCAAAACTTGTCTCTTGTGCTCTCGGTGAGGTTGGTTCCCATTGTTTTTGTATAAACCTACAGCTATTTCAAGCAAGGTGGGGAAGAAAGACGTGCATTTTTATAAAAGGAAGACAAGAATTGCACAACAGACATAAGACTGGTAAAAGAAGGCAGAAGAGATTTGAGATAAACTGGAGACTGACATTTAAACACTGTGAGGGGAGGATAGGACTGGCTTCAATTCAAACTGGTGAATGACCAGAGAAGGGAAGTATCTGACTGCTACAAGAAGTTGTAGCCTCTGTAGTGTGGTAAGGTGATAGAACAATCATTTCCGATTCTTCTACTTATATATCAGGTGTGTCTCTTTTTAAAGCAAAATGTGGAATTTGTATTTCCCAGTATCCAGGAATATTCATATAACATCTATACTTCTGAATGAAGTGTAAATCTTAAACATATCAAACTATCATACAAGCTTTCCCTAAAATAACCAAGAGATGAATGTCATGTGAGAGAGTTTGCAGTATCATGTGTCACTAATTAATATTTTTTTTAATAATTCAGGCACCTATAATCAGGTATTTAGGTACTGCAGCAATGAAACAGATGTAGGAGTGGAGTAGATTTTTCACTCCCGAAAGTGAAACATTTCCTTTCCTAAATAATGTGTCTCTGTATCAAAATAATAATAAAACCATGATATAGGAGGAAAATCCCTTGGGTGCGTTTGTTCAGCTTTGCTCTGTACCTTCCCCTTCTGTTGCTTTATTTGTTTTCCCTGAAGGAATGTTCATCTCATCTTCACTGACATTTTAAAGTCAGGTGGTGACTTTTCGTTTTCTGTCCAGCCTGAGTACCTTCAATGCCATCTTGACTTCCTCATCAAACAGTGGATGCCTCAGTCCCACCTAGAGGTCACAGCCATGACAGAGTTACTGCAAAAATAAACATTAGTATGTTTGTAATATTTTTTTCTCTCACAAACTACTAAGCAGCTGAAACCAACACTGGCAATCTATTTGATTTTAAAGGGAACAGGCAAAAGGATTAGAGTTTCTAGTGTGACTTTTATTCCTTCTGTTCTTCCTAGCATGTTAGGAGAGAAAAATGTGTCGGCTTTCCTCTTTGAGAAGGTCATGTACTCACAGTCAATGGATGGAAAACACTGTTATGATTTGCTTGCAAAATTAGATTCACAATGTCAATTTCAAGTTTTGAAAATTTAAATCTATAAGTAAAGAAAAGGACTATTTTTAAAAATACTTCAAATTAATTACTGTTAATATTTCTCATTCTTGGAAATCCTATTTATATTTCCATGATATATTTTAAGATATTAAACAAGTCCTAGGGAGTATTAGTACGCAAAAATTTCAAAAGACAGGGTTTTTTTAGCCAAAATCTACTCAGGATTTAATGCTTGTGCTGTCACTGTGCACCTCCAAGAAGACCCTGGCCTTTTTTTTTTTTCCTTTTTTCTTTTTTTTTTTCCTCTTTTCTTTATGTTTTCTTACTGGTTAGAGACAGTGGTAAGATCATTATCCACAATATCAAATTTATTCATAACTTTGCAATGCAGACATCAAACATACACTTTCTATACTGTTACATAGTCTTTATTGAGATACTAAGTCTGTGTCTTAATAGGTACCAACAGTTGTTCTCTTCACCTGATAGTTTTTAACTACAATTTATATTTAATGTAGTCATTTCAACATCACTGTTACAGTGTTTAGCTTTTAGGATATGAACTAGCTGCAAACAACCCTCAGCAGCTCCTAGAAATCTTAAAATAAATATGCTTTCCATGACTACTGATAAAATGGAAAGTTGGATGTATTTGTAAGGGACTGTCTTGTTAGTAATCTACTGTGTTGGCATAATGTGCATTTTTCCATATGGTGAGGCAGGACTCTTCCAATCATTATATGCTCTCATTCAAATTCTGCCTGCTGCAGGAAATTAGCACTGTTCACACTTGTTTAGGCTTAATAAAAATCATTTTTCCTAAAGCACAGGGATAAGGTCACCATCTGCCACATGAAAATGCCAATTTCAAATGAGCAGCAGTCAAAAGAGAGTGTCTTTCATTTTTAGACACTCTCAGAAGGAACTTAATAGGAGAAATCGTAATTGATTCTGACATCTATCAGATTACAGGAAAATGTTAAGGTATCAGATTTTCAGTTTTGCAGATGTGTATTTTTTCAGATAGTGTTATGAGTTTTTCATAGACCACTCTCCTATTTTCAGCTCTGTTCTCATTTGGGAATATCTGACCATACATAATAGACATTTGGAAACCCTTCCCTAAGCATGAAGGCAATAAAGCATTTTCATACCTAAGTTCAGTGATTCAGCACTCACAGCAGCTTTGATTTTTCTCAGTTATTCTAGACTACCTGATCCATATGAGTATAACTGAAATATTTTGATAAAAAGGTCTGTTACAAATTTATAGTCTCTATAAAAACCTTTTAATTATAGCAAATATATATATATATATACACATCATGACATTTTTCTACCAAAATATATTACAAAACCCTACATTTTCTATGAGTTACAAAGAACATTTACACTTATTTATTCAGAGCGCGTGTGCTAAATAAACACATAATTAATGACTATATAATGAATGATTGAATATGGCCTTTTCATGACCAGAGTGTTCATACTTTAATAAGAGAGATTAAAAAATGCAACTCCATCTAAGGAGTTGAAGAGCTCTCTTACTTAAATTTGGAAACATCTGCTTTTCAAAATTATATTCAGAGTCTTGTAGCCTTTCCAAACAGGAAAACAAAATTTACATTTGATTATTTTTTAAAATCTCCTTAGTTTACAAACTGTCTGGTAGTGATAAGGTCGTTTGAATTGAATATACCACATAAATATATTTTATCACTAGTTCTGTAGTCATTTGCTATATATTGATTTTTTAAAAAATCATACTGTTATCTTCTCATTTTTGGAAAATCAAGTAATCCGGGAATTAAAAATAACAAATCTCCTAATCATTGACTGGTTTCCACTTTCTCAAAGCACACAATTCACAAAGGTACAAGCTGAGGACAGAGTCAGGCTGATGATTGGCAACCTGGGGACAGCCGAAGGGATGAAAGTCACGTTTAATAGTGACAAAAACACGTTGTGGATAGAAGAAAATTGTGACAGATTGTTTCCACCTCACTTATTACAGAATTCTAGACTCGTGTTTAATGATATCATGTATCCTAACATCAGCCCGAAAATAAAGGATGATTTACTATTTGGGCAATGAGAACTGACACCACTTCTTAAATTGCTTCCCTCAGCCACTGATGTTTTTGGCTGTAATCAGAATTTCAATGCTGACCTCTAACTATTTCCAAAAAATTATACTGATAGCTTTATGAGCTGGATGTTTGCTTTGCTCTTACAGCAGTTTTTGGATCGGGTGATTGTAAGCATAAGTTGCCCTTTATCTCAAATGTGAGTAGCTGATTTCTTTATTGATGGCTCGGATGTTACAGCTGCTCTAAAGCCAACTTCATTTGCTGCAGCTCTATGTTCAACAAAATATTACAGATGACCTCATGGTTTAATTCTAGGTGCTGCATTTTAAAAATTATTATTATACTTATTATTTTAAATAGTTTACAGCTCTAAAATCAATTCTGACAAGTGAAAACAAATTAGTAAATGTGTAACTGTGATCAGTTTCCAAGCAAGTGTGCTTCTGTCACTTTTTGTTGTCTGTTCATTACTAACTAGGCAGAATCTTTTGTCAGCTATGGTCTTGGCTTGTACTGTTTCTCAACACCGCAATATATTTTCCCTTTTCTTCCTTTTTTTTTTTTTTCTTTTCTGAGGTGCTTTTAGAGGTGTTAAGGTTCTATTGTCATACTGTTCACTTCCTCTTTTAATTATATGGTGAATAAAAATCCCATCAGAGATGGTAAAGTGAAAAGCGTGTGTTCATTTTTTTTAAGCTTTCTTCATTTTTAGGAGAATACTTTTATCTTTGTGGCAAGGTTTAGTTAAGAAAGAGCAGCATGGATGAATACTATTCTTCCCTTACCTCTGACTCCTCAAGCACTACCTGGTATATACCTGGGCCAGGTCTGAAATTAGTCATGCACATACAATCTGTTCTGGTGGCAATGTTATGTACCTGGTGACAGGTTGTGTGCAAAAAGAGACAGATGGGATTTTTAGACATCTCATACTTTGTACATACCAGTACAGGTGGACTGAAGCACCATAAAATGTAAATAAACTGTGCTGTCAGAAGAAACATCATGTATAGGGATACTCCTGGCCTTTGCTTTTAAGACAGAAAAGAAAGGTATGGCACAAAACTAGCATAGAAAATTACTTCTTAATGAGCAATACCTAAACAAAAACGAATATATTATGGCATGGTAATGTAGAAAATAGTGACAAAACAAGCCTAGAAGACTCAGCAATTAAATGTTAAGGACACTAATATACCATTTATATTGTTAACATTTCTTTGTATTTCCCCTTAACACAATTTTATGACATTTAGAATCTATTTGAATGATTCTTCAGTCACCTGTGGGAGCTAGAGCGAGTCTCCTGCAGTAGCAGCAGCAGTTAATGGGGGTTACATTTTTACAAGTGTCCAGACATCAGTCTAGCAAAATTTACCAGCAGAGCAGACTAATAGTGAAGTCCAGCATTGCTCTAAGAAAGCATGGTAAATCAAACTTTCTACCTGGCTTGCGTGCATGCTTTAGTCAGCAACAACCGCTGGCTGGGGGCATGCAGTCCTGCTGCTCACAGGAGCAACAAAAGCAACCTCCTACAATGCAATGAAATCCTTCCCCAGTTTAGCATGATTCCAGTAGCAGGCTGCAGATGCAATTTAGTCTCCGCTCGTATTCACATTTCTTCCAACTGTGCCAAGGGTGGCCATAGCCATATCTGAATGACAGTGTTATGTGCTAGGAGATGAACTAGGATATTGTTTCATTTTGTTCAGCTGTGGCTGAAGTCATTCCAATTTAATTCTAGTTCAAGTTCAACAACATTTCAAAATAGCAACTTCTTCTTTCATTAATAAATAATTAAAAATTATGGCTTGAACCAACTTCTGTTTAGGAAAATAATGGATTTGCTTCAGCTGCATGGTTGTACATTTAAGTGGGAGCTACAATGTATTTTTCAACACAGAGTGTGGGTAAACCTATTTAAGGTAAGCCCTTTTCAGCCCATCTTTCCTGACCCTACATGCATATGAACTAAAATAAACTAGAGCAGAGTTTCACCCTAAAAAAAAAGATATATTAACATTTGCACAGCACTGCTTGTGCTTCTGCTATAAAAAAAGGCTCCAAAAATGGTGTAGTTCTATATTTAGGGCCTTTCACTTCTATAACAAATATATTCATTTTATAAATAAATATTTTAACTGCTAATCCTACCCATCAAATTTAAGGTCTGAGAAGCTGTGTTTTTTCCCTTGTGCTGTCATAAGTGAAAAAAGTTTTGAATGTCAAATTAGGATTTCAGCTGTGTCCTCACTGTCTTCAGTAACAGCTTTACTGTCTGGAATATGTTTGCGTGAGTATAGCTGCTGAGTGTAATCTCAAATCTTATCCTTTTTAGGGCTGTGTGGGGCTAGCAGAAGTTTTTTCGTTTGTTCCAGTTAAAAGAGCAGAGATATCTGAAACCATGAAAGGGACCGATTTAGAAAATAAGAAAGAGTCAATGTATGCAATTATTTTTTTAAAAAGTATAATTGTCCTCTAATTAGCATAATGAGTTAATATTATTGTAACTCTTCCAATGAACACTCCTCCTTGGNCTCAGAAGGAATACAGTAAAGAACAAGATACAAAAAGGGGACAGTGATCTAATACAGAGACAATGTATCCACGGAACTGTGAATATGCAGGTATTGTGGCCATACTTAACATGTTTGGTTACAGCTCCACTTTGGCCTGCAATTTGCTGGTCATACAGTCCATCAAAATGATTTAAACAGTGCCCTTTCTTTATGATGCTTTTCCTTCCGAGGTTTACTTAAAACATGATTTCTTTTCATGGCAAAAGCCTTTCTCCATATATTTGCCAGCCATTGAAAGTGTGAAGAGACAGACTTTCCTGAAGCAAACTCCTGTCCTATGAGTTCTTTGACCTGCTACTTTCTTTCTTCTCAGCTCTTGGAAAGAGTTAAACCTCCATCCTTCAGGAAAAAGCCAAAGGAATATAATTTGCCTCTTTTAATGGGAGTTTGTCTTCCATGACATACACTGTAAATGAATATAGGGTTTGATTTGTTGGGAAAACATTCAATGATCTCTTACTTTCATGTTATTACACTGATTTATGGACCTGGTATTTGGGCATGTCTATATGATCCATGTTTATGAATTTCTGACAGGGATCTAGAAAGCAGTAATGGTTTAAAGAGATCAGCCCTGAGCCACTTCTGAACAATATTTTTACTATCAGAGATCTGCTTTCATAGCCACTAAACTTAAATGGAAATTATCCCTATTTTTTTCTTTCTTATAACTTTGAAGTTCTTAAAATTCTCACTTGACAGGAAGATATACTACTGTCTGTTTATCTTTAAAATCCACATATTTACCTCTTCCTGTCAGAATTGTATGATACTCAAATGTGGACATATGCAGTTACAGTATTTTTATCTCTGCAGCTTTGTGTAAAATAATGTACTAGAAAATGCTAGTATAAATTCAGTACTATATTCTAAGGAGATGTTACGAACTCTTGAAGGCAGATTTTAAGCTGTATAATTCTTCTAAAACACCTCTTCAACACCACTGCTCCTGGATGTAAAACACAGTTTAGACTTGCAGGCTACAATTCAAAAATCAAGTATGGGTTACATATTTGGTGCTTAAGAGATTACGTTAAAGAAAATACTCATAAATGTAAATATGTTACAATGAAAAAATTTCTATATTTTTTAGTAAGTGATCTATAATTTAGAAAGGCACAGAGTTCTTCTGAAACTAATTAAAATGAAAAGTTAAGAATGCATTTTCTTCAAGTATGGCCTTCCTCTGTCTGACCTCAATTTCTGACCTTGATGTAAAATAGTTAAAAGAAAAAGATATATAAATATTAATAAATATTTCACTGTTAAGCGAAATGATTTTCTGAAATTTAAAAGATATATATTTGCAAGGAATTGAAATTGACTCAACATAGGCTTAGATCATAGCGTAAAATCAGACATTGAATAAGCTTGTTCCTTGATAGGCAACCTAATTTCAGATAGGTCAAGGCATTCCCCTTTAGAAATGGAATATGTCTTTACTTAATACACTTTTTTTTTTTTCTGCAGCTAAATGAAGATTTTTGCAAGAAATTCTCCTTATGTTGTTGTTGCTCTGCAAAGGAACCTTAAAACATAAGACTGCACTCTACTTATATAGAGACTTCTTCACTTTAATATTCCACTTTAATATTGTCTCCACTTTAATATTTTCTCCATATTTCCAGAGTAGCTGAACAAAGGCTTTCGTTTAAATGAAAAAAGTGGACTTAAAAGTATAAGAATACAACAGTGTCTAATGAAGCCCAGCCACAGCTGTAGTTCACAAAAAACCAAACCTTTCCCCACTAAAACAATACAGCTTTGATCTAAAAATGAATAACTTTCGCTTTTTTGTGATATATAGTAGAGGTGCATCACTGTTGTCTTGTCAGTTTCACACCAAGGATATCACTAGTGTTGGCTTTTAGACTCGGTTTTAGTAGGACAATTTCATGTCTTTTCTTGCTGCTGCCTTTCCTTCATTTCTTTCAAGTTTACTGCAGCAATTGAAATGAGGAACACCCACAATCTCCATTTTAGCAGTATACATTCAGTTCCAAAATATCACACTGTTCATGAAAGATGAATTATTCAGTGCAGTGTTTAATAGTGAGAGGTCTGTAGATTGTTTGTATTTTAATTAAGCATAACCTAAATTCAGAATCAGTCCCTAAAAAGTGAGGGTGGTTTTCTGGGTTTCCATTACTTTAGGATGTGATAGTCAATTAATTACAGAATATATGTCTGTAGGGGTAGTTTTAAGGAAGATTTTTTGAGAATTTGTTTCAAAGTACCACTCTATGCCTTTCTATTGATCTTTGCATTGCACAGAGGAATTACTATGCTGAAATTTATTAATTTGCTTTTATATTCATTATAGTCTGCAAAACGTTAAAGAACCTTTTGGATTTTTTTCACGTTTTTTAGCTCATACAGAAAGAAAAAACCTGATTTGGCAATGTTAAAATAAAAATCTGATTGATAAAACAGAGAAAGAGCAAAAGGACTGAGTGTTTCGGTATTCTGGGGAATTGTGGTGTTAACTGTGGGTGCCAAAACAGTTTTTCCTCGGACTTGACTAGAGCAGAAGGGTGAGGATTCTGGGAACAGGATGAGGATTGTTCTGAATTTTCAAACAATTTCTAACCTTGGGGAGAAAATGGTAATGAAGAGATCTCTCTTAATTTTCAAGGGATAACAGATGGATTCAGGTTATTCCCTTTTAGGATAAATCTAGAAACTGATGTCAGAATTGAAGTCATTCTTTAATTAATGTTTGATGGCGGAAGTATTTCTCTGTGGAATGAGAAAAAAAGGTTGTGCATATATCTACAGAGTGAACTTAGAACAACATAATTTAACTTCCTTTTAGGACATAGTTTATATCTAAGAAAGTCTGTGTGACAGCTTTTTCTTAATTAGGAAAGGTATACCTTACTATAGTCTTTCAAGAGCTGTAAATCAACTCAAGAAATTTAAATTTCAAAGTGGCTTCACCTTTCTCATATTATTCTGATTGCTGATAACCCTAACAACCTTCACATGACACCAACTGGCAGGTAATTAGCTATTCACAGGAATATTAAGTAAGTTTGCTGATGACAAAATTAGGAGGAGCTGTTGGCTCCCTTGAGGGCAGAGAGACTTCAGCAAACTAGAGAGACGAACAGTCACCAGCAAGACGAAGTTTTACAAGAGCAAGTGCTGTATTGTACACGTTGGTTGGAGCAACCCTGGTGGTGTGTATAGATAAGGGAATGGGAGGCTGGGGAGCAGTGCTGTGGATAGGGGCCTAGGAGTCCTGGTTGGTGGCAAGCTGAATTAGTCAGCAGTGTTCTGGCAGCCAGGAGGGCCAAACGTGTCCTGGGGAGCATCAGGTGCAGCATTACCAGCCGGGCAAGGGAGGGAATTGTCCTGCTCTGCTCTGGGGCAGCCTTGAGGCCTGTGTACAGTTTTGGTCACTGCAACATAAAAAAGTCATTAAGCTATTAGAGAGTGTCCAAATGAAGGCCATGAGGATGGTTAAAGGTCTGGAGAAGAAGCTGTATGAGGAGTGGTTCAGGTTGCTTGGTCTGTTCAGCCTGGGGAAAAGAAGACTGAGGGGAGATCACATTGTAGTCTTCAACATCCTCATAGGGGGAAGCGAAGGGGCAGGCAGTGACCTCTTCATTCTCATGACCAGTGACAGCACTCAAAGAAATGGCATAAAGCTGAGTCAGGGGAGGTTTAGGTTGCGTATTAAAAAAAGGTTTTTTCACCTAGAAGGCAGCTGAGTACTGGAACAGAATCCCCAGGGAAGTGGTTCCAGCACCAAGCCTGACAGAGTTCAAGAAGCATTTGGACAATGCTGTTAGGTGCATGCTGGTATTCTTGAGGTGTCCTGCATAGGGCCAGGGGTTGAACTCAATGATCCTGATGATCCCTTCCAACTCAGACTGGATTTCACAGAATTGCAGATAATGTGCTGTCTGCTAACACTTAAAACATGCACGCTTGTATAACCTAGCCTGTAAACCTCTTTCCCTTCTTGTCTAAGGCAAAGGGATGTTCCTTTTCTGTTGCTTTGTCAATTTCTTCTTTCTGTAATTTTTTTAACAGCACAGCTTCATCTCTCATTGGAATTCAACAAAGGTTTTTCAAGAATAAAAGGTGAGCAGCTTTTTCTGGAAATCACAGATAGGCTTTGCTAAAGTTTAAAATTGGAACCTTTGGATGAAAGCGTGAATCTGTGATAATTGGTATAAAGCAGTTTGATGAGTGGGGAACTGAATGGTGGTTAAAATAAGAAACAGGAAATGTTATATATCTAGTTGTCTCTTAATTTAGAAAGAGTGAAATCGACTGCTTTGAGTGTTAAATTAATCAGTAGACTATATTTTCTGATTTGGAAGCAAAATTATCTTTAAAACATTAGTGTTGATTTTAAAGGTCAGGCATATAAAAAAGAATATATGCCTTCAGTCTAGCAAAGAAAATGAGCTTGTAATAGATACTCTCCAGGAGCTAGAACTTAAACCTGAGTTTAGGTCAGTTGATTAGAATGTGGTGCAAGTAATGCCCAGGGTTTGGGTTTGATCTCTGTGTGGGTCATTCACTTAAGAACTGGATTTGATGATCCTTGTGGGTCCTTTCCAACTCAGAATATTCCGTGAGTGTAATATACAGTACTAAGACAGACTTTAGCAGGAATGTTGTGAGGGGCTGTGTTAAAGACTTTACACAAGTCTAACTGGATGACGTGTAGCTCTTCTCTTTTCCACTCACATGGTTATTCCATTGTAAAATGCCAGTAGATTAGTCAGACAGTGATGATTATGTTTTCAAGCCGCACAGTTACCTGCAACACAGGACTTTAGCGATGAAGAAATATTTTTCCACTATGCCAGACAACTATATAAATACAAGGAAATTGCTCAGTGCTGTGTCTGCTTTGTAGCATGCTTTCGCAGTAGGAAGAGTTTGGCATAGTGTGCAGCTGGTGTTCTGTATTTTAAGGGAAGATAATCACTTAATATTTACTTACTATGTCTAGGTCATGTGTGATTATCCCTTTTGGTAGCTTGGTAGCCTGATGCTGATGGGGACTTCTGCCTCGTGTTTCCAACGTTATGAACCTATCCTCTCCTCTTTGCCTCTGCTGGCCCTTGTCTGTCCCTGCTTCCAGTGAGTCACTGCAGCTTGCCAAACCAGCAGTTTTAGGGTTCTTTTTCTGTGGTTGGTCTTCTGCTAATGAATGGATGAAATGAGCTCACTGAAGAATCAAACAAGTGCTAGAAACAAGACTTTAGGAGTCTGGATAAAAAGGCTGGGTAAGACACATAGGGAGGCGGAGGAGTCCAGCTGCCTTTGGCAGCAGCTGATTATTAACTCTTAGCTCACTTCATGTATTTGTACCCTCCATCTCCCAAACAATCTAGAGCACACTCAGGTGCTCAGATTTCAGTCCAGTGGATAAGTAACTACAGTAACTAAATAAGATCCAATAATGAGACATTATGACTTAATAAGAGAAAAATTTGTTATGTATTCTTTCTGTTTTTTTTTCCCTGACATTTCTGTGTGTGCGTGTGTGTGTTTCTGTCATTAAGAGATACAGTTTAATGTATTATTCTCTCACCATACATAATACTTGGCACTCTATGATATAATTTAGATTGTAGTCTGGATTACTTTACCAGTGTTCAGAGGGGACTACTTTAGGTTGCAATTACTTAAATAAAGGACCCTACAATGTGTATTAACTGTTTCATGGTATTAGGTTGACTAACTTAGGTAAGGAATATATTTCTTACTCTTGTTTGTTTTGTAGAGTGATCTCAGTGCATTCACTGTCCTTGACTCTTCAATGTTATATACGTTTTTATTGTTTTACTGTTCTCACCTTATATTACAAGGAGAGCACCTAATCTTCAAATGTTGTAATTGTCTCTGTGCTAAATTTTAGAAACACATGCATATTTACTGTTTAATCCAGAGCTTTGCAGAGTTGCCTAATAAAACCCAAATGAATTCATATTTGGAGAAATAGCTTCTAATTTATTCTGCTGAACACAGTGAAATCTTTTGCAAAGAAAACATTTCACAAAATGTGGTTCTGTAATTAGTGTATGTTGACCAACTGACTACTAAACTTATTTGTAGGGTCTATAATGGGGAAACACACCCCAGTGTTTTGCCTATACAAAGAGGGAGAAGCATTTTTCAGTACATATCTGTGACCTAATAATTCAGGAGAATGTGGTAACTCCAGTTAAGCCTAAAAATACATGGCATAAATAATAAAATAAATATGTAAATTACATCAAGCCTCTGATGTTAAAATCTGATGCGTAGGACAAGACAGCAAGACAGTGCCTTTTAATTTTTTTTTTTTCAATTAATGCAATTAGATCTACAAATCCAACCAAGACCTTTGCAGCACTGGTCTAGACAGTCACGCAACTTGAAATTATGTCTGTTTATAACATAGTGAAAAAGGGAGCTTAGGATAGGAATCCCTATGGGCTAGGTGAGACCCACTATTGCGAATCAGTGGAATCATACAGACTTTGCTTGCTCTTCCCTGTCTTCCTCCAGGCGCTGCTGATCTCATTTCTGTTTGTAACTTTTGAGTTACAACTCAACTAACTACAAACAACTAATATGAATCACAGACAAGATGCACATACATTTCTGAGCTGAAATGAATCTGATATCTCTGGTCAAGCAGATGGTTTCAACAGCCTCGAAAAGGGACAAATAGGTCTGAGCGCATGTTATGGCCTGCTGGTGTTAGGCGAGTGTACTATAGACACATCTGCAAGCTTTTCTTTACTATCAAGAGAATTGTGGACTTGCAATATTTAATAATAAACCCACATTTTTCGTATAGCCTCACGTGACTCCAGGACCTCATTTGGAAAAAAAATTCAGATAATAAAATCATGAGAACAGCAATTACTTGGACGTGGTTATTATTTCGGATGTAACGTTTAGAAACAGTATTCAATCATTTTGATCTACTGTCATTTTGCTCCAGGTTCCTAGGAAGATCTTGTAGGGAACTTGGCCAGACCTGAGAAAAATTTTGTGCAGGTAGCAGAACCACCTGGGTCACTGAGGACTTTTCAGCGCTACCAGTGCAGCCATGCTAAGAGGAGAAATTAAATGTCTCTGTCCACATTAGTTCAAAATGCAATAACTAACAGACAAGAAAAACACATCTATCTTGCTTACGCCTGCCTATGTGCAGGGATTTAAGGTAGCTACATTTCCCAAAGCCGTTCAAACTGCTGAAGTGTTTGGGTATGGCTTGGCCTGACACATTATGTGGCCCGAAGCAATTTTGTTAGTTGCAGCCAGCCTGCAGTTCTATAGTATCACTTCATTGTCTCTTGCCTTATGCCAGGCCTTTGGTTTGTAAAATATGCTAGCTTCCACCATGCTAAAGATGTTTAGTAAACCAAAGATGGTAATATTAATCATTTTAAGCAAAATGTGTTGTTTTCATTCTCTACCATTAAATCTGGTGTGTGCCACCCCATGCAGCAACTGTTATTCCAAGTGGCTTTCCGGAACTGCAGCAGATAGTTTTTATGATGCACCATATGCTCTGGATGTAAATATTTCTTTTTTTTTTTTTTTTTTTTGACTGAATTATGTTAGTGAGTGACATGGTCTAAGCACAGGATAGAAGCCATCTAATTTTTAGTGTGTCTGGCAAGGACGTTTCCAATGGCCCTGGCCATGTCAGTCACCTACCCTGTTATGTTTGTCCCTTCTGTAAGGTTGATATATTAATTCTGTCCTCAGATTATGTGTAGGAGAGATAATTAACTAATCACTATATCAATAATTCAGCAGATAATCTTGACTACATAGCGTATTTGAGGTTAAGTGGTGTTTTATTAATAAGAAACAATCATTGAGTAAGGAATATATTAGAGAAGCTGGATGGACTAAGTGTGTGTGTGTGTGTATATATATATATATAAAAAATATTTATACCCACTGTCTGAAACTGAAATATTGAGATGGCAGTAAAAGAAAATGTAATGGGAGGCTTTTTATACATAGGAGATTTTTATCTTCATGGGATGGGAACAGAGGGCTGAGATGTTGCAACTCCTAGTTTGAAAAAACCACCATATTATCAGCATGCTACTGCTTAAATACAAAGTGTGCAAATACCATGAGAAAAACAACACTAAGGACTACTTTTATGATTAAAACTGACAAGGCTATTTTGAAGAACCTCTAAAGTTTTTAGTACAACCTTCATTTGACTTGCACTTAAAGATCATCTCTGTTAGTCTAGTGACATTTGCCAGTCCCCTAGGTTATGATTTAAAATGGGTTTCACTTAGATCACAAAATGTACACAACTGCATAACCTATTTAGTTACAGTAAGCGAGTAAAACTTACTTTGCTTTATTAATTTTTAAGCACAGTACATAATTCAGCAATGTGATATATTATTGAATTGGTGGCATCACATTTCCTTTCAAATTGCCTTCTTTGTTCTTTTATAAAAATCCTTTTCCTTTTCAGAGGAGGCTTCCCTGTTGCCTTCCTATTCCTTCTTGAAGGAGTTGCATTAAATGTTCTTTTGAATGCATCAAAACCACTCAGAGTGTTAGCAGCATGGAACCACAGCACAGAAATGTGGATGACCTTACTTCAGGGATAAGGCTAGCTTTTCTGCACCCTTTTTTCTACCTGCTAGATGAAAATACCTTCATTTCCAATTCATATGTTAAATAGGAATCAAGCACTGATTTGGCTTTTTTGTCTAAATTGTTTTTATAGATGAAAGCATTCCAGTCTTACTTTAGATCTCTAATTCTTGAAAGAAAATGGCCATTAATTTCAGTACAACTTCCACAATGAGACAGTGATCTTGCCTTTTTATATGCTGCCTTCTAATCTTGTCCAAATTGGTTGTATAAGAGGACGACAAAAATGACCACTGTAGAACTTTCCTTGATTTTTAATTGTTGTTGGTTATGACAGGCCTGAACTATGCTTACTCAAAGTGTGTGTGTTGAAAGGAATACAATGAATGGATAGGTACAATAGATGTGTTCCTGAGACCAGTTTCTGCTTATCAGAGATTCAGAAACACAGGATGAGATTTACTTTGCTTAGCTCTCACCATCATAAATCTTGCTGTTAATTGTAAGCAAACTTCTAGGCTTCCTCAAAAGACGTTGAAAGTTGCTTATCTTGAGACTCATCTCTCAAACAGGAGGTGAAAGGAGTAGTTTTCTGGAATTTAGAAATAAAGTAAGTGTCTAGATGAGATTTGATGTCAGACTTCTAGTGGCTAAAGTTGGATGAGATGCATCTTGTTCGTGAAGATCTTAGGTCAGCTTTCAAATCACTCAGCATTTTGTTCAAGTGTTGATTTTGTGTGCACTTCAGTAAGAGGAAGAAGACCTAGTATTAACAAACAGCAGGTTTAATTTTATTTAAATTGAAATAATTTAAAAAGATCTTAAATATGTAAAATATCCTAGAATTATATAAAGCGGAATATTGAATTATGATTTTTTTTTTTTCCTTCAGGAGGATAAAATTCATTGTTATTGGTTTTGGAGGGTTTTTTTCAGTAGAACAATTTATAGTATAATGTCAGGAAAATACAATCATTGAAGGGAACAAGTGGTTGTATTTTCTGAGCTACGACTATAAGAAAATTGCGACTCTGCTTGACTAATATAGCAGATATGTGTATGCCCTGTTTGTTTTAAACAGTAGAGCAGTAAAACGTGGGCTTGCTCGAGATGTTTTTTTCCACAAAAGAGTTTTCTTTTGTCTGAAAAGTGATCATCACATTATTAAAGATTTTCTAAAGGATAAAAGAAGTCCAAACCCTTAAAATTTTTATTTTCTGTGTACTGATAGTATAACTGCATGACATTACCTCTGGAATGCATGTCTGCACAGTAAAACAATAGCAAAAATCCATTATTATTATTTGTAGCTCAGGATGGTGTCATTAGGTTATGGAATCTCAGTTAATGTTAATATTTTGTTGTGGTAGATTATGCCACACAGGTACCCTGAAGATTGTAGCTGAATTCTTCATTACAGAATGCTGAATTTTGGTTTTGAATGAGCTCGGTTTTGTTAGTGTGTAACAAAAGAAGTTGCTAAGATAAGTTGGAACAAGGAACTGCTATAGCAAACTGGGGAAAAAAACTGGGCATATAATGATTAGCTATTTTAAAAGAACCTTGTTACCAGAGTTTTTTGTGATACTGAAAGTAGATTTGAACTAGGAAATTCTAGCAATCCTTACTTAGTGGGTGTGCTGTTATACACCTGAGCCAGCTTTGAATCAAAGCCTCCCCATGCAGGGAAAATTTCAATTAATGGGCATGAATAGGCCCGGACAACACGAGAAAAGGGCTGTCATCCAGTCTGGCTTCCTGCAAGATTAGAACTATTCTATCTGCATATGTCATAAAATGTGTGAAGTCTGGTTTTGTGTATTCCATCTATCCTAGACTCTACCCTTTTTCGTATGAGGCTGTGCAGGCTATTTTCAATTACTACAGGTAATGTCTAAACTAGCCATTCTTTGTACAAATGTGATTCTCCAGTATCATTACTACTCTTTCTTCCCACTTTTTCTGCTATCTTAACATATTTTGTTTGCATCTTTTCACATTCCTCTTAAAGCCTTGTAGGTTTATTTGATACCATAACACAGGATCTAATTTTGGCACCATTACTGAGTCTGCTTTTATAGTATTGTGAGGAGAGTGGAATCTACTATTAGGCTTCATCAGTTTTTGCTAGTGCGCTTTCTCTCTCATGATATGAGATAGTGATCCATAATACAAATCACACTGACATTTTAGAAACTTCTGGTCAATACACTAGCAACTAGCGTTTTTTACAGCCATTAACTTTGCATGGATGTGTTGGTAACTAACACATCACTTCACGAATAGTTTTCAAGGAAGATTTTGGGAGAGTATAAGGGAGAAGCAAAACTGTAGATGACATTCAGAGCATTCCTCTTGTCCCTTCATTCTAAAAGCTGAGCAGCAATAAGTCAAGAGTGAAGGACTGACTTCTTACAGTACTATTGTGGCAATAGTCTAATCACCAAATTGCATATAGATACCAAAAAAGATGCATAAAATTTTGTTACAATACAGGTTTGCACTTTTTAAGTGCCTTTACAAATATTGATCACACCTTTTTCTATTATCTGAAACTCATTTTACTTAATGGAGTCTTATCCATCTGGATACTATGACAGTGTCAACAAAGATAACAAAAATATATGGTAAATTATAGATTTTTGAACTATTTATGGCACAGCTGGTTAAGTTGCAAATGAGAACGTCCAGTATTTCCTTCAATGTTTCATTGTTTCTGCTTAGACTATGAATTATTGCTTATGAAAAAACTCCAAAGAACAAAACATCACCTAGCCAGCAGAACACATTCTATAGCTAGGGAAAAACAAGGCAAAAAGTTAAGAAAGTTGAGATGGGGAGTAAGAAGAGATAGTCATATGAGTCTGTGACAAGGAATTTTTTGGCTTTAGTATTTGAGATTCTATCTATGCTCAGTGTAAGTCACGAATTTCAATAGCCTAGAAAGAAATACATTTCAGTTGTCTAGACTGTGATCTTCCCCCCCCCTCTTTTAATATTGCCACCCTTTGTGAATGGTAATCTGAACCCACTGAAGAGATGCATGTTAAAATGTAGAGGAGAAGGGAGAAAAAAAAGGTTGTTTTCTTAATATTTCAGAGTAGTATGGGCCTTGTTATAGGATTTAACTTAAAGGAAACTGAAACATGGTTTCCATTCTGCTGGCAAGAATTTGAAACATCGCAGCATTCCGTGTAAATTCCTTTCATTGCTGTGTATTTCAGTAGGAGGTTTTCTATATACAAAGTAATTTTTTAATTATAGGCAACTATCTATTAGTATTTATTAAACAGCAATTAGATAAGAGTGCATAAGATCAAGGAAATGAACACGGTAGTTATGTGAACTTCGAGCTTTTGTAACACTGATAAATGTGTGCTGTCTGCTAGTGCTGGTTATGGCACTTGGGTCTCAGCTGAAAAATATGTAAAGCTACACAAAAGTAGACAGCTTTCTATAGATACTCATCTGAGGCAGTGTGTGTGTGTTTGGTTTTTTTTTTTTTATTCTAGGAACTACAGGAAGTAAATTGCACTCAACAAGTGTCTCCTGATATGCTGCAGTTTTAGGCAGAAGAGTGTAAAATAACTGGTGAATGGGTCAAACCATCCACTTTTAGTTAAATTTTCTTATAACTTTTTAGGACAGGTGCATGAGATATTAATGTCTAACATACTTTTGTGGAGAAAATGCAACAGTTTTTGGTAATTTACAGTGGAGAATGAGTCAGCTGTTATTTTTTTGTACTTAGGGCTCAAAAAATCCTGTTTCTAGGCTAAATGCATATCTATGTAAAATGTTATGAGGTTTTTCCTATGTTCTTTCTATATCAGATTCTTTTTTCTTCTGTTCTTTAAAGTTCACATTAGCTGGAGTCTGCCTTGACTTCAGTCTAGCTGCCCTCAAAAATGAAATCTATTTTGTAAATAGTGGCTTGTAAAACCATGCTTTAAGTTTCTCCTCAAATTAGCTGTAATGTAGCAGGACCACAAATGTGTATTTACTCCATTTAAATAACCTAATTTCTTATGTTTGCTGCAAAGTTCCTCACTTCCCAAATGGAGCACTGAATAGTCCTCTCTTGTGAGTTCCAAATATCAATCAGATCTTTTGACAGATGTGGCAATATGCAATCTTCCAGATCTTGTCCCGTTCAGCCAGGCAGAAAATGCTGATTGAGAAACTCAGCTACACAATGGCAGATTTTTTTCCCTGGTGATTGACTGATGAGTGCAAGGTATTCTGAATGTCTCATGACCTAGCGTACTCAAGATGTCTACTTGTTAGTTCTTACAACTTGCCAGTAGGCTAGGATAAACTCTGTGACTATTTAGAAACATACACAAAGTAAAAAATGTTAAATATTATAATTAAGCTAATGGTTGCCTTTCACAAGGTTAGCCGGAAGCGAAATATTTAACATACTAACTAAATCTAAGTAGTGCATTAGTGAGATGCTCTTCTGAGACAACTAATCCCATATTTACTTCATTGCAAAATCTGTAAGTTGACAAAATGTGGTGGGTTTTTTTTGTTTTGGTTGGTTTTTTCTTGTTTTGTTTCTGGGGTGTTTTTGTGTGTAGTTTTTTTCCTTTTTTTTTTTTTAATGGAAACCCATCAGTAGAAAACTGCCTTTTTGGAATTGCCTGTTCAGTGTATGTCACTGATGTACACAAATATGTAAGAAAAGCTATCTGATATCATTCAAAGTTAATTCAAGCATTCAAGAATGGGAACCCTATTTCTAGCTCTGTCGGTGAAAGAATTATAAGCATTTCACTCACCACTTGTTTCCGAACAAAGCTATTTAACCTGACACTTGCTTGCAGGAAGCTGTATCCACTAGTGGCTGATGTAAGTCCAATGCTTTTACCTACTATTAAAAATCATATTGCTGGGCTGTAGCAATAGCTTTTGCAATCATGTCTGGTTACAGTTGTGTTATAAATTTTGATTTCCTGTTGAAAAGAAGCAGTTATTTTATTACAAGAACTAAAAGGTATCCTTGCTTTCAGGTTTTAGTAGTCTCTGCAATACCAACAAATAAAAGTTGATATGAAAGTTTTACGTCTGGATCTGTAATACGTCAAAGAGAAATAACAGGGTCTTAAAACTGTCTTTAATTGAATACCTCCATTTTGCTCAGAATAGAATGTCTATTTACCCTTGACTGTTCTTCAAGTCAGACTTTTTTCCTCCGAGTCCAGTATATCATAAGACAAGCTAAGTAATTTGAGCCATCGCAGAATATATATATATAACTTTGTATAATGAACGTGTTCGTTCTTTTACCCTATCAACAACCATGCAAGAAAAATTTTGAAAAGGTAATGTGTCAGGAAAACATTAAAATGGAAAAGAGCTAGTAAACTTGTAAATTCAAAGCTGAAGAATAAGAAAACTGGTAAGTGAGCTGTTAAACAGCAGGTTCATCTTACAAGCAGTACTGATTTAAAACAAACATTTTGTTTTGTCAGGGCTTTAGTTGCAGATTGTTACAGTAGTGCAAACTATTTCCATGCATATTACAGTCTTATGAATACTATTCTCATAAAAACTGTTATAAATGGAAAACTAGTTTGGAAAATACTTCAGGGTATTGAACTGAGAAAAGAATAATTCTGCTTACATCAAGTGTTTGTTGTGAAACAGCATAAATGTTTCTCTCTACTACTCTCTGTAGCCATTAATCTCTATTCAGCATGACATTAAGTTTAAAAGAATATTTTTGCAAAGAATTTTAAAGAAGAAATCGATCAAATTTTAGTTTAATTTCCGTATTGATTTAAAAAGAAATCATGAACACCTGAACTTAACTTATACAGTCAGTTCATAAGGCGGAAATGAAAGTTGACCAGAAACCATGGTATTACTTGTACATATTTTGTGGTAAAAATGAAATTTACTTCATACTTTAAACTTCAGTTATATAGAAAAAAACATGGACTTTTGATGCTGTTTTTTGTTGTTTCTTTTATTTTCTTGCAGATTCAAAATTTGCTGCCAATATTCTATGGCTATTTTCTAAGCAAACTGTCTTTTTTGTCAATGTGTGTACATGTGTGTTTTCAGCTCCAGGTCATTTGGAAAGCATTTAATTATTCAGACAGGAAGTATTAGTTAACATTAAACTATGTTTGTCTATCAAATATAATGCAAAAAATTAGTTATATGGTTCTTCACTAAAACCAGAAAGCCAATTTCAGTTTTAGTAACAATAACCTTGGATGTTGCCGTAACATAAGGTGCCACAAAGATCATATCTTATAAGCATAGCAGATGTTAATTCTTGTTATACACACCCACTCAGGAAGCCCTTGCACCCTGCTGAAAGCTTTAACAAAGTTAAGAGTAAGTATTCAAAACAGCTGTGCTGAACGGAAGGCGATTAAAGGCGTTTGGGTTTGCCCTGAATTAAATATATCCCCTGCAAGGATCTTTTTCCTTCTAGTATGTGTTAGTTAATTTGTTGCTCTATTTAGACTCTGTATTATAAGGTCCAATTTCTTGCTAATCAACACCCAAACCCACACAATTAATCGCAGACTTAAATCCCAGGCACATGGTAAAATCTGAATTTGCTCTTTTCTGGTCACTTGACTAGAGATATGTATATTTTTAATAGGAGTCTGAGAATTTTTAATTAATCTGGTTACAGAATTGTTGAATTACAAGTTGGATTTTTTGAGGCAGGATTTGTGCATGAACTATTGGATATTTTCATGCACTGCATAAGAAAAATATCAGGTCTGGGTGTCCAGCTACTGTTAATATAATATAAATGCCTTATTTCTTCTAGTCTGTGAAGATCTAAGTACTTAAGATTTTCATTTTACAGTAAACTATGGCCCCTATAGCACATGTCATTCCTGGTTTACGTATTGGCACACTTATGGTTCAGGTACCTTAATCTGATTTTAATTCAACTTTTATTAACAAAGATACCGAAAGGAATATGCTAGTATAATATACCAGTTCTGGAATACTAACCTGCAGCCTTAATATTGAATTATAGTGTAGATCAAAGTGCGCCTTCTTCTAAAGCCAGACATGTTGAGTTTCAAAGTGTTACAGCAAGTGCTTGTTTAATTGTATTTGGTGAGAAAACAGTCACTGCTAATATACTGCGACATTTAATAAGACTTTTGTGTGTTATAGAGATAGACAGTACTTTCCTTAGAGATGGCAATTTGCTTGGATCTCTTGCTTTTGTGCTTGTTTTATTTCCCAACCTGTTCTATATTGTTTGAAGTTTTTGTTAAATGTAATTTTCTACCTTCACCTTCCTATTTGAAAGCATGGCAAAACAAATGAATAAGGATAAACTGGGGGAAAAAGACAACAGCCCACATACTTGATTAACTTGACCACTATGGTGAAAATTAAGAAGAAATTATAAAATTTGTCTTTCTATTTTTTGGTTGGGACAGAGGAATAAAGATGAGGAAGCCGAAGTTCTGGTACTGTAGGAAGGGAAAACAGCTGCAACTGACAATTGCAACTGACTTAAAAATAAAAGAAACTTGTTTTTTACAACCTGCGTGTAACATAAGTGAGAGAAACAAAGCAACTCTGCAGAAATTTTCAACTATTGCTTTCTTAAAAATAGTGCACTTTCCAAAGACTGAAAGAAAATATATTTGTGTGTCATTGAACCAGGAAAACTGTCAATTTGATGAAATTTTGAGAGGTTACTCTAGTAGCCATTATTTTCAAATATTGAAAAATAATTTGTCAGTGAAATAATTTCTTTCCTATTTTGTCCACCCATCTAGCTTTTCATTCATAAACTTATGGATACTCTGCTCATCTACCTGAGGGTAAAAGAAAATGTTGACATGCAGTTGACTGAACAATTGCCTATAAAAAATTGGCTCTGACCCTAACTTGCGTCAAGCAGTTGGCATGGCTTCTGATTAGTAATTAATTAAATCAATGCCAGCAGACACTAATGGTATCTTTCCACAGAATGGCATGCCAGACCTATTAAGGATAAGCTACTTGATACTGATTCCTGTTTTAGGCTTTGTCAGTTCAGCTGGATATCTAGTCAATGCCATCATGTGAAAGATTCATTTAGAAAAATGCTCTCTAAAATATTTAATTAAAACTAAACTCAGAGGATATTTTTTTGCTTAAGCTGTACTACTTCTTGCTCCCTGGACAGGGAAGCTGCCAGGTTACTACAGGATCCAATTACTTAAACCAAGTTATTTAAAAAAAAACCAACCAAAAAGCCCAAACCCCATTTACTCTCCCTTCATCTTGGGTATAGCTTACCAGTTTTGATTCAGGGTCCAAGAAAATTGCTAGAGATTTGAGCTGTGGTTCTGGTTGCAAGTGTATTTTAGTACAACCAAGGATTTCAAAAGTATATAACAAAGCTCCTTGTGAACTTTAATTCCATTCCAAAGACTGTTTTTCTATTTAACACCTTTTGCTCTGCAGGCAATGTCAGTTCCTGACAGCTGATAGACACCTGTGAGTCCTACTTATTTTTATGGAAGGCGCTTCTCAGGATTTGTCATGTTTATTGACCCTTTTCGTATCAAAAGGTCTGATTTAAATCTCTGTAAGTGAAAGAAATAACCAGAGGCCACAACTGTCCCTCAGTAGTAGTTATGTAAACTCAAATGAACTTCACTGATTCAGAAGTTTAGAAGCTAAACACTTAGGAGGAAAAAAACTCCACTGAGCATCTAAAGTAAAGCGCTATTATGTTAAGTGCTGCTGAACACTGTCTATCCAAAATTAACAACAGCATTGCAAGGGTGGAAATAGTTGCCTGACTGTCTCATATTTGTGATCAGTTCTAATTGCTTGTTTCAGGACAGTGAAAGAAGAAGCACCACATTAAAGATTTTTCTAAACATTTTCCAAATACAGTAAATTTCACTGCCTATAAAGCCTGCCCTGGTTTTCCTGGACTGAGCTCACTGCTGAGCTAGTAAAACATACCCATTGCCCT
Organism: Cnemophilus loriae; assembly: GCA_013397755.1. Taxonomy (NCBI): domain Eukaryota; kingdom Metazoa; phylum Chordata; class Aves; order Passeriformes; family Corvidae; genus Cnemophilus; species Cnemophilus loriae. The sequence goes on from VZTF01008130.1 coordinate 914,290, forward strand.
ACAAAAGAATTTATGTAAGGCTGTAGCATAGGAAGTTTTTGAACATCTATAGTCTTTTTGCCTGTCTCCTTTTGCAGAAGGAAGACAAACTTGCAAACATAAACGTAAGAGGAACAGTCAAAACAGTTCTCATGCTGTATGGAGGCAGGTGCTATGAACCAAAGAATAGGTTGCACTATATGTAATTATTGTACGCATAGGATCAACTGCACTGAATATAGTTATTAATGAGTCTAGGGAATGTTGCCATTGCCCTTCTCATAGCTATGACATAAACAACATTTCTGAAGCAACCCCAGAAGAACCCCCAGCCTTTAGGTTTCTAGAGCTGCAGTGTAGGAAAGCAACTGTTTTGGATGAGTTGTGTTTTGAGAATTGGTTATTTTATCAAGGAGCTTTTTTGTTGCTTGGTACAAATAAGCTGCCTGAATGCCAGGCAGTCTTAGGTTTATTTTTAGAGGTCAAGCTGAAAGGACTGGGTATTGATGTAGCTGCTGTTACACAGACAAAGTTAATTCTAATCTTTTTGCAAGGCTGAAGTCCATGTGGTTATTGTTAACACTAGAGGGAAAGGACATGTGCTCTTGGCATTCATGTCATTTTCTGACCTGTGCCTGACTTCAGAGAATTTTAATACAATTTTTTTCTCACTTTTGAGAGATAAAATATATCCTTTGCTACATACCAGGGAAGAGTTTCTCCCTTGCACTTCCCGTCGATCTGTGCTGTCTCTCCGGATGTTGGTGAGCATGGTTAACATCGGGTCTACTTTGTCATCTGTCTCCAAGGAGCAAAATAACCCTTGACATGGTCATGTTTTAAATGAGTGCACACATTGCTAGGAGTTCTGGGCTCTAAGGTAAACACGGATGTGTCTGGCTCCGTGAAGACATTTCAGAGCGCCAGACAGCAGAGGCTGACCCCTGCAGACTATGGTGAAAGGTACCTAGTCCAGATAATAGGCTTCCTCACACCCCTTTACTACTATCTGCCTCTCATAAGGAAGATACCATTGTAAAAGGAAATAACTTCTGCATAGCTCTGACAGAACAACAGCAAGTGCCAGGAAAGTTTTGGTGTGAATACTGCAAGTTCCTGTGGCATAAGAAACATTGAAAGATGCCTTGTCTGTTGAAAAATGTGGATGCACGAGTCTTTGGTGGTGTGGAAAGACAAGGGATCATTTTCAGCCTCTATTTTGGGTTACTGTGGGCTTTATCTCCCAAGTAAGTGCAAGGTCTCTTATGTCCTTTACCTTGGAAGAACTAAACCAGCCACAGCTAGAATGCACAAAGTTTGTCAGCATCCACAGACGTGACATGTGTACACGTACTGATATGTGGGTGGCATACCTGTGATCTAACCTCTGGAATTCAAAAATGCTTTATAAAGTAAGACCTATTTTATTCTAAGCACAAAGCTCTGAAAAACATAGTTTTTCTTTAGAGGTGAAAGATGAACACCTCAGAACATTGCTTTTATACCTTTTGCTAAAGAATTAATAAGTGATTTCAAAATATTAGCCCTTAAAAGTAAATATTTTCATATCGAACACACAGTTCTTATTGCAATACTTTTCAGGGTTACCGGCTGCCTATTTAAAGGAGTCATTATTAATTTGTTGGACTTCTGTGGCTTTTACCTTTAGAATTTTCGTTAGAGGGCTATTTAAAAAAAAACCCAAAAAACAACCCACAGCGCCAAACCTCTTACCCAGTTCTGAAAATAAAATTAGCCTGTTTAGTGTCAAAGGTTAGGAATACCTCTTAAAACGTCTTCCTGATTACTTATTCCAGCAGTCCTGCCATATTGAAAGGTGCTTGAAATCCTTAGGGATGAAAGCTGGCAGGTGCTATATGAATGTGAAGTGTTATCTGTGACAGATCTAGGTCAAAATCTTAGTCACGGCAGTAAAATTCACCTTTGTTCCACGTGTGATTGTTGCAAAGGGCAGTTTTGAAGCCTCCCTTGATTGTTCTCAGGGGCTCTTAGTCCACTAACTGAGTGCCGTGTTGTTGGGGTCAACTGCTGCTAGATATTGTTCCTCTGGGAACGTTTTTGAGTATGTAGCCTGAGAAACACTTGGTTCTACATAGATGTGGCTATAGAGATCTATTCTTTACCAACTGCATGGTAGTAGGTAGGGAAGGTGGGGAAACAATTATTGTTGATGAGATCTTATTTGACTGTTCAAGATCTTAGATTCTATGTGAATGCCATGATTTTGGGTCCTAAATAGGTAACAGAGAATTTTTGCCATGAAACTAAAATCTTAGCAGGACCAGCTTCAACATTCGGATGAATATACAAAAGAGACTGTGTGTGATTTCAATACAGGAGTGCTGAACAGTAATTCTGGGTTTGTAAATAAAGTTTCTTGGCACCTGTTAAAAAACTCTTTCTCTCTTTTTATGAAATTAAGACAGGAAAAACCAACATAGTGTACTGAGGACCGGTTTTGGTTTTGAGGCTTTGCATTTAGAGATTTTGAAGTGACTAGCATGGATATGAATGTTGTAATGGATAAGCTTGCAGTTCTTAATTGAATTCTTTTATGGCTAATTTCACAAAGACCTTGTTTTTTAAAATTGCTTTTAAAATAATATTTTAAAAGAGGTTTTTAAAATATTATGCATTATTTTTAAATTTTTTTTATGGTTTTACTTTCTCTAATGTTTATTTCAGTCTTCTGTTTGAAATAGGGTTACTTTTTTCAAAGACATACATAAATTCTAACAGAATTTCTGTAGGTATAATTTTAAAGTTACGCTTAATTTTCTCATGTACAGAAATTAAATTTTGTTCTGAATTGACATTTTTATTAAAATAATTGAGTTTTGGTTGATAACAATTTCATTATGTCTATGGTGGATATGCATATTTTTTGAAAGTAGCTATTGTTTTGGCTTCTTGGTGTGACTGCTAGAAACATCTCTAATCCATCAATACTACAGGTGAATTTTAAGCTTTTTCTTGTAGCTGTGCCTCCTAAATTTTACTTTGCAGTAATTTATGTATATGACATAACACTTGTAACTGTCTGAGTCAAAATATTCATAGCTAACAGATCACAATTTATACTGAAACTTTATAGACATGGCTTTGTTCTTTCCCTTTTTGGAGGCAGCTGTAACGCCTACTTCTCTGCAGACTTTTCTCCTTCGGTCTGTTGACCTCGTTCTTATGTGCATCTTTTCTTTTCTTTACCTTTTTTTCGAACATGATTGAATATATTTATTATAATATATTGTGCCTGGTATCTCCTAACCAGCAGCAACACAGCAATAAAATCCCCTACCCAAAACTATTCACCTGTGCCCTCTACTCCCTATGAATGTTAACTTTAAGCCAACATACTTTGTTTGAACACAAAATTTACCTAATAGCATCTCCTTTGTGCCTACTAAAAGGACTAAAATCTGTTGTGCATTCCTTTTGTACCTACACCTAGCAACAATAACGTGCAATTTATGTACCTCACAAAATTACTCCAGAAAGCAGATTTGCTCTGGAGAGTAGAAATAGTGATATCAGAGTGGTCTATTTCTCCTTGAAATAAAAAACATGTGGGTAAACTTTGTAACATGCTGTTTGATATATAGTTCATATTTAAATCTTACCTATTGGGTGTCTTGAAGCCTAACTGCAAGCTAGTGTAGGACAAAAGTTTAGATAATTCTTCATCACCAAAATGTCACGAGTAACTGATAGTAAAATGTATCAATTTTATTGAAAACACTGGTCAAAATGTGTTTCAGATTGTATGATATCTTCTCTTTAGGGACACACTAAGTCTCTTCCAAGATGACAGAAATAACAAAGTAAAATAAGATTTACCTCTGTTGTCATGAAAAGGGCAAGAATGGACTTGTATGATTTCATTTTAGTGGAGAAGCGGTCTTTGCTTTGAGGCAAGTAAAAGGAAAGGAAATTCACTAGCACTGAGTTCATACAAATCTGTGCCTTATTTTGAGCGTGATAAACCATAAAATAAAAGACAGAATTGACATTTAGATTGGGGTTGTGACAATGACTCCAAGATCACTAAATCCTATCAGGCCATTTATTACATAAAAGATAACAGTTTTGAACTGGTTATAGGTGATAAGAGCACAAAATTAGCATCTGAACGCTCTTTAAAGCTTGCATCTGTTAAAATTGTTATCTCTGATTCATGTACGTTGTGAAATATAATGCTGACTTTTATTGCAGTCATCTAGACTGTTTTTAACAAAAACTTATTGTATCAAGATAGAATTTGATATGCACTTGTGAGGTATAAGTTCTACTGTTTAATCATTTGTTAAATTATACACTTGTTCTTCTGAGACCTTCATCATCATGTCTAGGTTTCTGTCTATTAATGTTCTCTCATGACAACTATGAAAACATTGTTCCCAAGCAAACAATTGTTTCAGAAAATAAAAGAAAACCATTACCGATACATCCTCTTTTTCTTGGATTTGAACAGGCTTATACCATATAGTTTGAACTCTCTTACACATAGTGACCGCTCAAATATATAATGGCTGTTATAGGTTCTCTATATAATGTAGTCTTATCTCGTACGTGATAGTCTAAATAAAATTGTTCTTTTGAGCAATACCCTACGCATGTCTAGGTAGCTCATTTGAGTTCAAATAAAATATGAATTACATGGCTCTTGACTGAAAATCACTTTCCAACCAAAATAAGTCAAGATCCCATGACACAGATCACACAAGTGACAAAAATTCTGTCTAGGAATTCAAGTACTTGCCTGATGCTTGTAGTTGGTCACTTTGGGATTTGTTTTCCATACGTGAAATTGGCAAAAATACCACACAGTGCTCTTAAAGTAAGAAAAAAATTCTACTTGTCCACACTGTGTGTATCTCTATAGCGAATCATACAAAGCCGTGGACAAATTAATTTGTGTCCTTCTTTCTTACATCTGATTATTCAGTGCGTTTATCGTTTTCAGACTAAAGCTTTATAAAAGTTGTATAACTATAGGTTCCAGAATGTAAGTACCAAACATTTTGAAAACAGTGTCATAAAAAGACAAAGTGGTGCCTCAAGTTCTTTTAGAAAATGTTGTTATTATTGCACAAATACTTTGAGGTTTCTTTGGCAGGAAATATTGCACTTTATGGAAAATGGAGGAAATATCTGAGACACAACTGGAATCTTTGAAAGGATCAAAGATGTAGGTTCTCTTTTCAATGTAAATTTTTGTTGAGACTTGCTCGTGCTTAGTATATCAAAATCTCTTGGCTCTACTTATGGTTTTTTTTTTTTTTTACTTTTCAAGTGGAAAATTTTATTAATCACTTTTTAAAAATAGGGAAACAATATGAAACAGAAAATGTATGCTGATCAAAATTTCGATATCTATAAAGTTTCAAGTATTAAACATATAATTTAGATAGTCTACTTTTAATCTAGAAAATCAGGTGGTTTTCCAAGAAAAATCATAACTTACACACTCTTCTTATAACAATGACATAGTTTTAAATAACTTTAAAAATTAAGTTGCAAATGATCTATTTAACAACAAAGTTTAGTTTGGAGATACAAGAAATAATAAATATTACCAAATACCATTAACAAAAATCATAGTGTTGGTGTAAAGAACTATAGTGAAGTGAAAGGGTTGTGCTTGTTACAAAAGGGTGCAACACGACTTCTGTCAAAATGAATATATTTCTGCTACAAAAACTAAAAAAAAAAAGCTGGGAAACCTGTTGAACTACCTATGTTTTATATATGATTAAAAAGTTGAATTGTTTGATGATAATGCAGTAGTTCCATTCAATGAATATAAGACTTTAAAGGTCCTGATGGATGAGGTAGTTACAAAAATCAATTTTGTCTAGCTTCTAGATGAAATTTTCAGAACTATTAAAAATAGTCTCTTTCTTACAGAACACAAAGGCTATTGTTTTGTTCTCTAAAATCTAATATTCATTAATTGCTTCTCTAATTGATTTCTGGGGATTTGTTGGCTGATAGATTTATCTTTCATTGTTAGAAAAATCTGACAGACACTAAAAAATGATAATTTAGCAAAGTAAATGCTGTTCAAATAGTGGTGCAAGTGATGAATCTGATTAATCACCTTAAAATAACTCCTGTCTAGTTTTACACTGTGACAAAAACATTCAGTGGAGATGTAACGGAATTAATATTCAAAGATAACTCAGGTGGTTGTGGATATGAACCATGTCATGCTAGATTTTTCCTTCGGCTGTGATTTAATTTTACATCCTTTGAAGCCAGTGATTAACGGTTTAGGGATTCTGTCTTCTAGGACAGTTTAGAGTTGAGCTCGAACTTTCTGATGTGTGTGAATAAGGTCAAAATTTTCATACTTGATATTTCAGATTCTTTTTCTTTCCAAGGAAACCTTATGGACAAAAATGGAAGCTTTTGGGATGATTCAGGTTGACTTAGGATGTAAAATAATTTTGCATACAGAGATTTTTGATTTGGCTAATTGTAGATCATACAGATGAGTTTTGCTGCGGTGCTTGAGCTATTTGAGGGTGGAAACAAGATACTAGCATAACTGTGGCATTCTGTTGAAAAATCTATATTGGTTTCTGATGCAAACTATCATTTGTGCTGTGCAATGCTGAAATAAGTATCAGTTTATATGTATAATCACTTAGAGATTATCTATTTTACTGTTATTTTTGACCTTTCTCTAATTGCTACTAAATGATGAGGCATATTAGGCAATCATCTTTCTGGCGATACACCTATATCTTCTACAGGCTCAAGAGCTCAAGATGAGTTTACTTTAGTTCTGAAATCTTGTTGGGAGTTATGCATCTCTATTTCCAGCATGAAAACATGCAAATATGAAAATTACAGGAGTCATAATCACGCCAAACATACTGACAGGAGGAAAGGGTTCTTCTCATACTGCCATTTCTAGTTAGTAGTTTATACTAAATATTTTATTTATTGGTTTGACCATAGACTTCAGGTTTGAGCTTCTCTTTTCTGAGGAGCCAAATTTCCGAAAATCCCAGAGAGTGCTCAGAGAATAGACATTTGACTTTTTTAAGTGGATGCACAGGGAGAAGGGTTTAAATTAATTTTATTTCCTTAAGTAGCTTTATTCTTGAATGACATAATTTGAAACAAATAAGCTATTTCACATTAGGTAAAGCATTCATCCGAATTCCAGTTCTTCTTTAAAGGCTGTTTATATTGTCGATACTAAGCAGCTATTGGATAGACTACAGAATCTGGAGTGGGAGGTAAGAGATTTCTAGGAGCTCTTTGCATAGTTTTGTGCCTTTTGAACACAAATCTGTATGCAGTTGATTGTAAACAAGCTATGATCTAGACTACTCATCTAACATGAATGTCGATTTTGAATGAACACCTGAACTTGGAGGGTAAGCTTATTCATATGCCCAATTTTTATTTTTTCATTTCTTAGTTTTGGGGTAAAGACACAAATGGCTTCAACTAAGCGATGTGTGGGTCAGTATTTATTATCTAAGATTGGTCTGCTGTATTTTAGGTATTGCTTAAATTCTAAATAGGTTTTCAAAATTGCAGTGAAATTTATCTTTTGTGTTTAGGATTTTTACAAATGTTTTATTCTAATTCCCCTTGTATGCTGTTTTCTCTCTAGGAAGTTTCTATGCATTAAGAAAAATTGCTTGTTTCCTCTCTCTATTTTGAGCCATAAAAGGCAACAATGGAGCTATAAAAGGCAACAATAGAGCTATAAAAGGCAACAACACTTGTTTATCTGCATTTCATGATGTTTGTTATTTTGGCAGCTGTGCACTGACATTTTGCCCATCTACCAGTACTCCATGTACTCCTATATTAAAGGGCACATTAGGATACTGGATTTTGGCTTCGTATTTTCCTAGGGCTGGTGAATATGGAACACTTTAAACTGGAATCCCAGATAAATTGGTCTATACCTCTAATTCAAATTTCTCAAGGATAGGACAGAATGAATGTATTTCTCTGTGTATGTTTTCCTGATTTAATTACTTTTTCTATGTTGTTAAGCACCCTTATTTGCACTGTTGAATCGTATTGTCCCAATCTGGACTTGCAGACCCTTTTTGAAAGTCTTCAGGATTTTACAGTCTGAGAGATATATTCTGCATTAAAGATCTCTGAATACAAATGAAAAAATACATCTTTCTGATGAGAAATGAAACAGATTTTTTCGTTTGTTTGATTTTGCAAGTGGGACTGATAAATGCATTTCACGTTACTCCATGTCCGCATGTCAGTCCAAGCCAAACTAGAGGCACTCAACTTCCACACTTCGTTTGGCTGCAGACTCACAATTCCCAAAAAGCCAAGAAACGGATCACAGTGTTTTTCAATTACTACATGCAAGGAAATAACGAACAAAGTAGGGCTACTGCAAACTGATTTCTAGGCAGGTGTACTTTGACAAGACTTGAAAAATATTTACTCTTTTCTCCTTCTTTTTAAATAATGTCTATAGAAACAGAAGGTATCTCTCAAGGACTTACTATATCTGGCAATTTTTTTAGCTATTATTGGGTAAAGTTTCTACTTGTAGGTGAGCTGTGGAGTCTATCTAGCACATAATAGTTGCAATAATAGTCACAGAAGGGAACACTGTTTTTTAGGTTTGAAGAGACAGTGTACAGTGTGTTTCTGGAAACAGCTTCCTCCTACCCTTTCAGCAGAGCTTTATTAAACTATGTGCAAGATTCTGTCAAGCATGTCTGTTTTTATTAAATATCTAATCTTAGCTGAATGATGTGGTCTTACGGCTCAGCATCTGCTGCTATTTACTCAATGACTGTGAAGGTCTGGATGATGATCCCGGGAAATATATTAGAACTAAGCAGATCCCCTACTTACTTTAAAACAGATGATTAATCACTGCTTTCCAAATAGCCAACGAGTACTGTACTTGTCTTCTAACTTTCAACAGCACCTCAGTTTCTTCACAGCTGTTTTGGTTTCTCTGTTGTTTTGTGTCACACTGAGTATTTTGAGATATTTGGGGAAATGGGGGATTTGGGTCGGGCTTTTTTTTTTCTTTCCTAAACTTTAACCCTGTGAGTTCAGAACTCTGTGTGGTATCTAGTAATGGATTCAGAAATAGAGCTATAAAAGGACTGAAGCTTAAAAGTGTTGAAACATCACAGTACTGAACATTATAGTGCCTAATTTTCAGACACCTGCTGATAAGAATTCACAGTTCTGAAATAGGTACATAAACTTCAATACCCAGGGAGAATTTTATAACTAGTGTATGGTGTAGGAAATCTAGTATATGTATTTCTAGAACAGAAAGAGACAGAAGGACAGTAGTGATAGTACCTAAATTTCTTAAGTATTGCCGGCACCTATGCCAGCAACTTCATTTTGCTAAAGCCTGTCCCTCAGTAATACAGACACTGCTGCCATTAGGGAAATGGGAATGGGAGTTCCAGTGTTCCAGTGTTCATTGGTGGAAGAGGAAATGAAGTCTACATCTCTCACACAGTATTTAGCAAAAGCTTAATAGTATTAAGCAATAGCTTAACAAGCTGAAAAACTATGGTTGAAAAACCAAGTACTAATCCACCTCCTTTGGCATAAGTTTTAAGGGGTTTGAGAATTGCTGCTCATGTCCTTTGTGTAATTTTTTTTGTGAAATTGTACAGTCCAGAGGTGCAAGGCAAGCTGACAAGCTCAAGAGGTACCAGTCTTCTGGTGGACAGCCTCTCACTGGAGAAAGTGGAGTCAGTTTCTCAGCTGGTATAAAAGATTATGGCTCTGAGTTAATCCACACAGCATCTTCAGTAATGGCTGGTGTAGCAACTGAGCAGAAGAAAGTGTGTTAAGAAAGGTAGTGGTTTAGCTCTACTAGGAAAGCAGTAGCGTAAGAATTCCTTCCCTATCCCCTCTTACTCTCATTGTATTTTATGGCAAGCTTTCACTCATTTTTATAAATGCAGTATAAAGAAGAGACTCTTTTCACTGAGGCCTCGCTTCAACTGCTGAATAGGGACTCTTTTTGCATGTTCAGATAGAAAAATGTGAGAGCCATCTAATAGCACTGTGAAAGTGCTGCAAAGACAAGTCACTTCAGTTTTGCCAAGAGGTGAATTGGCAAGGCCATAAACTTGTAGATTTTGTGCTTATCCTTTCTCTCAGTATTCAACAACTCTAAAATAAAACAGTGTCCACAAATTCCAGCACTACAAACTGTTTTTTTTTGCGTTAAGTAAGAGACGTGGCTGAATAAGGAAAATCCTACTGAAAGTTTTCAGAAAATCTTCTCTGTTTTATAGAATGGCTCAACTTATTAAAAAAATAGTAATTTTATCTCATTAATGATGGAATTTTTATATGATGTTTTCAGAAATGCATCAAGGAATGTAAGCAGTACAGTGAAAAATAGTTCTGTGGTTTATTGGCATCTATAGCCTGAGCTGTGTTTCCAGCTTAGATAGCCAATGTGTATTACTTCAATATTAAGAACATTATTTAATGACATCTATTTGGTTTGGTTTAATGACTGCCCCTTTCTGCTATCTTGACTAAACTGTCAAAAGCAGCTCAATAACCTAGCTTGAAAGTCTTAATTTGACATATTTGAACTCCATTAGGGATTTCAAAGGAAAATTTTCCCTATTCCTGGTTATCATTGCAACTAGTGTGACTGATGCTGCAGTAAATGATGAGATTCCCTATATCAGATGCAAATCTACACACTTTTTAGGGCAATATCTGTTAAAAAGAGAAACAGAGAATCCACTTGTATATGTAAGTGCTATCCAAACAACTCAGTCATATTTACTGTTCTGCTATAGGAAGCAAATCCAGTGCAACTCCTACACTAACTAGACTGGATGAGACACAAGCTTGTTCAGTTTATACTTCCTATTGCTATTAAATATAAAAGATGGATTTTATGGAAAAAGTTCATGAGCTTAAAAACGCTTGCAGGGTTTATTTTTTATGTTGTATTTATGGAAAGAATAAATAGCTTTTTCTTAAAACAATTTTCTCTAAACATTTGAACTATATTGATTCTTTCACCTTTACCCATTACAGTGTTGAAGTTTACTACTGAAAAAATAGCACCTACAAAATTCTACAATTTACTGTAGAGTAAGTGTTAAAAGAAAAATCAATAGAGCTACTACTTTTCTTCCTCCCCTCCCCAAGTCTCCGTTTTCCTATTTTGTGTCATCTTGTCTGAACTAACAGATTTATAAATCAGTTCCTTGAACAGTAAAATCATTTGCCATTTGGTGGAATTGGCTGACATTTCATTTTTGCTGTGCAGATTGCAGATTATGTTGACATTATTTCGCTGAGTGCTGTACTACATCATTAACATATTGCTCATGACTGAATCTGAAATACTTTCACTCTCATAGTGTAAAAACTTGCATTTTCTCTGCAAAAGAAATGATGAAGATTTTGTTGAGATAAAATAATTAATGTTGCATCATGGTAAAATATGAATTCATAGAAGTTACAAAATGAAACTCTAAAGTCAAAGTTAAAAGTGAAAGAAAACAATCCCATAGATTGCTTATTTACTCTTGATATCCCTAAATCTTGCATAGAAACGAACGACACTCGTGAAATAGGCTTAAACCCAGGCTGTATCAGCACTATAGCAATGCAGGACTTGTCAGTTAGAGAACTATATATTTCTGCTTGCATCGCATGAAAATGAAAATTTATTTCAAGTTTTAGGCATAATCCCATTCTTTCCCATATGTGATTATTTTCTCTGAAAAAGCAACCACCTGGATTGCAAAGTAGCTTTAACTGACCAGGACCACTGAAATCCTAGGCAGATTTTATCAGGTTGACAGGCAACTGTTTATGAGTTTGTTTCTATTATGTTTTAAGATCTACATCTACATATTTATTTGTAAATCAAGCATTTACTTTAAAAATTTTATTTATTTTACCTTTTATTTATTTTACCTTCTGCTGAAGGGAGAGAGATGGAACTGGAGAACTGATTTTGTCTGTTACCCTGATGCAACCTGTACGTGTTTCATCAGTAGCATTGCCAGTGATCTTAGTTCCTTTATCCTTTCCTTATCCTTATGTATTTATCTCTTCCTTCTCAGTTATTCTTCTTTATATCTTTGATTAGGTGTGTTTTCCCAGATAATAAGATTTTTTTTTCTCTAACACATTACGAATCATATGCTGCCATTCTTTGCCATATTAAATTGTAACTTCAGCTGTGTTTGTTCTAACTGTTAACAATTAAGGTTGCTGTTAGCAATCAAGTAACAGGTAACACTTTGTGATTGAAGATGAAAGTATATCATGTTGGTTGGTTGATTAATAGTTTTTCAGTTGTATGTTACACATACATAAATTCTTCTACTGACCAGCTAACCAGTTATGCAATTAAAAAAGAAACAAACAACCATCTGTCTTTGAGATTCATTCCAATGTAGACCACTGTATTCCTTAGCAGTTTCTCTCTCCTGCTCCTTTCTCCTCACAGTTTCCTTGCCCCAGTGTGGGTCCTTCTCATAGGATACTGTCCTTCAAAAACTGCTCCTGTGTGGGTCCTCCACTGGCTGCAGTTATTTCAGGAAATATATACCTGCTTTGGCCTGTGGTCCTCCCTGGGCTGCCGAGTGATCTCTCCTTTCACACCTGGAACATCGCGTCCCCTTCTGCGCTTTTATTGGTGTTGACAGGATTGTTTCTCCCAATTTTTTCTTCTCCCCTTCCTCTGCCCCCTGATGCCAGCCCTGCAGCCCCACTGCTGCCGATATCTAGGCATAGCCACTCAGTACAGTTTGGTGTAAATATACTGATAAAAAATTGATTTCTCTATAACCATTTCATGTAGAGTAAATTTTTCACACATCTCAAAGACTTCATCAGCAGTTACTTATTTCCTACTATATATGTAGATGAATTACTTGTTGCCAGGGAGACAGTATTTTTCACTGTTTACACAGTATATGCTGTTCAGAATAGGAAGCAAACATTACCTTAGTTGACATGTTTTGCCATTAAGAACTAACAGTGCTTAAACCAAAATAATTTCATCTCAGCACTGCAATGCAAAATATGAAGTGGTTACACTTTAATTTTGAATAAATACATACTTTTTCTGTGGGAATTGGTATTTCTGTTGTTCATTAACATTAAATGAATATTTGAGTATTTCCCTTCGCCAGAGTGGATAGATTTTCATGTCTGAAAGTATCAGGGTTTTTTTGAGTATTTTTTTTTTACAGGTAAAACTATTGTTGGACATGAACCAAAGCACTAGATCTAGCTGTCCGGATATTTTTTTTTTAACCTTCTAGACAAGAAATATTTTTTTCCTAATTGTTTTCTGGTTTCTGTTTTTAAGAACCTTCAGCATCTGTAAAATATACATATTGACTTAATGTCTTTGGAGTTTGCAAGCTGGGGACACGGTACTGTGTAGGACACCTGCAGGTGCAGAACTATGTGTGTTAGCAGGCAGAGGTTGGTTCAAAATATTTTAATGACTGTATTTTCCACAGTCTTTAAAGTGACTTATTCCACTGGCAGACTTGCATTTTGGGGCTGCTGCAGGCAAACATAAGAATATGTTTTCAGGAGAAATGACTTATAGTTGGCCAGACTAGCAGCAGAGATTTACAGCAGCCTCATCAGAAGCATAACATTCTTGTATTGTCTTGAAGCCTTCTGTTTTCACAGATGATCAAGCAAACAAAAATTGTGTGATTACTTAATCAGCTGTGAGAAACCGACTTTGTAAAATGTACATTATAATCGACTGTCTGCAGGGGCTTTGCTGCCTGGTTTCCTTGCTGCTTCATCACAGCACTGCACTGATGAAATCATGGGGGCAGCGACTAGTGGCAGTGCTTTCTCATTTCCACTTCTGCCATAGATTTTCTTGCAATTCTGAATATTGTCTTAAGTTGGCTGCTAGCGAGGCAGCTGAAATATCTTCCTGCTGTTTCGCACTGCAAAATCAAATTTTACACCTATATTACATCCTTACATATGCAATGAGTAAAATGAATTTGAGTATCGCGTTTGTCTTTTTCCCACGTTTTCTACAGAGTCATGTGGTCCTTTTGTTTAACTCTGGCCTGAATTTCCCTTTCAGCTAAGCCACCAAACTGATGTAGGTGTAGATGGTTAAGCCTAGGGTTTTCCATATGTGCAGATGATTACAACCAGACATCATTAAATATTTTATCTGTAATTTTTCTTACTGGTTAAAAAAAATGTTGTATTTTTCCTTCCTGCTTTTACTAAATCGAAAATAACTTCTGATATTTTGTTTTTACAGTCCAAATGGACTTGGATGGTTTCAGCTTCAGTAAAAATACTAAGTATAGCAAAATCTGTTCCACACAACACTTTGACCTGGGGTTAGAGGGGGTACAGAGAACTCTGTTGCACTCAGGCTGATTTAGGCATGACGCTGCAGTATTAATCAACGTATGGAAAAGGTTGTAAATGAGAACACAGAGACTAGCTCATTCTGTAGTATGTGACTGATATTCCAGTCACCCTAGGATACAAGATTAATAAAAGGAAGCACTCTTTCTTTACCTAATTTGATGTTTTAAAATAGAGTGTTGATACGATGCAGAGTTGTTAAGAGGAGAAGAAAATGCTTTGGCAGTCCCCGCTGTTTTCCTTTTCCCTTGTTCATATTGGAATTTTTTTTTTATTTATACCCTTTATGTATTTATGATACATAAGATGTTGGATCCTTTGTCTTTTCTCAAGCTTTAAAAACAGTTTTACTAATGCTCACAGTTGCACTCCTTAATGTCTGGGAAGTAACCACTTGTGGCTTTTGTTTATACCTTTAGGAGTCCCTCCTAGTATCTGGAGCTTAAACCTCCAAGACCTCTGCCATAATAGACCCATGCTCAACCTCTTTTTTCAAAATTCACCAAAAATTTTATTGTATTGTGAAACTGCAGTCACAATGGGATTGGTTATGGGAGATGAAGTTTTCAATCTGAAATACTGCACAACAGCTGTCAACTTCCCTAAGCTAGTTTTGGCCCAATTTGTTTTTTTCATTTGATTTGCAAGCTGTGGTTGCTTTGTTCCCGTGATCATAGGATTGACTGTCATCAGTGTAGTGGCAGACAGGAGCAAACAAAGTTAGTGTTTTCAGATTCATGAGTGTATTTCATCTTTGCTCTTCTGGATAGATGTTTGGGTTATGCAGGACAAAGGTGAAGTGAGGAAAGGGAAAGGAGATCTGGCACAAGGATAGGTTTAGGCACCTAGGCACCATAGGCCATCATCAAGGATCATATAACCTTTGCTTGCCCAGTAAATGATAATCAGGAGTATTAAGTGCTACAGTTAATACTTACAAAAGGTGTTGTGCTGAGCAACAACCATGAAAGAATTGTGAAAATCAGCTTTTACAGAGCTGATTTTTCAATACGGCCTCCTATAACAGATGGACTTGAGGGACTAATATTGGATTCAACAGTCTGAAACTCTCCTAAGATTCAGTACAAAACCATTACTTTAGAAAGTGAGGCAAGCTTGCATGAGCTTCGGTGGGAATAAGGACCAGCAGTCAGATTGTCTTCATTGTTCTCAGCTGACTCAGCTAATAGATTAGGAAAGCTGTGCTTTCTCCTACTCCTCTCTGGCCATGTTTATTCCATTCTCCTATAGAAGCCAGGTTGCTGTGAGGAGGAGGACACTGCTCACGCACATAGTGATGGCCTAGATCATCTCCCAGCATAGTGTTCTCACGCAAGGGAAAAAATATGGACCTCAAACCTTTGGCATAAAACAGAACTTGGAATCTGCATCTCAGGCAATTTTATCTTCAGTAGTCTGACTAAGAAAACCACCCCATTTATTTTCATAGAAGATGACTGTTTTGAACAGAGCCTACTAGTTCTTAATGGTGATTTTGACTATGTGCTAAATCAGGATCTTAATCTTATTTCACTTTGAACTCTGGCAGAGAATTAGTCAAATTATTGCTGACAGTGACAATTCAAGTTATGTTGTAAAGGAGAATTTAAATGGATAAGAAAATGTGTTAAGAATTTTAATCTTGGTATCATGCCTAGATCTAGATAGGGGCACATCTTGTTTGTCTCCGTGTTGGTTGTAACTGCTAAGCATTTATATAAGCAGTGCCATTTCTGGGATAGCAGGGTTTCATTCTGTCTCTTGCAAAACATTCTCTTTCCAGGACAGAAAAAAAAGAAAAAAGTATTGCACTCTTCTTACAGATCAGTATGAGTCAGATATTAAAGTCTGCAGAGCAACTCATGAATTCATAAGAAAGATTCAGTCATATTATGCAGGAAATCCTAAAGACATGAAAAGCACTTGAGTAATAAAACGAAATTTAAGGGACAATTAACTGATCTTGACTATGTGTAACCTTTGGGATAATTATAATTTCACTGTGGTTTTTTAGCTGTATAAATAAATAATAATAGGCTATTCCCTAAAGTTTAAATTTGCATTCAACAACTGTGGTTTAAATGCTAATAGATACATGTGATTTTTGTTACTTCGTACATGAATCTTAATATTATTATAGGAATTTAAATGTTTGATAATACTCTACCAGTTAGAAAAAAATAGGTTTTTTAAAATTATTGTTTGTTTAAAGATCAAGATGACAGACACATTTTTTTTTTAATTCAAATGCTTCAAGCTTTAGAACAAAATGTTCTTGTAAGTTCTTTGAGTGACTTCCTGAGCAGAATAACCCATTTGTATTCAACAGTTGCTGCACCATATCTTCAAAGCTGGAAATCCATTTTCACTCTTGTAATAATGAGATACACCCTTCTTGTAGGTTAACTGTCTTTTAAGTGACATTGATGTTTATGTTACTTTAATAATTCTGCTCTTATTAGGTTCTAGACAATGAAGTCCATAATTCCTTGGGTAAAATTTAAGGGATAATAGCATTTAAGGAATTCTATAGAGGCTTTTTAAGCCAGACCTGAGACCTAGTGTTAAAGATTGCGTAAAACACTTTATCGTCTGCTTAACTCTCAGCGTGTGAGTAATTTTTGAGCAAACATTCTTTAGTTATCACCTTATCACTACTACATTGGTATGATTCAAAAAATATCTGATTATTCTGGTAACGTTTTGCTGAATTAAACAAATTAGTTGTATTAACGCAAAGAACATATTTTTAAAAAAAATTATTGTAAAACATGTTTAAAATCAACTATAAAGCAATGCTTCAACTCCATATATAGATGTCTTGAGCCTTCCACCTATTCAATCACGTGCTTTCTGTCTTTTGTATATTGAAAAATCTTTTTATATACGACAGTTTCTTTTTTTGTGTTTACTGTTCTCTGAGGAATGGAGAAAATCTTACTTATATAGGATACCAGTTTTATTAAATACCTCCATGTTTGCAAAAATGCAAAACAAGAGATCATAGTTCGAAAGCTCTATCTCTCATGGAGCCTCTTGTTAATTTTAGTACACATTCAACCATCTACACCTTTCGTGCAGATGTTCACCCTCTCCTACCCAAAGGTCAACTTAGCAGATTTGTAGCAGACCCTGTGGTTCTATCCCAGTGCATACTGAGGAGACTGTATACTGTTCTAGGCTGTTGAGGAAATATGACACCCTGGAAGAGAAGAAACAAAAACCACAAATACTGATATCACCTTCTCTCTTCCTGAAAGGAGGGCATAATGAAAATATAATTAAAAATAAAGCTTCCAGGACCACTTTTACTTGCAATTAGTTTTGTGCATTTTCTTCAATGCTGTATTGTTTATGAACATTTAAATGCTGATTAAGTGTCACTATATGTCAGGACTGCAAAAAAAAACCCCTAGTGATTACTTCTAGTTAAAAATTCATAGCAAGTGCCAGAAAATAAGTCTCCAAGCCTTACATAAAGAATAAGGCTACAAGTCTCATAGTTTAATGTCTTTCTTAATACACACTGCTGAGTGTGAGGCCATTGGATAAATTGCATAGGAAAATGACCTATATAAATACTTCCAGATCAATAAAAAGCAAGTCTACATGCATAGCTGACATGGCAAGAGGATTGTTTCTACAGAAATTTTTGCAAGCAGCAGTTTCTTTTCTTGAGCCATGGTGTCTGCTTGGGAGTATAAAAATTCTCTCCCTGCCCAAGTGACAGGGAAATACGACAAAAACTGTTCAGATGTCTATGATGCTGGGGATGATAAAAAGAATTTTAGTAAAGGAAAATACTAAAGATAGAAATGTTTAATTAGCAATAAACAAGTACTGTATCGCTGGTGATGCACAAAGCTGCAATGAGATGCTTTGTAGCATTTATTTTTCTTTTCTCCTTTGAAAGAGAAATCTCTGGGTTGTCAAGGACAAAACGGGTTTGCCTTATTCCTGAAAAAGGAGTCATCTGCTGTCAGTATTTAAAAAGAAAAAAAAAGGTTGACAGCTGGAGATGGGGTTTTCAGTCAGGAGAATTAACTAACGGATAGTCATAGGGTACAGGCCCTAAAACCATGCAGCCATGTGACTTATGTCTATGGCATCTGTGATTCTCTGACCTTAGAGTGGGATGTAACTGGGGAACAGTAAGCTTAGAAATCTGTCTGTTCTTCAGTAAGCAAATATGTAGAAGATTTCTGTAGTATGTACAGCCAGCAAAACCTCTATTATTGTTGTTAACGTCTGACACAGAGGTGCTAAATTGTGTCCAAAGAAGGCCTATACATTTGGTGAAGGCTCTGGAGCACAAGTCTTGTAAGCAGTGACTGAGGTAGCTGGGATTTTTTAGCCTGGAGGAAAAGAGGATCAGGAGGAGGTCTTATTCTCTGTGTAACTACTCAGAAGGAGGCTGTAGCCAGGTGGGGGTTGCTCTCTTCTCCTAAGTAACAAGACAAGAGGAAAGGGCTTCAAGTTATGCTGGGGGAAGTTTACATTAGATATTAGGAAAAAAATTATTTCAGGGATAGGGTTGTCAGTCACTGGAGCAAACTGCCCAGGGAAGTGGTTGGGTTACCCTGAAAGTATTTAAAAGCTGTGTAGATATGGCCCTGAGGGACATGGTTTGTTGGTGGACCTGGCAATGCTAGGTCAGTGGTTGGACTCAGTGATCTTTGGAGGTCCTTTGCAAGCGAAACAATTCTGATTTTTTCATCATGAGGGGCTTGAAGGCACTTGTGATCATCTGATGCACTGAGACTGATAGGATATGAAATGGTAGATTTGTGATGGTGGCAAAGCAGTAGCAGAAAAATATTTCTATTCGTTAGAGAGGAGAAATGAAAGGTGGAAGGGGCTAAAATGGCAACAGCATTGATAAGAGTGTAAATGCACCTTTAAGGTGGTGTTTGAAACATGCTTCAGGAAAGAATGATCAAAGATGCTCAATGGCTTCCACGTCAGAAATAATTCAGTAGGACACTTCTCTTAACTTAGAAAAAAGGGACAGCTGAATGGGTTTATAACACAGGACTGTAAAATAATGAGCAGCGTGGAGAAGGTGAATATAAAGGTGAATACACAATGACTGCTCACTCTTTCTTCCAGTACAAGAACCATGATATATCAAATGACTTGAACAGGTAGCAGGTTCAGTGGAAATTCCTGCCTCGAAACATTGTAGGTCCTAGAAGTTCATGGGTATTCAAACAGTGACTGCATTCAATGTGCCTTTATTCCATGGATTTGCCCAAAGAAACCTCTTGAGCAAACCGGACCTCTGGTTTGTGTCAAGGCCTTAATATATGTACTACGTAAGAAGGATAAAATTATTCCTGTGAGTGTCCCCTTGAATATTTTTTTTTCCAGGATGATCATGATTGGACATTTGTGCGGACAATATATTGGGCTAGACAGATCTATAATCTGACCCAGGACAGCTTTTTATATTTGGTCTCTGAATCCCTAGATGAGTGATGCTTTTGTCATTTTTGTCTTCTCAGTTTATGTACTTTAGCAGTCAGAGGTTTGTGGGAAGTTACACTGTCCTCAGAGATATAAATAAATTTTTTTCTTCTGTCCTAGAGCTTGTAATGTACAACTGAATGACACTGATTCTTTGTATTTTAGGGTCATCCCACCTGTAACAAAAGCATTAGTAGAGAGACTTGCTGTACTATTATTTTGCTTAAAGAACAGTGACCTTGCCTTTAAAATATTGTTATTCATTTAAACAATAAGAACCAGATATAAATAAATATGAATGGTTATTATTTTTATATTTATTTGTAAAAAGCATTTTAAGTCAGGAATAAATTTTAACTTTTCAGAAATAAGGCCTACAGGAGGCTGAAGTGTGGTATTTTGTTCCATGTAGGGAGACAGCAGGTGCCAGGAGACTGCATCAGGAGCATTTTCAACCCTCTGGGCGAGGAGAGTGCTTGGCAAATATAACACACTAGAAAAGAATACTGTGTGAAAGTTGGGAGGTCATGAGAGCTGTGGATCTTGGTGGAAAAGCTTTCCTGGTTTAGGAGCTCCTGCCCACCACTGTAAGGAGAAAGACACTGTTTACAGACTTATGCCTTACAGTGATGATTCCTTCCAGGGAAGGTTCTTCCTAATGAAGATTTGCGTTTAGCTTAGAAGAAAGCAGAACCCTTGAGGAAGGAAGCTTCCGTAGGCAGAAGATGTTTGATAGCACTTATTAGAAAGAGAAATTAGCAAAATAATCAATGCTTCTTAGAAGCCATTAGGAAGTTATTATTATTATTTCCTTTAGCTGCTGTATTGAGAAGAAAACTCTTGCATCTACTTTTTCACTTAGATTTAAACCAAATAGGACTATCTTCTCTACTTTATTCTTCTTAACGTAGTTGAACTGTAGTAGGACTTGCGATTAGATTGAGAGTGCGTATTTTCATATAGTACTTGAAAACTCCTATAATTATTGACCATGCAGACATCAGTAAAAAAATCACCTGTGCAGACAGAAATTCCACAGTGTAGTTTTTTAACTTATGTTTGTATCAAGCTGACTTGTGGCACATCAGTTTTCCCTAATGTATAAAAAGAGCAAAAAAAATTGAATATTAAGTACTTAGTTCTCTTGTTCTCTGTTCCTGGGTCTCTAACAGTGACGATATTTGTATAGCAATGTGTTTACATTTAGCTTCTAACTGCTGCAGTGGTAAATCCTCAGGATGATGGAACGCTGGAATGGGCTCACCAGAGAGGTGGTAGTCACCCTGTCCCTGGAGGCATTCAGGTTTGGATGGGGCTCTGATCAACTTGATCAGGTTGAAGATGTCCACAGACATGCAGACTCATTGGACTAGGTGAATTTTCAAGGGCTCTTTCAACACAAACTATTCTATGAATATATGATTCTATGCTGTCTGAGTCTGGAACGTGAAACTTGTTATACTGAGGAATGAAAGAACACTATATATTGAGCACTCTGTTATGATACATTCAGAGAAATAGACTTACTGTTTATTAAAAAGCTTTACCAGGTACCTGCCTTAGGATGCTTTTTTTAATGTATCACTGTTGTTAATAGTCCTTAGGGAACCCACAAAGGGAACCCATTATTAATACAGTAGCAGTGGGCCAAAGCAATAAGTGATCATCACAATCATCTTGCATAAAAAAAATTGCTTTATACTGTAAAATTTCCCTTTCCAAATCACATTCTTGTTCCTAGATACCATGCAAGGGAATTTAAAAAAGAAATAGTTAACATACTCATTGTGTAAAAAATGTCCAGAATATAAAGGATGTAATGAGCTATTGAAGGAGTGTCTTGCTGGGTTACAGAACTGGAATGAATGTTTTTATGGCATACAGTCGCAGTGTGCAAAGGCAGTAATCAATTTATCTTCCTAGAGGAGGAAGATTTGCTGCACTTTGTGATTAAAGGATAGTGTTATGAAGTAATTAACTGTTAATTTTTCTTAGTAATTTTTCCTTTGATCCAAATAAGATTCATAAAACAAATATCAATATTTTATATATACGTAGAGAGACAGAGAGAAATACTTTGGTACTTTAATACAGTTTAATATCTGCCTGAGCATTCATCTCCTATGGATACTGAAAATAGATGTAGAGTAAAACATAACTAAACTGGAATACTTGAGAAAGCTGGAAACATGGAATATACAAGTTATTAATCAAATTAATTTGTTAACATCTTAATCACTTGCTTAAACAACCAGAGTACAAAATGTCAGTGGTTCTGTACACAATAAAAATATTCAAATTTTCAGAGTATTTGCCCTCCCGTATAATCTTAGCATTTATCTACCCTCCAGCTTGTTAGCATCTCATACAAACTACTGTTACCACGGTGATTTCTACCATAAACCACACTCTTTTTAAAGAGCCAATATCACTGCTAGTTTTTGTTTATTTTTTATAATCAATGCAAACCCAGCTAGTCAGGCTATTTTGTTTCTTTGTTTTGGCAGACACAACCTAGGTTTGGGCTTAAATCTCTTTCTTGGCTTGGAAATGGAAGTTTTTCTATCTTTTAGCACCCCGTTATTAATTTCCTGATGGCCTCCTTTCAGTACAAACATTGATTGGAAGGTATTTTGTGAGCCTAGTTACAGATCCACAGATCTGCATTCATAGAAAAATTTTGTGGGAGAAAATTCCTGTACGTTACAAGAAAGTGAGAATTTATAGGTGTGAGAATTTAAACTAGGATAATCAGAGGGTGAAAGTCAATGATCATAGCTTATTAGTGTAGATGAATCCAAAGCACCCGTAAAAAAGTTGATTTCTAACTGCTTTTTAAGTAGAAAATCAAAATATGCTTTTTTTTCTTCTTTTTTTAATTAAAAGCTTTTAGCTCAAGTCAATATAGAATTGTACTCTGGGATTTTTCTTTTAAGAGATAAAAGATAATAATGAAGTATCTTTTTTTAAAGTGATAATAAAGTATGGATCTGATTGTCAAGGACATAAGGAAAAACCTGAATATCCGCAAGGTAATATCTATCAATCATACAAGAGAAAGTGAGAGCATGAGGTGCTGACTTCTCTGCAAATTTGAGATCTGAATTTGTAGCATTTCCAAAAGCTAATTCATTATTACCTGAAACAAACGTTTTTCTGCGTTTGTGGAAGATATGGTCTAGGCAGACAGGATAAATCTTTGCTAATGAACAGTAGTCTGCTGCCGTGGCATGTAACTTATTCTTCCCGATAATAACTCATTCTTCAATACTTGATGCATATTTTAGGAGCTTAGAGTAATGACGTAAATATAAGGAAAAGGTTCCACAGCTCTTGAGCAACTTGCAGCTATCATCTCTGGCTCCAGAAGATGAATGCTGGATACTGTAAGTGCAGAGTAGATGGTGAGAAAGGTTGGGAGTGGAGTTTTTGAGGTGGGAGTTTTGGAACAGAGGTACAGGGATTTAATGCACTGAGGGAACTGAGCAAATATCAGCAGGGGCAAGTAGCTAGCAGAGATTCAATTGGCACTTTATTGTCAATTATTATTATCTGTCCATTAGAGGTAAACACTCAGATTTGAAGTTTAAAAAATTTCAATAGTTGAGCGAGACAGAAGAATTAAAACGAATGTATGTGTTTGAAGGAAATCTCTTCTGTTTGTGACTGTGAGTTCAGGTATTTGGCCTTGGGTACTACCAAAAGGTTTCTTAAGCAACCAATCAACAAACTAACCTTCATAGTAATTTCTCCATCCACAGCTGAGAGGCAAATCCCACATACTTGAGCAAAAAGAATGTGCTCTGAGAGCTTTTGAAAATACTACACTATGAATGCAGAATCATGAGTTTTGCAGTTATTCTTGATTTTCCTGTTTGCTTTTTTGAAGCTTTTCAAGTCTTCCTGGGCTTAATTTTCTCCTATCTACCGTTTGCTTTCTTCTTAAGTATTTAGTTTTGCTCACAGTGTCAGGTAGATTCTTCTGACAGCCATATACCCCTGTGGACTTTGACTTGATGCTTCAACTCTGGCGTGTAGCACTGTAGATTTTTCAAACTTCATAAATGTTTGAGGTAAGAAAAGTTGA
Organism: Cnemophilus loriae; assembly: GCA_013397755.1. Classification (NCBI taxonomy): domain Eukaryota; kingdom Metazoa; phylum Chordata; class Aves; order Passeriformes; family Corvidae; genus Cnemophilus; species Cnemophilus loriae. Next base: position 938,240 of record VZTF01008130.1, read on the forward strand.
TACAAATTTTGACTAATTTTGGGTTGGTCTGCTTTTTTCTTCTAAATTTCTAAGTTCTTTCATTCATTTGGGATTTCAGAATTGTAAAATAATTAATCGGTTAATTAATTTTTCATTTCCAAAAGGATTAAGCAAATATCATCCAGGCTTTAGGATCAGACGGTCAGTTCTTAAAATAATTTTCAGATACACTGACAAAGATGTTGGTGAATATTGGCAACTTACTTTGGCAAGGGAATGTCAATGTATGGGAAACAGAGAAGTTAATACTGCTAAAAGAAAACAAAAGGAGTGCCATGGAACCACTTAGTTGGAAATATGGGAAGCAGGATCATCACTAATGATACTTGGAGATGTTATTTACCAGGTAATCTAACCTTAAATTTATTTATTTTATCAGTGTTTAGGCTATCAATTGTTTAAATTTTTCAGTTCACTGTAGGTATTAGGACAATTTATTTCTCAATAATAATAAAAATTAAAATGAAATAGTTTATTTAATTAACACAAAACCACAGGGAATATACAGCATCATCTAATCTGTGGAATCCATCTAATCAATGGAATACCCTCCCAGCAGATGCAATGCACTTAGAACCAAGAAAAGTACTTGAAATTTGCAATTATCACCTTGAAGCACTGGGTTGCAATCAAACCCTATGTGGCTGATTTTAAGGACAAATACATGCATGTCAAACCAAGCCCTTCAAAGATTCTTCAGATAGAATAGGAAAGGCAAAAGTAAACAAAAATAACTAAAAAAGTGAGAAAGAAAAAAATTAAAAAGCAATCACTCACCACGAGCAGACCAATGCCCAGCCAGTTCCTGTGCAATAACTACTTTGGAGGAACTCCATCCCTAGCTGTATTGCTGAGCACGGTATAAGATGCTTTGGAATGCTGCCTTGGTCAGCTCAGATGAGCTGTCCTGGCTTTGTCCCCTCCCAGCCTCTTGCCCTATGCCAGCCTTCTTGCTGGGGTGCAGTGAGAAACAAAGAAGGCCTTGTCACTGAAAACTCTGTTCAGCAACAACAAAACTGTTGGTGTGTTATCAACACCGTCTTAGCCAAAAGTCTAAAACAAAGCGCCCTACGCTAGCAGCCATAGGGCTGCTATGAAGATAATTGACTCCATCCCAGCCAAACCCAGTAAATGACTGAACAAGCGTGTTCAGTTGTTTCGCTTCTAAGATTTTGAGTGCTTTGCTTTCCAGCTAGAAAAATTGAAAAATCTGTGGGTTTCCCAGTTTTTGTTGGCAGCATTGAACAGTGGCAAAGAAGAGTCTAATCTTAGACTACTACATACCAAATTTAAGAAGACATGAATATTTTGAAATTTCAGTTTGAAACTTCTATTTTATTAAGCCTTTTGTTAAAGGACATAAGTTGATATAAGCATAATATAAGTGTAAAATAGTTTTTTCAAAAGTGGAAATGTAAAAGTCTGAGATGCAATTTCAACCAAACTATTTTTTTAAAATTTAGCACAATTTGCTCAACGTAGCAAATCCTATGGATGTCAAATCTGTATTTTGCAAAACTAAGTATACAATAAAACATCACCTGAAGCCCAAATGGCTTTATTTTTGTTTATATGCATCTGAATATCTGAGCAAGACTTTAAGAGATACTATTTGAAGGTTTCTCTAATGCTAGATGCAGTTATTTCCTGCAATAGCATGCATAAGGGATAACGTGTAACTGTCTGTCTGATTAGGGTCCTTCCTGATTACAGTTGCTTGATGTTTGCTAAAGCCATCTACAAGGCACAATCAACAAGCAATTGTAGCCCTCAGCATAAGACCTTTGAGCTGAACCATTCAGAATGGAGAATTTGCTTCAAACATGTTTAGAATACATTTATTTAAATCTTTTTTTGCTTATGAAGTTCCACACATTCAAAATTATCAAGTTATGGTTTTTTTTTTTTTCTGAAGGATCCAGAAACAGCTTGCAGAAATGAGGATTGGAGCAAGGGTCTTATTTCAGGCTTTTGTGACCAGCTGATGAATTAATACTCCATGTTTGCTTTGGATCAGTGGTTTGGTTATACATTTATGTATTATTTTTGCAATACACTGCCTACATACCTTTTCTCTAACATGAACAATACTGCATTCGACACGTAGTCTTAAATTATTTCACTTCATTAGCTTGCTGATTTGGAATAATTGAGTAGACATGTACCTATATTGCCCTATGTCTAATGAAAAGTTATATCACGGAGCTAAGAAAAGCTAGGATCTGATTTTAGGCCCTCGCAAGTTTTGAAAACGGTGTTGTAATCTAGGGCGTAAAAATTCAGAATGCAAGATAATGCAAGCTAATCCTTTAAATTACCCCTTATTAAGGAGAAATCTGAACTTCTAGAGCTCTGCATTACTGTAGAAATCAGCACCGTATTAAAAGATGTATTAAGCTTGAGGAAATCTGAGTCAGAGATGAAAATCTTTCTGGAAAGTGAATGCATAAAATTTTGGTCTAAGGATATTATTTTATTAAAAAATTAGCATGAGCAAAATGTATATGCAATTTTGTGTAAATATTAAGCTATATTTAAAAGAAATAATAATGCACAATTATTTACTCTAGATCAATTTATATGACAGAAAAGCACTGGTCATTGAAATTTTGAAACATTTGTCTTGTTTTCTATACATGCTTCTGGTTTCTCGTATTCATGGATAAATACCTCAGCACAGGCAAACAAAGGTATTTAGGAGACAGACTTTAACAGAAGGAAAAATGTTCATAATGAGTATCTTAAATGTCATAGAAGCTTTTCAAAGGGGGCTGTGTATAGACTTCAATGCGGGGTAAGCTAAAAATAAATGAATATTCAAGGTACCAAACCAATTTAGAAAACAGCTTAATACACCTGTGAAAAAGGCAAAGAAATAGTTTGCACTCCCCTAAAGTAAATGTTTAATTCTCCTATCTGTATTTCTGCCTTTCTGGAAAACAGAATAAATGACTCTTCTTTCCCAGTAAACCCGTGCCAGATGTAAAAGACAAAGTGTCACACTTCATTGTTTCCATGGCATGAGCAGCATTTCAACTAAGTTGTCACTGTTCATTCTGAACAGGCCTTTCCACAGGTCTGACTCATTACAGATTTGAATTGAATTATAAAGACACTGAGGCTAGTGGTTTACATAAATCAATATGAAAGGCTAGAAAACCTGTTTTTCTCAAAAGCGGTCACTAACAATGACAAGCTAATAATTTAAGACAATGTTATTTAAATCTAATTTACATGATATCTTTATATATATGACAACTTAATCCTGTGGGTTTGGGTTTTTTTTTGCTGTAGAGTGATATGCTTCTGCTTGTGTCATTTCTAAAGAAATCCCTGCTACTGAGTGGGTATGGAAAGCTGTAATTTGTGAGCACATTTTGCAACATACTATTCATGGGGAAAATCACTGCATGGAATATTTAATTTTTGATTATTTTGGGAAAAAGAGCTATAAGAAAGAATCCCTATAAATGACCAAGGACGTTTTACGATGGCTGTTTCAAAATGCAGTTAACAGTAAATAATTAAACCATAGTAACAACTTAAACAGTCTTCTGTAATAAGAGAATAAATATTTATGTCATTGTTCAGTAGCAATGTGGTAACAAAGAGAAACTGGTAAAGAATAAGAAATAAGCACACTGGTGTGTAAATAGAAAGGTAATTATGAATGTGTGAGTGTAGCTCAGAAAGCTCCTGCTGTAGGGCCTCACATTGTTACTGCCTCCTGTGCATTTATCTCCCACAAGTTAGATACATACACTCAGAGAAGACCCAATAAGTAAGAGGCTTGAAGGACAGTCTTTGATTCATCTTATCTGAACTCTGTAATGAGCAGGAAAAAAAAAGGACAGATTCCAAGGGCCTTCCAGCCTACTTATTTTGAATCAGTCTCTGCATGTGCCCTTCTTTTTTACTGTAGTGGGAACTATCATACTAACTTCAACAGTCTGACTCTTCAGCAGTTGGATGAATTTTGTACATCTGCATTCTGAATCCCCTGTAAACCTTTAGTGGGCAAACTCTTTACAGATATTTTCAGCATAACTCCAGAAGGTAAGCCAGGAAATTATTTTCATATGTATAAGACTAATTTTATTTTTTATCAGTGAGTATGTATTGACTTGCTTAATGAAAATTCATTTCTAGTTCAGGGAGTAAATTCCATTTAGCTGGATTGGTAGGTCACTACTTCTATGTTACCTGTTTCCTATTAATTATTTGAGCAGTCATTGCCAAACATTGATGCCTTAGATTTCTGAAATGTGTGAAAATTAAAAAATCCAGACAAAAATCTATGTTTGGGTTTTTTTAAAGTGGATGAGGGTTGGTGTTGCTGAAAGGGACCAATACCTCTTTGTATGCATCTGTTTTGTGTATCATCTTCAGCAGGACTGCTGACATAAGATTTTAATTCTTCTCTAAATGAAAAACAGTTAACGAGGTTCACCTGCAGGAAGCCATTGAGGATTATGCAAGAGTATTTAGGAATGTTGGATATGTGTGTTCAACAAGGAGCAGCAGGGAAATCTGACCTCTTTGGAATAGCACTTTCAGCATACAATAATCTCATTTTCAGAAAGATTATAAAGGCTGCTTACAAGAACAAACTCAGAAGCGACATCCATCCTAAAGAAAACGAATTGTAGGTGAAATGGAATCCAACTCAGTAGATGGGATTCAGCTGCCATAATGTAAGTGCTATGAGATATATTGCCTCCAGCCATAGTTACAAGAGCACTTGTAACTCCGGTGAGTGCTTTGCCATATCTGCCAGCCTCTACAGGGTGCACCCTAATACAGTTTTAGGAGGTCTGAAAAGGCAGTAGATGCCTGTTTTCAGACAACTGAACCTTGCTTTATGTGTCCCTAAAGTTCCTCTTTACAACTCAGCATTAAAATTTTGACTATGACTGCAAATAAACTTGAATTGCTGGGCTGATGAGCCCAAGAATAAAAAACAAACCAAACATAAAAGTCGATAAAAAAATCAGTGAAACCAGTGCCACATAACTAACCCCTTGGTGCATAATTGTTGCTGAGACTATTTGCGTTGGATGACCAACTGTTGCACAAGAGTTTAGTACTCAAAAAGCTGATTATTTTTGGTCTGAAATAGCACCCAAAAGTTACTCTGCAAGTAAAAATTAGTAATGAGGTGTTTCTTAACATCAATAATCTGTTTCTTTGTTCAATAAAAAAATTATTTCAAGTTTTTTCAATATTTTCAAAAGATGGACAAAAAAAGGATGCTTCAAAACAGCAAAACTCATGGTAGTATAAAGACCTAAATGGAGAAAAAACCAAAGAAGGTCAATCATGTTGCTCTTTGATATAGAAGAAATGTGTTAGGGGTCTAGAAATGTAAAAATATAGATTTATTTTGGCCACCAAAATATTAAATATAATTTTCTCTGACCTTTTTTGTTCCATTAATTTTAATAACATATTTCAGTTGTACTGTGTGGCACTAAAGGTATATTTATTAGGACTTTTATCTGTCAGCTGTGCTTGAGAAATACTAAATATTTTATGCAAACTATATAGCTAGTGAGCAAATACATCTTTTCACAATAAACATGAACCGGAGAAAATTTAAATACCAGATTCGGAGATTCTCTCTCAGCATACAAATCACCTGCCTTACATAAAGATGTCTACTGCAAATATCACAAGTTCACACCATCAGAAAGAAGAAAAATTCCCCTGCTCCAGAAAGAAGACATATATATCTTGTAATGCTCCTGGATTTTAAGCCACCTTAGGTGATGGCAACCTACATCCACTGTCTGCAGCACTGAAATCTCCTTCTTGTTTGTTTTCCCCAATTCATACCTCTGCAAAAAAAGTGACAATTAGCACTGAATACTTTATCACTTGCATCAAGTAAGGCCCTCTAGTTTTTGTGAGTGAAGAAACAGCGAATGAGAAAACTGTACCCACCATCTGCATGACATATATCTTTTTGCGGAATTCTACCTTACTCCAAGCTGTCTCTTTACCAGGTTGAATTATCTTTCCCTGTTCACTCATTATGTGAAATTCATCATGCAATTTGTTGCCATCCTCTTTACCTTTTCCAGATCTACTTCATAACTTTTGAAATGAGCAGGATTTGGTTCAAAGTGCCAAGTACCCAAGTACCAAAAGGAAGTTAGCAGATAAAATGGGCAAACTGATAAGCTGCAAAGGACTGATTCCATTTGAGATCTATTTGCATTTCAGAGGCTCCCATGTAGATAAGACATGAGACCCGGGACAAACACATTCCTTTTCTGTGCCAGAGGCCAGAACGGGTAGCTTCAACGAGGTTAGGTAGCCCATATGTGAGCGTAAGTATTGACTGTGCTCAGGTCAGCTGTTCTGCCAGATCAAATGAGTGCAATGGGAACATGTCCTCCTGGCACACCTATTGGCTTCCACATTTATTGGCTTCTACACATAACTATCTAAGTCTTGAACTTCATTCATTCCCTCCCTGCCCTGCCCACGCCCCGCCATGGAGGGGATTAAAACTATGTGCAATGTGCAAGATGCAAGATGTCATGAAAGTAAGTCTTCCACCTTATACACTATTACAGAATTTATCTTTCAGTTTACTATTTTAAACCCTTTCTCCACTGTTTCGTTGCTGATTTTTAGACTGTTTTCCTTATGGAAATAGTTGGAATGATTCTGTCAAAATCCTATTTCCTTTCTAAGTATGCCTCCTTGCTTGATTACCTGAAAACAGCGGCTGTGAAGGTAAGAGTTGTGAAAAAGGTGGTTAGATATTCGTATCTCTATGTTCGTATGCCTAAACCAGAGTGACTGTCAGTGAAAATACTGTTTTTTAACTTGTGTTCTCTGTGGAGGTGTTCGGGGAAAGAAAAAAAAAGGCCTCAGCATGGGGAGCCACTGATTGTACTGGATGAAAAAAGTAATTTCATCCATCATTTGAATAATGTACATTAGAAGAAAAACATGGCCACTGAGTTTAGTTCAGTTGGTTGGAGCATGGTGCTAATTAGGCTAAGGTTGTGGGTTCAATCTCTGTATAGGCCATTCACTTAAAAGCTGGACTCAGTGGTCATCGTGGGTCGTTTCAACTCAGAATAGTCTGTGTAATTCTGTGATATTGCCGAGTCTTCTGTTGCAAATACAAACCTTCACTGTGGCCAAAGTAGTTTAAAGCACCTTAGATTTTTTTTAAAGTATATCATTGTAAATAAAAAAGAAAAGCAAATACTTGGATCATAGATTACGGTATTCTGGTTAAAGATGCATCCGTTTGGCCATGCAGTAGAAAAATATATAGAAGATGGAATAAAAAGGAAGAGTTGCTTTGTATAAAATGACAGTTAATATTTAATCCAAATACAGGGTTCAAATAAGGTAGGGTGCATAACTTGTTTTCTGCCAAAACAACTTTTCACTTTTCTCAAGAGGTTTCTAATTCAGTAATTAAAACGAAATTACCAAATTAGCGAACAACATTTTAGAGCACAATTATCATATTAGCTAATAACCTCTTAGCATCTAGACTCTTGATAAAACAAAATGTCTGCGTATAATTAAAGATCAATCTAAACCCAAACTCTGGATACAACTAGTGCTGAATTTCGACATATAGATGGAAACAGAGTGAAAGTATATACTGTGGAAGAATCATTTGCACATCTAGATTGCATTTCAGTCATTAGGAATATAAACACCTTCCCTCTCATGGAAAAGATTAATTGGGTAATTATTAAGAAATACAAGTGACAGACAAATTTATTGTAAATGAGAGGGAAGTGTAAATATTCAGTATCTTTGTACTTCAGATCAAATTTTTTTACCTTCTGCTCGTGCGTGACACTTTCCCCCAGACCCTCCAATAATAATGCAGGCTGCAAATTAAACACTGCTGGTTTATCACTGGAGACGTGAATCAGTATCTGTGATAGGCAGCATACTGAAACAGACCCTCTTGTGTCTCATTAAACATTTTTGCTTCTTTACTTCAAGGGCCCACTGGAATCTATTCTTCACAGGAGTGTGTCATAAATTATTAATTTCTCAAGCACTCAAATTTCATATACAATGACGTTTTTATTGATATTTATCACATTAATTAAATTACTTTAGAAATATGAATCTGTGGCAAAATTTGTGCATTTGTTGTTAATATTTAGAAGAGAATTTAAATTTGTATTTCTTTTATTTATGGAATTTATATAGTAAATGTCATTCTGTTTTTGGAGAGCCATGTCTCTGTATTTCTTCTGCTAGGCTTGTTTGCATAAGTCATACTGAGATTTTAACTATCTTGGGTCACATTACGAAATGTATAAGCTTCACTGTTGCTGTAACTCATGAAATAGGCAAGTTCAAGAAATCTGAACCAATGTATTTTTAAAACTTTAAAATTAAATGTGCTCAATTTAGCAGCGGAAACACCAAATATCCCTGCTTTTGAAAAGAGAAATAGTTAATATTTTTCTAAATAACATTCAATAACCCACCTTGGTCTTCTGAAAATTGCTTCTAAGTATCTAAACCTTATGCTCATGGTAGCATATACCATATTTTAACCAGGGTAGTAGTACTTTTGGCAAAAGTGATTTTGATGAGATTGTTGCTAAGATGAAAAGATAATGACTTAATTTCTAAGCAACTCTCTAACGTAAACATTTTTGGAAACTGAACATTTGAGTACTGAAGTGAAACATTAGTAATTTTAACAATGTTTGTCACATTTAAAACTCATCCGTCAGTCTGATTTTGAAGGGTTTTCTTCTGTTGTTGTTGTTCGTTTTTTTTAAAATCTTTTATGACGATAATAAATTTTCCTGGTATTTCACAGCATTTCTATAGCAGTGATTTCAAACTATTCAATTGTAATACAGTCGGAAAACGCTTCGGAAAGAAGCAAAAATGCCTCAAGCAGTACTGAAGAAAATCTATGTTTCAATAGCTTGAAGGGTGAATTGGAAACAATAAACAGTTCCAGTTAATGCACTGTAATACGGCAGCAGGAGGTAGTAGTAATGAACTACTATTAAGTAAGGGAAACATGGTGCAGCAAACTGAAAATTGGAAAGTATTTTCCTGAAGTATGAAAATAATTGAAAAAAATATTTCTTCTCAATTTATATAAGTATTTAACAAAAAGAGATTGTTCATATTTAAAATTCATACTACTCCTAGAATAATACTGGTGCTCTGCATCTGGTACACGGATGTATGTACACGCATACATACATACATACATAGACTATATATATATATATATAGTCTATATATGTCTTTTGTCCTTTTCCCCTTGATTAAATTAGATAATAAGAATATCTTCAGGTTACTGAAGGATTCTATGCATGGAAATCTTGAGAGAAGGAAGAAAAATATGAAAATGCAGTTTTTGAACTTGCTTAAATCACTCAAATACCTACAAACTCCTGACCATTTAAATGTTAAACATTAAAAGACAAAAAATAATCCTAAAACTGGCTATAAGCATTTAATCATTTAATTTCTGAAGAAGGTTCTGCACGAGGGTCAGATACTAAAATTTCACTTACTTTAATGATGGCCACAGCATTTGGTGGGCTGTAGGTCAGGCACTCTTTTTCGTTTATCCATTTGCAGGATTCAAGTTTTAGTCTTTTGAGACTGCAAATGAACTTTTTATTGGCTTTCTTTACTGTCCAAAGGCATGACAATGAGTATTCCTAAAGTTTATTTTAAGAAAGAAATGGATTTTTTATGATGTTTTGCAACTTAAGCTTTTGTGACTAATTTTAAAAAAGTTTTTGTTTCTTGATATTTTTGGAAAGAGGAAATGGAGCTCATTTACATAGGCTTTAGTGTGAGAATTCAGGTTTTGGGTTTTTTTATAGAAAAAAATTGCATATTTTGTGATTCTCATTTGCTGGATCCTGCAGTGTTTTGTTTGTTGCCTTTAAATTATCTACTTGGTCTTAGCAGGGTGAGTCAAATTATCTGGATAACTGGGATTTGACCCTGAAGGTACTTCTGGCTAGCACATGCTGATATTTGATGTTGAAGATGCATTAGAAATTACCTAACCGGAAAGGGCAAGCAGAAGGAAAGACCTGACCATATGACACCAGTCTGTTAAGGTATACTGGTATTGTGGCAGGAATCAAAGAATTAAGTAAGAAAGCAAGCTGGAAGCTACAGGCTGGGACTGTTGATTATTCAGAAAGAAAACCTGAGCCTTGGCTCTGAATTTTTCTCCCATTTGAGCATTTTCTACAAGAAATTGTTTGGATAAGAAGCAAATGATCTAGAAATCATGGGCTGGCTTCTCTTTTATAACTAGCAGAGGGATACAGAAATATATGATAATATCAGGGTTGTTCTTGTTTTTTGGATCTTGCAAACTGAAAATTCCTATGTGGTAGCCTATATCCAATCAAAGCTGAAAATTATGTTATATGTAGGTGTGCTGTCTGCTGTTTAGGACATAATTCTGAGCACTGTGTATAATGGAATTTGTTTTCTTCTTTATAGGCAAATGCCTTAAAAAGTTCATTTGAAAAAAAAAAAAGAATAATCACAAGCAGTATATTTCCTTGAAGTTGTCTTTCCATGTAAGCTGCACATTTAGCTTTTACTAATTAAGAGTCTTCTGACTTCTGTGAAGCTTAAGCCCTTTTCTGTTTCATCTTTATATGCTGAGAGATCTAAGCATGAGCTTCTTACAATGCAGTATAGGAAGTATAATCTCTACCTGCTTGGATGTCTTTAGTTCTTGGAAAACCTTTCTGTTTTCCAGGAATTTTGAAGTGATTTCTGGTAACTGTTGAACTGTGGCCTCTGTGAATTTCTTTGGAGAAATGAGATATGCAACTTTTCTAAACTCTGCTTGAAAAGTTGCAGGAAAATTTGACATTCTTTCCTGACTCTTGTTTACATTATTAAAGCAAAACTGAAAAAAGCCCCAAAACCCACAAAACCCAAAAACCTGAACCAAAACCACAAACCAAAACAAAAAATCCTCACATTTTTCTCCACCTTTTGCATGCGGACATATTAGTATTATATAGCACAATATTGTAGGAGTTAAGTTCAAAATACATTTTTTTTTTTAAATGTTAACTTATTTCTTATAAGTGAGTCACTTTTATTTTAAAAGCAAGTGAAAAGTTGGATACAATTTCCTTCATTGTCTGTGTATGGTTTTGCTTCTCAAATGAGATTCCAGGCACAAACTAACATTTAAGAAGACAAATAGCATGCAGCATAATGGAAAATAAAAATCCTGGCCTGATGCAATATGATTAGCTTTTTTCTATGGTCTGTATGATGAGGATAGAGAACTGATTGTGTCAGGGTTGTAATACATTTTATGACTCTTTCTAGAATGAAATTAAATGGTTTATGATTTGTATATCTTTAGACCTATAAGTAGGAAAGTTATAAGATGGTAACTGCTCAGTAATTAGCCTATAAACAGACGTAAAACTTTCACGAGGACCAGTGTAAGACTATTTCTGTAAAATTTAGGCATTTAAGTTTGTATTTATCTTCTTTAAAGAAGTTTTGGAGAAAGAAGTTTTCTTCATGGATACTGAGAAGCTTTTCATCTGGCTATGGACTGTCTCTAGAAAAAAAAATAAAGGAAAGAAACAAACATGCTGTTTTAAGACAGTCCAAAACCTTTTGTTACCCAAAGTAAGGAAAAGCACATTTTAGCAAAATCTCCTGAGGCCATTTTTGTAGTCAGACTTAATTTATTACTTTGTTTCCTTTTGTTACTGTGAGTCATGAGAGGCTAATTACTATGTGAATGTGATAATTGCATTGATATTATCAAGTGTATTCTGTAATACATTATTTAGCACGTCAGAGAAAGCTAATATACAATCCTTAAAGTGGGAAGAAATCTTAAGGATAGTACATTCTAACACTGTAGATGACTGTGTTCAGGTATTGTTATTTTATCTGTCGTCTTTACTCGTGCTCTATTGATATGCTGACTGAAAGGAGTAATATTCATAGAGATGCTATCAAAAGCAGTATTTTATAAGTATACTGCATATTTCAGCCTAGTAATATTTTTTAAGCTGTGTTTTGTTTATTAATTTTCAAAGCATATTTGGAACTGTGCTAATGAAAGGGAGGATTCTGATGTGTGTTTTTTGTCACGTCTGACTTGAAGATGTTAGAATTCATCCAGTTACATTTAAAACAATGTTGAAGATACTTATCATTTATATGTACTTAGCTTTGGAAAACTTTTTCACTAGTTTTATAAGGTAAGGAAACTTTTATTCAAATGAGATTCACAGTTACTATTTCCTCATATTACTGCTATGCAACTACACTAAAAAGTCAATCCAAATACAACTTAGATGCTGAAGCTAATAGTTCTATGCATTTTATAGTGCAAAATTTGCAGGATCCTGTGGCCATGCCTTCATCCGCTGACTCCATGACTGCCTTTAATGGAAGTTATATCTCATTTCAAAACACGTTAGATTTTCCAATAATTGTGCCTGTATTTCAATGTTGAGATGTTTTGGGATGAAATATTTACTTTTAAGAAAATCTTCTTATCCAATATTGTGCAGGAAGTCAGTAGCAATGAAAGTAAACCCCTGAAATTCCAGATCCTTCTTCCTTCCCCCAAACCATATGTACACTCAGAATGGATAAAGGTTACTGCTGAAGTGTGCTGTCTTTTTCCACAGTGCCTTATCCGCATAAAACCAGCTTCAAAGTCAAATAACCAGCGTTTTCTTTGTCAAGTAATCCTTTTCAACTTTTTCCTGTTGTGAGATTCAGAAAGCTTTCAATATAATTTTGAAAAGAAGTAATAAAAACATGGTATGGTTCAGATTCACACTACTGTATCCTAAATCTATAATTCCATAAAATATATTACTTTATGGAAAACCATGTAAAGATGAAAATTTTTCATTCATTTTTAACATCTTATTTGAAAGTGATTCAATTTCTTAAATCCCGTTCCAGACAGAAATAAGTGGCTAAGATGTAATTTTGTTCTGTATTTATAGGAAGCACAAGTCTAAGCTGTCAACCTTTAAGGAGTTCTTTGAACCACCTCCGTAGCTTTCAAATCCATAACAGGACCTGAAAGAGGATTATCAGTACAGTGCATAGCACACTCGATTAGGGCTAAAATGCCTTCAGCCAGCAGCCTCGATCAGTCACTGCAGCTCAGCACCTACCATGCCTCCTCCTCACAGTACCATACATGCCATCACAGTGATATCGGGTTTTTCGGATGAGCCTCTTCGCTGCCTTCTGGCTGTACTTCTATTAGAGAGGTGTAGTCCATTCACACTTCCAAAAAGCCATCCAGAGTTCCATCTCTGTAAATGTCTGCAGTGTAATGCCATCCTCTGAACTCTCAATAATGTGCTTTTGACTGGTTATCTTCTCCATGCACAATCATTGGCTCCGATTGCCAAATGGCCAGTTTCAAAACCGGAACATATCAAATATAAGTGTACATTTTAATAGGATAATACCTGATAGAATTGCTTGCATTCTGTCTTGAAACACTTTTTAGAAAAGTTGTTTATCACAGTTACCAGTTACTCCCTTCTCCCAAATTTTGTGGCTAATTAAACACAGCCTGCCTGAGAGTTCATATTTTCTGGATGTGAAACAATTGACTAAAAAAAGAGATTTCTATTTGTCACATCAGGATTAGATCTGGGTAGGGTAGCATAATTACCTTAGATTCGAAGTACTGACCTGAGGTGAGGGAAAAAATAAATTCATTCCTATAGACCTTCATATAAATTTTGCAGTAAAATTTAAATATATTTGTATGCTTTCAAAGTCAAATGATGGGAAGAAATATTACTGGGCTTTTAAATAAATTTTTCTCCAGGATTTCAGTCCCATTTTTAATGTTGAAAGAAGTTTACGTTGCTGTATTTAAAGAGGTATTGTATCATTAAAAAAAATAGTGTTCATGTCACATTTGACTGATGCTAAATTTTATAATGTATTAATAAAGACCTTCATAACTGTCAGTAAATTTGTGCAGATTATTGCATGTTGGTAACATGGCTAAAATGTTAAAAAGTGTATAGCTATTAATAACTAGTGTGTGTATGTGCAAGACCTCTATCCAGTCGGTTTGATATTAGAAAAAAAGAAACTTAATTTTATATCTTCATACAAGGAAATCACAGTTAAAATTAAAATTAAGATTAATGTCACTGTTTCCATAACTATGTTAATGTGAAAAATGTTATGTGTGAATGATTTTTGAATTTTTGCATCCTGGTTTCACATTTAAAAACTATGGAAGTTTTAATTCTGTTTATATAGTTCATACATTTGCAATATTATTAAAACCAGTTATTTTAGACTAAGTAATTTCAAGTAGTCTGTGAGCTTCATTTCAACTGATTTGACTGACTATGACCTGAGGTAACGTCACCTTCTGTTATGTTTAAGGGTTTAATTTTTCAGAGGGCACAGATTGCAAAGTAGCCTGTAGCTATTATTAGGTAGCATTCATTTCTAATGAAACAAACAGGTGACTGTGACTGTACTAGAAACAAAGGAGAAATCATTTGATTTAATATTAGTCAGATTTGCTATTAGCTTGTTTGGAGTCCTACTCGGATACTTTTGAAGCTTGCTTGAATGAAGACTTTTTCAAGTAGGTAACAGTAGCTCAGGTTTCATGATATGCCGCTATTTCAACAGTTCTCTAAATGTAAGAGGAGGAGAGATTTCCTAATAATTTGTGCTGGAACTTCCTAGTTATCTAGTGATTCGTGCAGTTAAGCAGTTTTGTACTTCCTGCTGGGTTTTGTCAGATGTTATATGGAGATGATAATACAAAACACACAAGATGGTATTCTTCAAAGGGAACCCTGTTGTGGGATGGAGATGGAAAATTGAATCAGAGGGTTAACTTATTTGCAAAATTAGGTACTTTAGAGCAGAAAATTTTTTTGGGGGGGGGATAATTTTTGCCAAGATGTGTAGCAAGTTGACCTTTTTTTTCCTCTGGATTTTGTGTTTAAGAAAATTATTTGAAAACTGGGGAAAACCAGGATGACTTTTAAACAAGAAATGTTAATTGTACTATAATTTTTTGATGGAAAATGCAGACTTTTTCATTTGAAAAATTTCAGGACAAATTTTTTTGGACTTGTATAATTATAAATTATTTTAGATTTTCTTTTTCCTTGGAAAATAGTAAGGACATTACATTATATCCTTTTTAGTAAAGTATTACTATCCTTTTTTTCCCCCCCAATTGTTTGCGTTTCTGAAGAAACTGTTATTCCATCAGTATTACATTGATGATTGATTTTTTCGTATTTGTTATGGTAAAAGTACTTGGTCATATAAATGTTTTTTCAATATAGACAATTGATGAAAAATCCTATTGGATTTCAGGTACCTTAAAAGCAGTTCTTTCATATCAACATAAATAGGAAATTTGAATTATCCCAGATGTCACTTCAAACATGCAATATTTAAAGAATATATTACAGTTGCTCTGGCTTTTCTGGCTTAGATTGGTGTGTCTGAAATATTCCTCATCACTGTGATTCTTCAGGTGTTGATCACTACTAAAAATCTAGTGAGCTTTATCTAAGTGGTTATTGTGACAGTAAAAACTGGAAGTGCTCAGCTGTACAGCAGTCACCTGCAGTACACGGCCTATAAAACTTCATGGCCTACAGATTGAGCTGTAGATACGTGATCCCATATTCCCTGGTGTCAGTATTATAGGGCAGAGACAAAATGCCTTATCATTAACACTAGAAATGAAGAAGCCATGTATGAGACCACTGAAGCAAGTCAAGGCTTACATACTCATTTTTTTACTGCTTTTAAGTTTTCTCTCTCTGTTTTGAGGTAGTAGTGGAATTTCAGCCTGTTCCTCCAGGATGTGCCGCTGGTTGCATCTGAGAACTAATGTTTCTGCCTACCACCGGTCTATAAAATCTGGTAAAAAAAAAAAAACCCCAAATCCCAACACCTGCGTTTTTCAAGCTGTTAGACAGAGATAGGCATTGGTTTGGCTGCTTGTCCACATACCAGTGGCAATATTTATGACTCTTCTGTCTGCTTATCTGAAGGCTTGCAGTGCATTCCTCAATTTGATTATTAATAAGGCCATCCTGAATACAAAGTAAAGCAGCAGTAAAGAACAGCCTGCTTGGGAGGGAGCAACATGCCACAATATGCTATGACAGTTTCTGGATACCACTATCCCTTCATAATTGAGTATATCTGAACTGGAAAGCAAATACTTTTATTTTCCTTTCCATTTTATAAAAAAATGCAATGTAATTAATGGCTTGTCTCCCAGTACTAAGCCAGTGGATTTGCATGACATAGTCTTTAAAAATACTCAAAGTATTTTTATTTTTTTTTGCTATTATTTACATACTCAGTAACAAATATAGGAACATAATAGTAAGTTTAAAGTTACTGTTTAGTAAAGGTAAGTTTATATTTCTTATGCAGCAGTGGAAAAGCACAATTTAAAACTTCTCGTTCTTGTCAGTGCTTGAACTCATTTATGTGTCTTTGCTGAGCATCCTGGAAACATCTACTACATAGACTTCTGAGCATACTTACAAGATTTCTCCATCTGGAGAATGAGGATCTGTTTTTTTAATATATTCTGATATTAGGAATGCAGACATGTGTCTGTCTAAGCTCCTGCTCTGCTTAGTGGGTGAGTTCAATTTAAACAGTTTAGATGTTCAATTAAAAAGTGGTGTTGCCCTGTGTGCTCTATCAGGTTGGCCAAAGCTGTATTCACTACCGAAGAACCTGGCATTTTCAGTCATTCTGCGTATTAGTAGGACATGGAGCACTTTTGAGAACCAGTTGATTTGAGTCTCTTAGCGTGAAGGTTACAACGAACCTACATCTGCCAGCATCCAATATATTTTACTATCTATTTTACTAAACTGAAATGAAGAGAACCTAGTGGATTTTTGACAACCTACAGGTTAGAAAATAGCTAGGAAACTTTAAATATATGGTCTAATTTATACCCTAGGGTTCTAATTTTTAATTTCAGTGTCTACCTAGTTCAAAATGTGAAAATATTCAGGAGCAGAAGATACGTTTTCCTTCCTCCTAGCAAAATATCCTAATCATGGAACAACAGAAACAAAGTTATTCTACTTCTCTTTTTCTTAGGAATGGAAATATACCCTGAAACAGACAGACCATATGATGCCAGGTTTGGAGTTTTTTTATCACAGGAACAGAGAATAAGTCAGTGAGTGAGGGAAGAAACCACTGAAAAGTGTATGTGGGCAATTACACATCATGGCCACTCACAGGAGATGTCATCTCCATAAAATTATCTTACTATGTGATGGACTGTCACTAACATTAGGAGTTACCTAGATAGGCAAGGTCAAAATAAAATTTCTTTTTTTTCTTTTATGCTGAACGTAGTGGTTGCATTTTTGACAGTCCCTGTCTCAAGGATTTAGAAATCGGCACAATAAGAAATGCAAGAATAAAGAAGGAAGCTTGTATTGAGCTTCAGACACATTGAAATTAGAGAAGAAATCTTCCAATGTAAAAACATCAGAAGAAGAAAGATACTGTAATGTTTATTTCTTTTAATTAATCCATTTAGCTTAAGATATAGTTAGGATTTCATAATTGTTTGTGTGATACTGGTTTATTCAAATATATTTGAATAACTGCCCTCTAGATGCTTTAGGAAAGCCTATTAACTATATCTTAATTTTCATTTTGTCTATGGAAATGTCTTTTTATTGTCTCTGAATGTCTATACTTATAATTTAACTAATTTTTAGATTCCTGAGGCAATTTTGAAATATTTTTCCCAAATCAAAATATTATTCTCCTGTATGTCACCATTTGAATTGCAATGTTTAGGTTCTGTAAGCAGCACAGTCTTGTCTATCAGAATATGATTCCCTGAACAGAGCACTCCATTAACTTCAAAAGCAGTATGTTGCCTTTTATGTTCATATTCCGTTATTGTGCAAATAAATATGGTCATTTTTTTGAGTTTTAAAGTGTACCAAGATTATATATTTACTTGAATATTTTCTAAGTTTCTTTAGCTTTAGCTCCTGCAGTTTTCTCAATATTGGTTACTGATTTTTTACGTATATATATCTGTATATGTACGTATGTATGTGTATATTTTCTATGCTCATTCAGTTTGGATTTCCCTAGATATTTATTTTTTCTTAAGAGTCTGCCTTTGCCATCATTGCCTCTTTTCCAGTTTGAAATGACTAATGCTTAAATAATTATTAGTCACATCTTATCTCAGTGGCTAGAGCTTGTGCTTTTAAAGTACTATTATATGAGCATCTGCTCCTATGGCTCTTGCCAGAAATTAAAAGGCTCATCCACAGGAAAAAAGGTTAATACCTCAATTTTGTAGTGAGAAATGGATTGCGAGAGGAAGGAGATTTGAAAAACCAAAAAGCCTTTTATATTTAATACCATCAGTAAATACTAAATACACATCTTTTTGTTTTACCACCAGTTTATGTACTTGGTTACTCACAAGACTGTTTACAAACTGACTGCAGTTTTTGAAGTTCATTTTGATCCAGTCATTGGATATTCAGGTTCTGAGAGCTTCTTGCTGAGAAAATAGTGGTGTTGAATAAATGCTTTTTAGACAGTACAAGTCCAGGTAGTAACATTAGTTTGGAAATGCATAAATACAAGTTAGGAGAGAGTGAATGACCAACATTTCTTGCAGAGGCACAGTGCCTGGCTTGTAATTAGTGATCCTGAGATGATGGCCATTGTCTGTCCATTAGTATTGACAGATGGCTGTTAATATGAGGGCTGAAGAGACCGTAAGGATGCTGGTCATTTTTCTGAGGCATTCCATGTCACCACAGTGAGGACATATCTTTAAGTTACTTTTATTATCGCAGTATCCTTGGCTTTTCCAGATCCAAGTATAAATTATATTACCCCGAATCATGTATAAATTTACATTCCATGGGCAATGATGTCTCATTAAAGAGAAAAGCTGAAGCACAGCACTGTCTCATAAACATATTTGCTTAATTTAAGATTAAGTTTGGCTCGGAAGTGTTCTAGAAATTTTTTATTATTTGGGGCATGTCCTACTCTGGTAGCATTCCCTGTTTGGTGATGCTCTCTTTGCATGACAAAGGTTATGCAGGGTGTAGTTTCTTGGATTCGTGTACTTACTGGGAATGAAGTTAGCATCTACATGCAGTTCAGGGCAAAAGAGCAAAATCTGCACTTTTGGCTCAACATATTTATCAGTTCAGGCAAAACATCATGCTAAAATATCTCTATGTTTTCATTTCTGGAGGCAATTTGAGGCATCCTAGTTCCATGCTCCTTTGTATGCTGCATTTTCAGTGAACTGTTGAGTTCATTATTCATGTATTATAAGTAGAAAGCAGGAATCCAGAAGTCTCCCTTCCACCTGCCACACATGCATAGGTCGTGAAAGATCTGGAAGGGACAAAGGTATTCATTTCAAGTTTGACTATATAAAATAGTAACTTTAGTGATAGTAGCTATGTAATAATTAAATATCCTTGATCCCTCTCCTATTCTGCTTCTAAATTTTCTGGTTAATGTATAATGCTATACTTTTTTTTTTATTCACAATACTAAAATGAGTATTGTATGGAAAAAACCCAACAGGTTTTCCTTAAGGTAAGTACTAATTGTTGCTGATTTATGCATTGTCTGACTCAAAGCTCATCAAAATCGTGATTTGCACTGTATCAGGTTTATTAAATTAAATATTTCAGGCTGATGAATCTTTTCCAAAAGGATGATTGAAAATGTTATTTTATGCCCTTTTTGCTTACTAGTGGTTTTTTCATTCTTTTGTCTTTGTCCCTCTACCAGGAGGCATTTTTGAGTGCGTGGAATCTGGCCCAATGGGAGCAGAAGAATTAGCCTTCAGATTTGCTGTGAACACAATCAACAGAAACAGAACTCTTCTGCCAAACACCACATTAACGTACGACACACAAAAGATAAATCTCTATGATAGTTTTGAAGCATCCAAAAAAGGTAACCTTCTGCATAGTTAATTTTTTTAATGAAGAACTAAGACTCACTTAGTTTACTTACCTGAAAAAATGCCTATCCAATGAAGCCATATGCAATGAGACTGCGACAGTATTGTCAGTGACAATAAAGAGCAGCTTTATTAAACAATTACATCACCATCTTTGTTCCCACTGACCCTGTCTAAAAGCTATTCCCTTAAATATTTAAAATCTGAAATAAATTTTGCTGAACATTGTTTCTGAGACCAGTTCCTTCGGAGTGAGAAATCTCACTATCTCCAGACTTTATTCAGCAAAATGACAAGTTCCCCCATATCCTACTGAACCTGGGATTCAATTTTAAGCATTCAATCACTTTAAGTACATCTTCACAAATGCCTTTATGTATTTAATCAAGTGTGTACTTCAAAAGGGAAGCAGTATTTGTAATTTTGTGCATCTTGTATCAGTATGGCAGAAAAATAAGCCTAAATATTAAGTCTATGCTAAAGACTATCACTATGAGGTACATGACTCGGCCTGAGTTAAGCTCTTTTCTCCTAACTATAAATGATATGTTTACAGAAGAATTAAAAGTTAAAATTAATTTTGAATATTTTTCCTAAATTTTAAAATCTTTGATTCTCAAAAAAATTCCAAATTTTCGGATTGCTTTACATTTAAGTCAGGGACAACAGACACAAGTTTCTGCATCATTGCTGTATCCTAGAAAGTGCAAACACCAAAAAGTTCAATAAGTATTTACCAAAGAAAGTACAAAGCCTCATGTCAAAACTCAGTAGAAGACTGAAATTTGCACTGTATTACGTGTTCTTTAAAAGCATTTTTTTATAAATTTAAGAGCTAATTTCATATGAATGTTATATGTAACAAGACAATAAGAAGGGTGAAGGAACTGGAGGTCAGCCTGTGTTTCTTATGACAGGTTTCTAGCCTAGATCTGCCAAGTGATCTGATCCCAGCATGTCTCTCCCAAGCACTGAAGACAGAAAGCTTTATAAAATAAGGGATTTTTGGTGTTACAGTAGGCTAACAAGAGTGAAAATATTTGATACAACATTAGAAATGATACATAAGGAAAAGCTGCTGGGTCATGATGAATGTACATGGAAGACATCTTAAAAGTGGAATTTAACACTGATTAAATGTTCAGTGTAGAACTTAGGGGAAATTCTTCCCTCTTTTACTATAATAGATTAAAAGAGTTAATCTTGCTAACCTGTTTTAAGTTTATTTGACAAATAAATAATTCCAATATAGAATCTTGTCAGGTATGAAAAGAGAGTATCCTTATTTGTACTGAAATACTCACAGTTTGGTCATCGAAAGATGATTATGAAAAATGGTCATGAAAATTGGTCATTTTTCATTTATGAAAAATTATAGGCCAAATATTTACGCCTAGCAAGACGATTTCTTTGCAGAGTAGAGTGTATGGTAGAACAAAGAGGCAAAAGTACAATTTTAATAGTGGATCTTTGAGTTGTTGTTCTAGTGTTTTGGGTGATGGATTAAAGCAGGTTTTGAGACTACTCTCCTTTCTATCTCAGCCAACAGTGAATAAAAGTTCTGGTTCGTAATTCTGTTTCTTTCATTCTCCTTTCCTTCTCACCTTCAAAATTCAACTGCTTCCTGACTCCTGCACATGCTGACCTGTGAAATCTAACGGGGACAGTTTCTCCCCATTCCTGAGGGAGGATGTAGAGAACAGAGAATTTTCTCCTGAGATCTTTAATTCTTTCATTCTTTCCTGAGAAAACGCAACTACTTTTAGCCTTTACTTTGTGTTTGCTAGCAGGAATATTGGATTGCTAATTCTTGTTAGACTAAAATAGATGAAGTTAGAATGGCAGCATGCTATTGATTAGACATATTGAATAGATTGCATATATTCATTCTTCCCACTTGCATCTTGGATGACAATGTAACACTTTATATGTAACCGGTCAGGCTATATCAAAATATGTGTAATCTTCTAGTACTAATAATAGCTTTTTGCATCATAAATTCACAATACAGACAACTGCATTTGTGCTCACAGGTGCTTTAGTTCGGAATCAAAGGCTAAAGGTTAACACAAAATGGTTAAATTTATTATGGTGCATACAAAGCAGAATTTTAACAATGAGGTTTAAGCATTTTACTCATTTTTATGGTTCATTATCATGTCCATTAGTGAGCAGGCAGGCACTGCATCAAAAATAGCCTGTTTAGACCTTTTATTAATGCATACTTTTGAAGCTGAATATAGACAAAATATAAAGTTTTTAAAGGTGCTATATGAGTAAGCAACCTGAAGGCAAGGTGATATTTCCAAGCTACTGTTTCGGTGAAGAATAATGCAACAAAATGCAACAAAATATCCCTCAGTGCGCTAGGAAAATTGGTATGCATCTGAGAGAGCCAGTGCCATATTAAATCACGTGTGAAAGCATTGCATTATTCAAATTTCAGAAAGACAGGGAAAAAAAAGTCCATTGAAAAGCCATCTGGTATCTATTGCTGTTGTTAGTGATCCCATTTACTGACATTTGCATAAAGCTTGTTGATTACTCTTAGGAAGGGCAATATTAGCATAAATGTTTTTTTATTGAGCTAGTCATTTAGGCAACACACCGAATAGCAATGAAGATCCTGTGTGTCTGACAAGTTTATTTAAACCACCGGTGTTCCGCAGCAATAAAAAGGTGTGCCAGCATAGTTTCTGGAATGCACTTGAAAGACTTAGCAATATTTTCATCAAGTTGAAAAGAATGTGCACAACAATTAATTTTGAATTGATGAGAAAAGCAATGCAGCAAGATGTGTTCCTGCTGCTTGTTTCCTCAGCTGTCAGGAACATTGATGGTGGAGTAACCGAGTTAATCAAACCCCATACAAATACTCATGTCTAGGTTGGTTTTCATTACTTCTCTCTACCAAATGAGTTGTTTTCTGAGAAGACAGAGTCTGTTTTTCAGGGCTGCATACTCGTAAAATTATGCCTATGGTAGTGAATGAGATGGGAGCCGGGCATTGGCTGAAACTCTGGACTTCAGTATTGACTCTTTTTTCCTGACTTCTTTTTGGCATGTCCTAACAAATTCAGCAAGATGATACTGGAGTATGCTGTGCGAGATAGCACAGACCAGAAACTCCTAATGAACGTATAGGTAGGGCCATCCTGTATCAGAAAACAGGAACCCGAGCTACTTGAATACAGCAGTGTCATGCCAGTGACTCT
Source organism: Cnemophilus loriae (assembly GCA_013397755.1). Classification (NCBI taxonomy): domain Eukaryota; kingdom Metazoa; phylum Chordata; class Aves; order Passeriformes; family Corvidae; genus Cnemophilus; species Cnemophilus loriae. The sequence goes on from VZTF01008130.1 coordinate 961,508, forward strand.
CAGGGTCGGTTTTATATACTCGTACAAGTATAGCAAAACTGAGCATTTCCAGTTTTTAAGAGGGGACACTGATTTTTTTTCACTAATAGACAGCAATTTAATTTCAGGGAAAATGTTGGTGCTTACATTGTACTAGCCAACATGCTTACTTTCGGATACAGAAATTCAAATGTCCATTTCAATGAAATTAACTCTGTGCCTGGTAATTAACTGGGAGCTACTTCACATGTAAAATTTCTGAGTAATTAGGATCTCAGTAGAAATAGTGTTGATTGATTGAGGAAGAAGTTAACACTTAATAATAATAAAGTTAACACTTTATAATAATAACTTAATAATAACCTAGATTAGGATACCGTCCTACTCAACCTTTTTCCAAATGTAAGATGCAGCTAAGCATAAACCTCTTTTATTTGTCAGTACTTTTAAAAAGACACACAATTGCTGGCCTTTGTCACTTCCACTGACATAGAAATGTTTATTAAACATAGCTGAGCACTATTTAGATGTTAAAAGTCGATATTCATCAGTTTGTAGTGAAAGCTTGAAAGCATATTCTGAAGTTGAAATGTGTAAGTGAAAGTGTTACACGAGAAGGGAGCTCTGTCAGTAAGACAGTTATATTTCATGGAGTGCCTTTTGTTTACTGTGAATTGTGCAATACCTTCTGGCACACTGCCTTTTTTCCTCTCATCATTGACAGACTTCTGTCTCCTCTTCAGCCTGCGATCAGCTGTCCCTTGGGGTGGCAGCCATCTTCGGACCATCCCACAGCTCCTCAGCTAACGCTGTGCAATCCATCTGCAACGCTTTGGGAGTCCCACATATCCAGACCCGCTGGAAACACCAGGTGTCAGACAACAAGGACTCCTTCTACGTCAGCCTTTATCCGGATTTCTCTTCACTCAGCCGTGCCATCCTTGACCTTGTGCAGTTCTTCAAGTGGAAAACAGTTACTGTTGTTTACGACGACAGCACTGGTAAGGCCAAAGCATTAGGCTGTGTGCAGATATATTCGCATACACAAAGCAAGGGAGGAAGGGTGTCACTACTCATATTTCATAATTTAAGAAATCTTAACTAATTTGCAAGAATTTTACTGGTGAGGCAGTGTATAACAAATAATGTGGACTTATTAGCATAAGTGTTCTCAAAAGTATGCTTCAGTTGCTGAATTCTGTGTGCTTGAGCTCACAGCTGTCAATAAATTGGTCACACTCTATCTGCGTTTTCTGCAGTGTCTTAACAGTTGCTAACAGCTATGTCTTTTGATTTTATGTAAAACTTAAACTTGGAAGAAAAATATGGTAACTTGAAAAATACACTAGTGTGCCCAGTGAAACAGAAAACCTAATTCTGGTGCTGCTTTTGGTGTTGGTTAAGTTTGAAAACAGACGCCATATTGGTTTGGAATTTTAGTATCTGCTTTTTCAGATAGAAATGAAGAAGGAGCCCTGGTTTCAGCTCCTAGCAATTGGAACAAAAGTAAGTTTGGAGGCTTGTTTTGCAGATGAATTACAAGAGTTAAAAGTGAATTCCTGAGTTTCCAACAGAAATATACTAGTTTATTGCCTTTCCCTTAGCCACCCTGGAATTTGTTTTGCCCTTCAGTTTTGCCTTGACAGTGGCACCTTTGAAAAATTCTATAAAACTTACATTTCATTTGAAGTCTAGTGGTGGTCAGAAATAAGACGTTGGTTAAGAGGAAAATATCACTGTCATGGAAGATACAAGGAAGGTACTCGGCCAGAGAAGATATATTTAATCTTACTGGAAATGCTGCTAACTTCTTCCGTGCTGTTTGATCCATCACTGTCAGGAAAAGAGCATCGTGAGCCTCAAATGCTTCTCATGGTTCATTGAACCGGAAGGCTGTTGATGTGCTCATTACATGATGCTACTATCTATCCAAATCTGAAATTAAAAGAAAACCAACAAAAACATCAAGAAACAATGTGAGGCTACCTGTAGGGAAGACTATCTCTGCTAGATAAACAGCAGTTACTACAGCAGAACAGAACACCTGCTTGTTGTTCGAGCCCAGATAAGACGCATGTATAGCTACCAAAAGGTGAGGAGGGAGCAGAGAACACAGTGCATAAATGTCTTTATAACTGACTTTTTTTTCTTTATACCTTTTAAAAAAACACAAGACAGTGAAGTTTAGAGGCTGCCTCACTAAAAACTTGTTGGCTGATGTTACCAAAAGTCTCAGGTACTAAAACTTTTGATTTAAAGTTTAGCTTTATAGACTTAAGGCAAGCAATAAGTAGCTTGTTTTTTATTTTTCCTCCCTTCTTTTTAAAATTTTCTTTTGTATTATTGTTCTGAAAAAGGAAAGGAAGCTAAAGCCTCAAATTTTAACCATATGATGATAGAAAAAAGTGAGTTGTGGTGACAGAATTATTGACTTAGGTTTATATTAATTGGAAATATTTCACCTTGATTAAAATCATTTGGAGGCTAACTGTATTTTCAAGAACAGGTTACCTCTTGAAGCAGTCAATTCAGTTGGGAAATTCATATGTTTTAATACTTTGAAACTGCTGTGCTCAATAATTCCAAGTCATTCTCTTCTGTCCAAAAAAAATTTAACGAAAAATATTTCATGTTCAATGGTCTCTCCATATCCAGAGATATGTTGTTGATAGTCTTGAGAGACCTGATCTCGTAAAGCATGTTTTGAAGCCAGGACATAAACAGAAACAGGAATGAAGATGAAAGAGAAGTTTTTCTTGTATATACCGTGATCTGCTTATCCTACTTGTTATTATGGTTAGTATTTAAGAGATAAAAAACCCCAAACATAAGCTCTTTCAGAATAAATTTTAAAGAAATTTTACAATGAATTAGTAGATTGAGTTATTTAGTATATTTGAAAAGCATAAAGAGTTATTCCTAGATATATTTACTTTAAAATTATATTTCTTTCTAGAGTGGCCAGGCCCTTCATATTACGATACTGATTGTTCCTGTGGATAAACAGTAATCCCACCTACAACATTTTTTTTTTTCCTTGAAATCTATTTCTTTCTGAAGAGGCAGAAAAAATTAATCAGTTTTAAAAAGGTTATCCTTTCTCTTTTTTTGTGGTGTTTACTGTAAGTGAATTTAAATTCTGCTTTTTAAAGACTGTTGACTTCTCTTTGTTAGTAGAATCTCCTAAGGATAATTCCAGGACTTCAAAAGCAAATGACACTGCTGGGAAGTCCACAGCATCGCTTGCCTTTGAAGTACTTCTAGGAACAACTCTTAGCTATGAGAAAGTATCAGTCTTCAAGAAGCAGATTTTATATCTGCTGGAGTTCAAGTGGAAACTGATGGGTTTTGAGGCAGGAGGAGAGGAATCTTTTGAAAGGAAGTAGTTGCTTGGCCTGAGGGAGAGGTTTTCTCCTGTCGTAGGATAAGACAAATATTCAGTTGTGAGTTTAGGACTGTAGCTGAACATGACGTTTCAACAAAGATTTAGAAACTGCGTTGTATGACTTGTGCCATTTAAGACTTAATCTCAAATCATCAAAATGAAGGCAATGAAGACAAAACATTTATCACTGTTTATGTCTGTTTCTTCCATTTGATCAGTGATTCCTTAATGTAAGATGGATAAAATTCTTAATTTCTTTCTCTGTTGCTCTTTTAATCACCCACATTTTACACTCCTTTATTGAAAGGTTGTTTAGGATGATGATGTAGCCTTATTTTATGATGATTTTAGAGCTATGGACTTCCTTTATTCTAATGGACAATTCCCCAAAGGGCACCCTGGTCAAGACAATAGTATATTGGTACAGTAGCTACAGTGATAATTTAATTGCTAAAATGAGTATTTTTGAGGAGGTTCAGATTTTCTTTGTGTATTTCTATTGTTAATGTAAACAGGGATACAAGGGGAGTTGATACTTTTATTACAGAGAGGAAGAAAAAGGTATAAAACATGCTTAAACTAGGTCTGGCTACTTCTCCAAGTAAATTATGAAGGCTTGCCCATATGCCAAAGTCCTGCAAGATTATAGATTGACTCTGAGGGAAAGCATGATTTTGTGTATCTATTTAATTATTTATATTTCTAAACATGTCTTTGTGTCCTTAAATGTTAGGGCTGAGTTTTATGACTTCTCTAAGGAATTGTTAAAGTTTTGTAGTAATAAAGGAGAGATATCTCATCTGCTTCAAAGCATTTGAAAAAAAATTGTGTCCATGTTCTTTATCCCTTCAGCTGTACACCATCGTGTCCAACTCTATGCAATCGCTCATGTTTCTGTCTTGTATGAAGGAAAGCCATTTATGTGACTGATCCACATAAGTGTAGATGCAGTCTTCCATACTGTTTTTTTGTGCCTTTCAATCCACAGAGTAGCTGCCTTCAAAAAATTAATACGAGGTGTCCCTGCCTCTGAGGACGGGATTGTAACTAGGTGATGTTTAAGGTTCCTTCCAACCCAAACAATTTTATGATTCTGTGAGATGTATAAAATGGATATTTGCATTTGGTCTGGATCTAATTTGATTTGAGATTGGGTTGTATGAAGATGGTACAGGGGAAGTCAGGTCTTGTTTAGAGCCCAGTTTGCAATAAAAGAGAAAATTTGGAATCCCAGTCTCCCTTCGTAATAATCTAAGAGATTACTACTAAGAACAGCCATTAGTTTGTTCTCTCCCTCATTGAAGCATTCTCGCTGTATTCTCAGTAGAAGAATAGCTGTACATCTTACTCCTAATTCGAGAAAAGACATAAATTGTTTCTAATGCACTATGGGTAGCAACTAGACCCTGCTCCATGCTTTATGATGCAGAAGTGGCTAANCATACTATTTTAAGATTCTGTGAGATGTATAAAATGTAGACCCTGCCCCACGCTTTATGATGCAGAAGTGGCTAAGTCAGAGAAGATGAATCTATGCAGTCCAGCTATTGCTCTTCATGTCAGACCGAGCCTAAAAATACTGGGTTGTTGTGTGCTGATTGGACCTGCCTTGTGTTCAGGAGTCTGTAATGAGGAATGAAGGATAGCTTGCTACAGGAGAAAATAGAGTTATGCCATGCTGAAATAGGTACAGAGAAACTTCTAAAGGGATATGGTCAATAACAGTGGAGTGAGCAAAGATCAGATTGAGTACAGTGTAATAAGGAAGACTCAAAACTGTACAAATAAAATGAAGTAGATGAATAAACTAGAAAGGCTAATTCTACCTTGTCTTGGTAAGAAGAGATGCAGTTTTTTACATTGGGAGTATGGCAACAGAAGTAAAAACGAACATAGAATGGACAAATGTTTGAATATTATAATGAAGCCTCTGGCCTGGCACTATTTTATGGAGCAGATATTGTGTTGCTAAGTAAACGAGTTTTTTCTTTCAGGGAATTAGAAATGTGTGAGTCCTATTTTTGTGGATCTCTGTGTTAATAGTCCTGCACTCATTTTTATGATGTTAAATTTTTTTCTCCGTAAATAATGGCTGCTTTCTGCTTCCTTCTATGATTTAATTTCCTTTTCTTAATCTCTCAAGACTTTTTTTTTAATATACCCCATCTGTTGTACAGGCAAAAAGAAAAATTTTAATGAGGCTCTAAAACACTTTTCTTGCTAAAAAAGAGAAATATTGCTTCCTTTGATACTTTTAAATGGCAAAGTATATTCCTTTTAAGTAGGATTTAATGTTAAAAAATAAATACAGACACAAAAAAAAACCCAGAAGCCACCCCTCTGTCCCCCCCAAAAAAAACCAACTAAAAGCAAAAAACAAACCCAACCCAAAAGACTTCCTGGCAGGATGTAATGAGAAGCTGGTTACTGGGGTTTTTCCCCGCTTAAAGTAACTTATGGTCTCTTTGTTAATTAAATACCACTAAACTGTCCCTGGACACTAATTAAGTCCTTTCAGATTTGCAGATTTGCTACAGTCAATTGTCTTTAAGAAAGAAAAGTGGAAAAATGACAATATGTTCATCAGCTATGTGTCCTAATGGATTTAATTGGTCTCAAAACAGTAACTTAATTTCAAGTACATATTATAATCTCTGTGCTAAAGAAAACAGACAAGACAAACTGTAAACAAGTTTATAAATCTTAGACAATTAAAAAAACCCGAAAAAATACATGAATAGATAGATGATGAGCTTTTAAATTATAGTGGCACTTGTATAGATATCAATATATTGATACTTTTATATATCAACAGAACAAGTTGATATAAACAGGGTTCTGGATATTTTTTCTTAATTAACTTTTGTTTTGGTCTTGAGTGAATGAGTATAAACACCAAAAATCTGTCACATCTATGAACGGAAGCCAAAGTAAAAGCTGAAAAATTATTTCAGAAATAAAAATGTTTTATGTTGGTCTTTAGTACTGAATCCTGTTCTTTAACTGAAATGAAGGAAGTTGAAAGATGCCATTTTGTTGATATATTCACTCTAGTATTAGTATTTTATTACACAAAAGGTGGAGAAGCGATAACAATGCAGGGTCCAGGTACAGTTCGCTCCAGTGCCGCTCCAGTGCCTCTCCCTCCCGCCTGGGCAGCAAGGAACAGCACTGAGACAACCTGTTCAGCGTACACACCTGCAGATTCTTGGCAAGCATTCCCCTCCTTTCAGCCTGGCCAGGATTCCTGTGCCTGTTTCCCCTTAGGAGTTTTAGGGTCTTTCAGTCTCTATTCCCGCTGATGATCGTGAGACAGATGAGGGATTCTCGGACCGTCTCTTACAACAGGTCACATTGATTTGTAATAAAATGACAATTTCTTTCTTGGGATCAGTATTAAAATTTCCATTATCTAATTCCCACTGTATTTGGTGTTATTTTGGCCTCATCTTGATTTTGTGTGCAGTTCTGGCCCCCACAGTTTAAAAATATTATTAAGATACTTGAATGTATCCAGAGGAGTGCAACAAAGGTGGTGAAAGGGCTGGAAGGCATGATGTCCTATGAGGACTTTGGCCTTGTGTAGTTTGGAGAAAAGAGATTGAAGGGTCACCTCACTGCTCTCTGCATCTTCCTGAGGAGGTGAAGCAGAGTGAGAGAGAGATGCTAATCTGTTCTTCCTGATATCCAGTGACAGAACATGTGGGAATGGCTCAAATTTGCATCAGGGGAGGTTCAGACTTGAAATTAGGAAACATTTATTCATTAAGAGGTTGGTCGAACATTGTAACCGACTTTTTAGAGAGGTGGCTGATGCCCCCAAGCCTGTCAGTGTTTAAGAAGCATTTGGACAATGACCTTAACTTGCTTTAACTTGTTCAGCCCTGAAATGGTCAGGTAGTTGGACAAGATGATGGTTGTAAGTCCCTCCTGACTGAATTATTCTATTCTATTTTTCACGTATCTTATTTCCAGATATCTTACATCTTGTGGTTTGTTATGGTTGGGTTTTTTTCTTTTACCCTGTACTGTGACTGCTGAAGAATAGTCTCTTTTGCAGTTAATATAATATTAAGCTAAGGGGAATTAAATATCTTGTGGGTGACATGGATGTGGGATGATGGCAGGTGGGCAATATTGCTAAAGGATTAAGGAGAAAAAGCTTCTAAGTGATTCAAAGTAAATTTTGGCTAAAGCCAAAATTTCTCTTGAAGGAGAGTATACATAGTGCACTATAAAGTTGAGAAAAAGTGTTTAAGATACTTGAGAGAACTGGCAACTGAGAAGACAGAAAATTATTTGGTCTGAAAAGGCCTGCTTGTCTCTGCTTCTATAGAAATGAATTAAGCAACGTTTAAATTTACATGAAAAGTTTTTCTCCTTTATAAACACATCTATATAATGATGGTCTATTCTGAGAGAGAAGGAATGAGAGCTGAGAATGCTGTATTTGAAGGTTTGAAACTGACGTAATAACCGTGCATTTCACCCCATTTTAGAAAACAAGACTTTAATTTTGGTGATCTATAACAGAAACTTATGAACTGACACGGCTGGCGTGCAGTAGAATATATTTCAGGTCTGAAATTTTGATATTTTTGAAGAGCAAAGTTTGCTCAAGAATAGATGACAGGCAGAAATAAGGTGAAATTTCTTAAAGATTTCTTAAAGACAGGTAAGGGTGTCCTTCAAAGGTCTCTATCAGGACTATTATCTACCACTGGTGCTGACTAATGTCTCTATCAAATGTGCAGAAACATTAAATTATAAATGAATATGAAGTTACTCCACTGACATTGATAGTGATTCCTCAAACTGGATTTATATTTACATTATGTATAAATGAAAACTGCATCTATGTGTAGTTTTGTATATTTATACTGTTTTGACTTGTGCAGTTTTAGCTAGGATTTATTCTGCTTCTATGAAGCAGATGCAGAATTCACAGTACCAGTTGTTTATGAAGGGCTAGGTGGGTACCATTTCTGTAAATAAATGAATTTGTATACATATCATATCAAAGACAGAGATTGTGGTGGCATAGCCTAGCACAGAGTGTTAAATGAAACTGTGCTTGTTCATTTCTAATTTTTGCATTATGAGTTAACAATTATTCTGTGTTGCTTTAGTGGAATGAATGAAATGAGTATCTAAAGGAGGGTTATATTTGCCAATGTGAACAAAGCAGACTTGAAGCTTCCCATGCATATAAACTGGAATGGCATGCAGCTCTGTTCCGCATCTTGTCAGCCACCAGTTCAGAGAGCTTACAGCATTTGTAACACTTTTATTGAATATTTTTATTGAATGCAATAGATTTTTAAACCTCCTTTAATAAATTCAAATTTGGTAAAATCATAATAATTAATAGCACTAATAATTTGGTCAATGAAGAAATATTATCTTGACTGATTACATATTCCATGGTGTCTTTTAAATACAGAGTGTTTTAAGTGCTGTGCACAGTAGTTTCAAGTGAAAATAAAATTAGTAGTTATGTGCTAAACCGAATTGCGGTATTTGGATGTAACTGGTTGGTGTATTCTAAGACAGTTATTGCACCATTTATTCAATAAAGTTCAGAAATATTTTTCTAATGTTATATGAATATATCAGAAGTATGGAGGATGCTGTGAAGTTAAAATTTGACTTTCAAACACTTTTAAGTATTTATGCAATTTGAATGTTAGTAATTACTTTAGCTAATTGTCTGAAGAGAAAGAGTTAAATTCTGTTATTCTTGTTTGGTAAATGGGCCCGTAATTGTTCTTTGAGAATAATTCTATATCGGTTTTAATTACTTTTTTGAATAGCAAAATAAATGTTAACCAGTTAACAAAATGCATGATCCTAGTCTGTCTTTCAGGAAAACATGTACTACAGCCCTCACCCATATTTTGGCCAATAATTGAATTTGGACTTCTTGCAACAAGACAGTATTACGAAAACAAATCTATGGGTTTAAAATAAATAAATTTTAAAAATCTGTAAGGCACTTTATAGTATTTTTCTATAAGCCTAAGGAACAGAGTTGGAGTTAATATTTCCATGAGTTATAACAATGAACATATTCCAAATAGCGCTTCAAATTGTTTTGCTTTTGTGGATTTGAATAAACTTAATAATTTAAATCTTACAGAAAATTGCCTAGGGAACTTCTGATCAGAACAATTGTTTCTTTCATGAAGACTGGAAAATTTTTTATTATGTCCAAATACAGAAATATGTGATAAGAAAACTAAGTGAAAAATGAAAAGAGGAAAACTAGGACAAGATCAGTTTCACATTCTTGTATGGGGCATACATTTAAGATTTATCCGAACTGAAGTGCAGTTTTACTCTTATTTCAGTATTACATATTTTGTCCTCTGGCTAGGGGAACACTGTGAAATATACTTGTGATGTCAGTGCCTTTGTGAATTGCTCTGCATCACTCTCAGTTCAAATATTACTGTCTTCATTAATTTCAGCTTCAGTTACAGAGTTCTCTTCTCTCTTGCACTCTTACTAATTCCTTTTTTTTTTCTTTTTAAGCAAAAATATAGCTGCTTTTGTTTCCAAGAATAAATGTGCTAGGCTGGTGTAAATTCCATCTGAGGATGTTCATTTATGTGTCTTTTCAAGCTAAGTCCATTTTGATTTATAGTAGACAGTGTTTTTTATTTAGCTTTGTATAGTTTAATACAATAGTAATACCTCTGTGGTATGTCTAGGAATTGCTAATTTATTCTACTGCTTCTTTTATCATTGATTGTGACATCTTTGACAAAATCTTTTATCTTTTGACTGTAGTATAGCTCTTGTTTTTCCCCTCTTCACCCTCATTAAACTGCCCTGCTCATAGATCAGCCATTTGAGTGATCATATTTCATACAATTATGATAATTATTTTGAAATGCCCAAGACTGTTAATTCTTATTGCTGTCAACATCATAATACTGAATTAATGATAAAACTTTATGAAAATGTTCAAAAAAACATGTTTAGAAAACAGAATAACAACAACATTTCAAAGCAGGCATATCATAATAGAGCATTTGACATACATAAATGTCAAATGGAGCCAGACACTAGAAAAACATGGCAAATCTACTATATTAATAAGCCTTAATGTTGTGTGAATTTTCAGCATTTCCTTCAATGATGTTATTTTTTCGTACGTTTTCACACATTACATGCAAAGGTGAGGAAAGGATGGACAGGACTCTTGAGTTTTTCTCTTTGTTTTGTCTAGCTGCTGTATGCTGCATCTGATAAGTACTCAGGTGGCATGAAAAAAAAAGTTTTCTGCATCGTGGTATAGTGATCTTCAAGATCAAAACTGTTCTATGAACTGAAGGTCTTTTCTGAACCTTAGTAGCACATAGATTCTCTCTTGTGGAACTGTGTGGGATGGTGTAGAGGGCTTTTTTTTCACTGCAGTACTGCAAAGACTTTATTAGAAAAGAATTGTTACTGGAAATAAGCTGATTTGGGATTTGCTATTTGCAACTACGGAAGATGTTCGCACCCATGCTCTGATGTGCTTGCTTAGCATATTTAAGGGAAACAATAAAGCTGATTATTGCCTTGCTCTTCATTTACAGCTGGTTATGCTGAAACAGCAGCACAATGGGTTTAACATTCTGATGCTAAGACCCAAGACACATAAAGATTAAGTGATATGCACAGTATCAGAATAGAAATCTTGACTGTGTATGGAGTTAAACCTGGATCCATGGTTTTCTTGTTCAGTAATTTTTTTTCCAACCCTAAAGCTAGTGTCTTCTATATATGGTATTTTAGTAATTGCAACTTTAATATTAGTAATGAATATAATTTTAAATGCTTCTGCTTTCTATATTAAGTAATTGTTTATTTTTTTTTTTTATTCTAAAAGACAGGAGGATTGGGATTTTAGTCGTTTTTGGTTTTTTTTCTGGCCTAGTCTAGACACTTATAAATTTTTCATAATAATGAGGTTCATATTTCAAATGCATATGCATACCTGCACACAAGTGTCTAATTAAAAATATAGTTCTGCCTTTTTTTTGTTTGTTTCAGAAGGCAGCATTTTTCTCAGATATTAAGAACTGGAACAGGCTGCCCAGAGAGGTGGTGGAGTCATCATTCCTGGAAGTGTTCAAAGAAGCGACTGGACTTGGCACTTAGTGCCGTGGTTTAGTTGGCATAGTGGTATTTGGTCAAAGGTTGGGCTCTATGATCTTGGAGATGTTCTCCAAACCTAATGTTTCTATGATTCTATTCTATTTTACAGTCTGGGAAAACAAATATCAGCAGAAAACTACCTAGACTGAAACATTTTCTCTGATTACTGGCACGGCTACTATCCAAGAGATAGTTTTTGAAAATATTTTCAGCAGGAAATAATGTAAATTTTATTTGTCCTCTCATAGTCAGTGGTCCAGAACTGGCTTTTCAGGGTGACTAAAACTTTTAGTTAGTGATATGCTCAAAAGAACTATATTACCTAAACTCCCCACACTTTCCTTTCCCTCTCCTCAAAATCCCAACTTGATGATCAAATTATTACTTTCTAAAGCATAAACTGCTGCAGAGTAAATCCTTTAAATGTGTTTGTGTAGCTGAAAGGCCACATATGGGCAATGTGGAACTTGGAATGAATTCCTTAAGATATGATAGAACTTGTCAATACAGTCTAAGGTTGTTCTGATTTATAAGCAGTAGTTCTTTTGTATCTCAGAGGCGAGTTTGGGGAGTAGTCACTACTGTATGGTTTGATAGAGATAAGTACAGAGGTATAGGTAGTTTGACACTGTGCTCACTTTATACATCTGCGCTTTTCCCCCAGAAGGAAATTATGTCACACAAATACACATTCATTTGAGCAAATACTGCTATTATCATGGATGACTCTTGTGTATTGGCTTGCCCTCATGAATCTGATTTTTAAATTTTCAGCTAAAGATATTTGAAACAGAACAGCTATATTTTTTGACAAAGGGCTTGTTAAATAGAATTTTCTTCGGCAAAAATTCTTTTGAGGTCAGTTACCAGACACATTTCCTTCTTTTTACTGATAAAGTGCTATTGTTTCCCTTGAAGAAGTCAAGTTTAACAGAAAAATAAGTCAACATAATACTAGATTTTTTTGAACTCTTCTTCATATCACTGCCACTAATCATAGTACATTTAAAATATTGCAAGTTGCAAATGGCATCAGACTCTAATGCATTAATATTTGTAAAATATATACATGCATACACATGTACTATTCTTATTGCTCTCTAGTCCTTTAGCTACAAAATTGAAAAATCCTGCTAAAACGTTGGACTCTAAAGCTACTAATAAGAGGCTGCGTTAATTATGTTTACAGTGAGAAGACAATTTTTTTTCTGGACTAAATATTTCAGAACTTTAATCATTAAAGACACCATTGCTACCGTATCTAAATGGGTTTAAATATAACTGATGATAATTTTAAGGATGCTTGACACTGCTGGAATTGAGTGAAATTATCTTAATGTAGTAAAAAAGCATAAAATGGATAAATATGAAAGGTCCATCAAGCTGTCCTTTTCCTTTGTCTCTATTTTCTCTGTGCTTTTCTTAATGGTGTTGCTGTATTGAGTACAACAGCACAAAGAACACAGAACAGCCCACTGTTTGAGAACCCCTGAAAGCTAGTTCAATTTCTTTTTAATTCTTTCACTAGAGGTGCTTTTTTCTTTTTTAGTTGAGGATGATAAAACTAAACTTTAGAGTTCACGGATAATCTCTGTAAGTCATTTTGCAGCAATGAACTGTTCCAGTTGATGCGAAACATTCTGTCAGTGCCAATAAACCAGCATTCTTCTCCCTTCTACCCATACCTCTTTCAAAGCCCAATACACAATAAGATTTTTCTGAGACATAACCAAAAAACTAGACAGGGGGCTGTCAGGGAAGGAGAAGAGTACAGAGAGGTGTGAGAAGAAACAACTTGCTGAAAATAGAGGGACTGTTTTCTGGTGGCTCTGCAGAGCAGTGTATTACCAGTTTTGAAATTTTTGACGTTGTGAAGATAAGGAGTAGCCTTTAAAAGAGCATTAGTGTTTTCGTACAGAAAAAGGTTGATGTGTTCAGCCTATCGCAAAGTGCATTTGCTTGCATTCTTCCTGTGCAGCACAAAGGCAGCATTAATGGAAATGATAAATAGTTTGATGAGCAGGCCAGGTGGCGTAGCAATGGCCCGCAAGACTGCTGAGCTGGAGACAGGTTTTAAAACAAAGTTGGGGCTCTTGCTTCCTGGACTGGTTGAAGTTGAACATGTCGAGGAGGTAATGTGATTGATCTCTTTGGAGGAAGATGCCAGCTGGAAAGCTCACAAACTGCTCCTTCAGGATTCTCCTTAAAGATGAATTGATGGCAGCTTCTGAAAAGAGTTACTCACACCGCACTCTTCCCAGCCATTCAGAGGTAGGGCTCTATCACAGTGGCTGCTAAAAGAAGGAATTGAGAGTTTATAGGGACAGGAAAAAGGTGTCCCTGGTGAAAGAAAATGCAGGAAGTACATTCCCAAAATGCAGCTATTATTTCTATACTGTTGTAAAATAGATTTTTTTAGGAGCTTATACACACGAATGGTTGTATTCTGTTTGCTTTGGGGATTTTTTATTGATTTTTTTATTTTGCATTACACTAGGATCTTGTAAATACTAATAAAATAAGGGTCACCTTTTCATTTGAGGCCTGCAATTCTTATTATATTTTAAATCAATTATTTTAAAATTATTCTAGACAAATGTTCAATTAAAAATATTCTAGATCTCCTCAAAATCATGGGGAAGAAAGGACTTGTTTTGTCCTTAGCTTCATAGTCCTTGTAGTTCTTGAATTATATTCCTCCCTTCATTGGGGGCTCTGATACCTCTTCTGATAACCCACACACATGTCCTTTTGAAACTGTCCCTTTCTGATTCAGAAACTTTTATTTCTCAGTACACGACAGCTTGTTACCCTTATCCTGCATAACCAGCTTGTTATGACACTTCCTTTAATGTTAAGAAACAGCAATGAAACTAACTTTGGTACTAACTGTAGCTCAAAAATCTTACTTAATACATAAATATGTTTGTTTGACCTAAAACTGCCCTGGCCCTTACCAATACGCACAGAGGATAGAAGGGTAGAAATTGAGTCCCACAGACAAACTGCAGGCAGTAGGAACAAGCAATCTTCTTTGAGTCTTAGGAATCTCAATCATCCAAATGGAGGAAGTGAAAAACAGACAGAAAAAATTTTGGTAACATCTAAAAATGAAAGCGAGCAATTAATTTGTCTGACTTCACCTGATGTTTTCAGGACTATATGTTAAAGAGACTAAATAAGGTAGAGGTAATTTTTTTGTTACTCGAAGGCATTAGTTGTACTGTAAAAAGCCTTTACCAAATGATATTTCATAGCTGTGAAAAATTGAACTCGAAACAGACTGTTACTAAAGGATAGTGGCAGAATTTATATCGTATGTGGATTGCCCCGTAACTTCTCAACCGTGCAATGTTTTGTTCCCCTGGAACTTTTTTTGGCCATTGCTATTGCAGAAACCAGGATTGTAGGGTGTTCAGGGGAAGAGAAGATCAGCAACAACCAAGAGCTGGGAAGCAGTTATTGTCCATAGATGAACCCAAGTGCTGCAGTTTACATGCAGGACCTTGTTCTTTTGGTTTATATCTTTCAGTGCTTAATTTTTAATTTGGTTACAAATAATGACCCACTGTTCGATATTTAATCTAGAAAAGATTTTGTTTGTGTATGGTGGTGTGTTTGTTTGTTTATTTGTTTGTTTTTAGATGAATTATGCCATTTTTCTTCGGGAAATAATTTTGGTGGGTTTTACTTTCCAGTAAAACTAATTTATTCTTTGCACACTTTTTAAAACACAAATGGTACATCCCATATGGTAGATACAGTGTAGAAGGAAACTTCTAGCCTTAAATTAGTATTTTAAAAAGCCAGCTTTTGAAGTGTGATCCAGAACTGGAAAGCCTTTACTTGCTCTTCATTCCCACTAATGCCTGAATGGGGAAATCCTGCTTCTCAACACTTTACCAGAGAAATAAAAAGTACCAGAGAAAGGTACGCTCAGTACTGTCTGATATTTTTTTGTTCTGTGAGGTGTTTCTCTGCAGCAAGGATCTGTAGGGTAACTGTGGCAGTGATACTTGCTGCCCGTGACACACCTTCACAGTAGCACTCCCCACCATGCACTCTCCACAGAGTGGCATGTCTTCACTCCCTTGCAAGTGAGATGGGGTTGTTTTCCAAAATCATCCTGTTGAGAGCCCAGCAAGCTGGAAGCTGTTGAACATACACCAGTAAAAAATTTATTCCTTGTAGTGGGTGGCCAAGTGGACTACTGAAGTGAGTCATTTAGTAGACTGGAACGTGTTTTGTTCCCTGCCATAATCCATCTGAACTTTACAAATGCTGGTGGCTGGAAACATGGTGAAATATATATGTTAAATTCTTAAAAATGGAAGTATGTGCTCACTGTAACTATTACTAAAATTAAATATTCTGCTACATGTGGAAGCTATGAACGATACTACACATTAAAACTTTGAGATTGCCTTTTATTTCATATTGATGAGGACGGGAGAAAAAACATAGCTTTGAAACCCCTGGAATTTGCTTATGTCTCAGGTTTCATTTATCTTAAAATATGTTTTGAGAAATCTCATTGGTTGCTATTTGTTATTGACAGTTATTGAAGGCATAAATACTTCTTCATGTGCTTGCCTGTACATCTGTACTGCCCCAGCACTGAGGTCCAGTCAGTGCACTGAAGAGATGTGCATCCACAGGTTTTCTTGCCCATATTCTCACTCTCAGGTTTCTTTGGTAGCTTTCTACCTTTTGTACTACTTTCCAATGCGGTGCTTTGTTTATTGCTTATCGCTTCTCTGTCAGATACGTAGGTAACCCAGAAAGCAGACACTATCATAGTACTCTCCTTGTCAGCCTTTAATTGCTGTAGTATTAGTTCCTGCATCTGTAAGTCTTCTACTTCAAATTTTGGTGGGATTTTTTCTTTCTTTGAGGTAGTCCAATAATGATAAGATTTATGAAGATTGCAAATTTATTTTTTTAAATTCTTGAACAGCCCAGTTAGGACCTTTAGGGACTGATATTCCTGGGTAATGCTCTGGAACAGAACAAAGCTTAGAAGTTTTGCTATTCTTGGGTTTCACCCACTGCCTTTCCTTGAGGTTATCTTGGTTAGAGCATGGAGCTAATAACACCAAGTTTGTGTGTTCAACCCCTGTATGGGCCATTCAGTTAAGAGCTGGACTTGATGGACTTTGTGGCTTCCTTCCAACTCAGAATACTCTGTGATTCTAGAACTAATTAAACTAAAAGTTTAATTCATTAGGGTATTGGAGAACATTTACTTCAAAAACTCCTGTAAGGCAAAAAACACTTCTTGCTATTCCGTAACAAATCTTGGACCTACAGTAAAAGACCAAAACTGTATTGTATTGGTGCAAGCAACGGGGATAGATCAAGGGACCTGTCAATTCGTAGTTTCTTACATTTGGTTCCTAAACTTTTGTAACTTAAACTTGCTACAGAGAAAACAACATCCCATTTCCCCTTCTTTCCATCCCTTCTCAACGTTCCTTGACAGCTTAACTGTCCATTCCATCTCCAAAGGTGTAACAAAGGTGATTGGTGTAACATCTGAAAATATGAATAAAACATTCATATCAGGGACTCTGCCCTTTTAAAGTAAAGAATGTTTGAAAGAACAGTTTGCAGTCAAGAAAGAACAGTCTTCCCTTTAACACTTGATATATTAAAAATACTCAGAACTTGTACAGAAAACTTGATCATGAATCACTGTAATGTTTTATACAATCAAATTAATTTCAAAGTCACTTCCACAAACATAGTAAGTTTTGTTCTCGAGTGATTTTGATTCCAAAACTTGCACAGTAGTGTATAGCTGCTTCTGTCTCTTGCTGTTCTTGAAAAGTGGTTCAGTATAGAAGCATGAGAGCAGATTCATGTGAGAGTGTTCTACAGTGCTGAAATGATTTTATTTTTTGTATGTAAACTTGATTTATTATTTGAGAAACTGGCTAGTCTGATTAAAAACTATTAGTCTGGGATATGGCTTTAATTGAATAAGAGTAATATGTTCTTTGAAGAGGAATGTCGTAGTTCCATGATAATGCTAGAGGAAGATTTGTCTGTCTCAAGGTAATCCTAAATGAGGCTGCTTACTGTCTGTTAATATTAAGGGAAAAGAGACTTGTGCTAACGTGTCGGGAGTACAGACACTCAATTTTTCTTTTTAATAACGTTTTTCTGTATCAGTTCCAGCCAACTGAGGTGGGAAAAAAACATCAGGAAACTTTGAATGCTTGTAGTATGTTCTCCCGCTAGTAGTTCAGGTTCTTGTTTTGATAATGTTCTTTTCTCCTGACTCCTGTTTTCTTTAAGGTCTCATTCGATTACAAGAGCTCATCAAGGCTCCATCACGATATAACCTAAGACTAAAAATCCGCCAGTTACCAGCTGACACAAAAGATGCAAAGCCATTGCTAAAGGAGATGAAAAGAGGCAAAGAATTCCATGTAATCTTTGATTGCAGCCATGAAATGGCAGCAGGCATCTTGAAACAGGTAATCCCCATCTTGCTTTAGATGGCTTAATCTTTTTCATCTCTAATAAATAAAAGTATTATCCAGACCTGATGGTATTTAACAAGCAGGGAAATTGTATGCCAGTTTTACTGAGGCCTAACTGAAAATCAACCAAAAATTTCAGAGGTAATTTTATTGGTAACACAAATGCTTTAATTATGCTTTTGTAAAGAAAGAGTTTAACCAATTTGTGTTCAGGAGGAACATGAAGGTATATTGGTCTTTCAACTATGAAAAACTGGTACTTTGGAGAACTGATGCTTTAAGTACAGTTTTAAATGCTTGCTTACTGTTGTTTTATATATCAAATCTTTAAGTATGTATTTATTTATTTACTTATTTATTTTTATTTGAGACCTCTAAGTTGTGTAATCCTAATCAGATGGTGGTATTTGAATAGTAAGTTACCAACTGACCACATTAATATCTTCCATTGAGAGGACAGAATTGATATCTTAGAGCCACATTCTCTCTGCACTAATAATGGAACTGCAAAATGCCCAAGTACATTTGGCTTTGAAAATATTGTTTCCAAATGAGATGAGTACGTGAGATACAGCAGAATTCCAAATACTTAACTGGCTCAGAGACCATCTTCCCCATAGTTTTTTAATTAAGCTATGACTGCCAATAAGGAGGATAGGAAGAATACCTAAACTGAAACAGTATTCTACACTTCTAATGCACAGCTTGTAGTGACTTTAATTCATGTTTATATTATGTTTGCTAGAAAACTGTAGGGTCTAAATTGAAAACAAAATGTATTTAAGAGTTGGAAATATGCGTCTCATTAGAGGTACTTACTGGTACAATTGAAATTGCTAGTAAGCCTACATGTATAATATAATCTTTTTTCTTTATTGTTCATTGATTGAAAAACTTTTATGAATTCCTAGTAATTTTAAACCTCTGCTGGTGGTTTTTTCTAAACATAAGCCAGCCTAGTTATTCTAGTTGTTTACCCCAAATCATTGAATGTATATTTAATTATTTTCAATATTTTAAATCTAAATCATGCAGGTGGAAAATGTGTTGATGGCAATATTAAGCTGCAATACTAACAATAACTCCATTGAGATACATTACCTATACAGTACCTAGTAGTTTTTAGATGAAAAGAAACTTTTATTTCACAGTATACAACATTGTGCAAAATGTCTGAATAGAGGGAAATAGGAACAAAATTAAAAGCATTGTGTCTTTAATCGTGTGCCAGGACCCAAGAGTGAGCATTCAGCCTCTTTAAATCAAATTGTAAACTGTTTCATCAAACTACACTGCTCATCCTAAAGATTACAGAGGGAAGACACACAAAAAATTCTTTCGTGAGTGTTTAGATCATTTTACACATTCTGTAGATTTCTACTTTTCCATTCAGGTCCTATACTGCAATGCTTTAAATATGCCCAAAATTTGTCGTTCTGAAGCTGAATGTGAGCACTTGCTGTCAAAATTGACACAAGGGGTTTTGAGAATATACTTATTATTTAGTGTTAATATTCCAAATATAGTGTTTATAAGTGATTATTGAGGAAAAAATCTTTATATATCCATTTCTGAATTATTAACTGATCAACTTTTTTTTCCTGGTAATGATGGGATGAATCTGGGGAGACATGACAAGGAGTTTCAGCTTGAGAGGATGATTGGAAAGATTAACAGTGAAGCTGGTGGAAGACAACACAAGTTGAAATTAAAGAAAACAAAGTACCTTGAGTGAAATGTGACCTTAGTGAAATGACAACTACTCTTTGCTGGCCAAAAATACGTAATGAAAAGTAAAAAAATAATCCCATCAATCAGACAAGCATGCTTAAATTAAGGCAAATCTCATTGTTATCTACATCACCAGGCAACCAGGGAAAGCATACATAATTTAAAAGGTTAGGGAAGCACTGTAATAACGAGAACAGAGAAATTACAGTGTTTGAAGAGGAAAAAGAAGTGAGATCTTTCGAAAAGGGAGAAAGTGAAAGAAGGAAGACGTAGAAAAGAGACAGCATCATCACACAGCAGAATAAGGAACACGCGTAGGACGTTGTGTAGGGATCCTTTGGAGTATGAAAGACTTGATTAGAAGCAGTTATGGTATAGGTGGCTGCAAATGTGTTACATATATAGAGGAAGATACTTTGGTTTTATTAAAAAAAAAAAAGTTCTTATAAAAGCTAAGTATATTTGTAGTTGTAGAGTTCCTAATGAAGTTGTAATACTTCTCATGGGAATGTGTTTTTCCTGTGTTTAAGAGAATTTAATTGCTGCTGGAAAACTCTACTCTATTTCTAAGTACTACTGTGGAATTCTAAATACACAAGTATAGGCATTCTTTGGCAAAGTGGTGTGGCTTTTTTCAAAATCTCAATTAAAAATATTATAAAATCTAATCTGCAACTGATATTTTGATTAGTTTTAGACTTTTTCTTCAGAAAAGATCATATAGACTATTCATTTCATCAGTTTTCAGTCAATGCCACATGTAAAAAGGCTCCCACAGACTTCAGAATGCTGACAATTCTTTTCAATACAAATTCTGGTATTGTCACAGTAGTATGATTGTGGCCTTCAGTGTTTTTAAGGAGGTCCATCTGGCAGCAACTTGGCAAGGGATTCCTTTGATAATTCCTGGAAAGGAAGAAAATACTAAGGCAGCTTTTGTGCAGAGGATGAAGATACATGCTTTTCAGGAGAAAATGTCCTTAATGAATAAACATGATGAGACATAGTTTTTTACCTACAAATATTTGTTTTTATGCAGTGGAGAGGAAAGAACGAACTTTTAAAATGCACAGTTTTTAAAAAAATACTTGGTATTACATAGTTAGCAATGGCAATGAAGGTACTGGATAAATACCTGAATTTATAAAGTAATTCTAGGAATATTTGTTCTTCATTTTTATCTAAGTAGTGTCTGGCTTGCTGTTCAAAATTTGACTCGAGAGAATTTTCTTCCATGGTTGGAAAAATGTACACATGTATAATATAAGCTTGGGTCCTTCTTTTAAATGCACGGTACTGTTCATTGAGATAGAAAAAAAAATTCCTAATAGGTAATTCATTTTAAGGGAAGGGTTCAATAATGAATGAAAATATTGTCGACCCAAATTTTGTGTTGTAACTTAATGTATCCATTAATATGTAAAAATACAAGCTTCTTTCACATTTACTGCACTAAACAGTCTAATAATATTCTTTCTATCAGAAGATCTGGTTCATAAATTCTTTTAATAGTCAGTAATCTTCTCTAACTGCTAAAAAATTACTTGCTTGACCTAATTTTAGTATAATTCCAACCCTATAGTCTGATCTTAGTAGTGTTCTTTTGCAGCGTTTCATTTGCCATGTAAGTGTGATAAAAATGTATTATGTGGCCTCAGAAACATTAATCTTTTGTTTATTTTTTCAAGGCTTTAGCTATGGGGATGATGACAGAATACTATCACTATATCTTTACCACACTGGTAAGTGGCTCGTAAAAACATAGTGATGACATCCAACAAAGATGTTACTTTCCTAATTATATTACTCAACAAAGTGGAAAAGGTCTCTCTGGAATGGGGTGTGAGTGCAAGATGTTTTCTTTGCTGAGTTTTCTTACTTTCAGGGAAAACTCATCAGGATGGTTTAATTACTGTTCAACAGTGTGCCCTAGAAACTGATAGACCTGAAAAAGTGTCTGGCTGTAGCGCTGCAGCTTTTAACTGTCAAGGAGGTTGAAGTGTATAATTCATAATTAATTGTTTATTTCATGCATTTTGTCCTTTTTGTCTTTTAGCTATTTGTACGTGAAGATTAAGACATTTTAAAATTTACTCATATGTTCCGTATTTTTAATCCAACATTTTACAAGGTAGTTCTTCTCTGTCATAAGATTCATGAATAATTTGGTGTGAATCTTAGCAGTATTTTATTTAACAATTCACATGAGCTTTCTAGGCACATGAATTATGCAGTATTCTTTGGTGTCCACTGTAAATGTAACTTAGAAGGAATTTGATCATTCTTGGATCTATAATTTGCAATAAATGAACATTTAAAATGTGAATGGTCTTACAAAACAAACACATATGGGAAGTCCTTTCTCCTGCTCACCACAGCCTAAGAAAGAGTTTAAATGGTGGTAAAATATTATTCTAGAGACTACAGAGTCTCCAGAGTTGTGCACATTTCTCTGTCTTGAATTCGCCCTCAATTTTGTCTAATTAAATTGCGGTTCATTTTAAGTTTCTTAAAACAAAAATATGAGACAAACGTGAGACAGATGTGCCTTGGCAAAACCATGCTTGAAACAACACATGTTTAAGGTCACATACATGTTTAAGTTCTCATGAAAATGAATCCTTTGTGGTAGGGTAGGAGTCCACCTCAGAATCACAAAACAGAAGTTCATGGAAAGTATTGACATGAAATAGCTAATTGGATAGAAAGCAAAATAATTTGTGAAGTTCAAAGGCACACCCTGCACAAGTACCTATCTTATTTTATAAGGGTAAATTGTTCTACCACATACAGATTTAGGATTGCAAGCAATAGAATTTCCCTCACTAAGTAGATTTCCCTCTTAAAAATGGATTATAGATGTTTTGAATTTTTTTTTGTTTTTAAGATTTTTATTTTGCTATTGATGAAAATTGTTTCTTTGATTGCTATGTTGTCCACTGGCATTGAATTTTCACTCTTAAAGCTCTGTTTAAAAATCAGAATTTTCTGTCAGTCTTATTTACTTGTTAGAACATTAGATTTTCTATGGAGACAAGAGTATTATATTGACTCGGTGCTATCAAGAGATAATTTACTGTGCACAAACATATCATAGATCCTGATTTTGCAATGTAGCTCTGGAACCTGCATCTGAATTTAATTCTTTTGATATATTAATTGCTTCTTACCTGGCGTGGTGAAAGTCCTGTCAAATAAATTTTCCAGTCACAGTGTTTACAACAGTCTTCTGTGTAATCTCCTCTTGATTGATTCAGGATCTAATGCACTGGCTCATTAATACAGTGACCTGTGTGCATTTGTAATATACGCAGAATAATATTGTGTATATTTATTACATTCCAGTGTAAATGCGAATGTGTGTGGATTAAAAAATTGCATTCAAGGTTCTGACATCTTGCACAGTAAAACCAGAGAATTTTTAAAAGAGAAAGAGGTAACAAAGTTCTAGTTATGTTCAGCATTTCCTTTGCAATAAAATGCTTTATTTATTTGCAAAGAGGATGTAAGTTAGGTTATTTTAAATTACTTTTGACACCTGCATATCTTAGATATTATGTATGGGAAAATATATCATATTAATAGCTACAGAATTAAAAATGGGTAGTGATTGCTAACTGGTTGATATTTTTGTGGGCTTAGTGTTGTTAACAATGGGTGTTATATTCAGGTTTTCCATAGTACAATATTTAATCTTCTTCAGCTCTAGCCAGTAAACAAAATGGATTCAAAAATTAATTTAAAAATGGGCAACAAAAATTAATTTAAAAATTAGATGAATGACTAAATATGAATTATGGGGAAAATTTCTATGTTCAATAAATTAAAATTATGTTATAGGGAAATCATATATTACATATAACCTTGATTACATCTTTTTTTCCCCCCATGTTCAAAACTTGATCTTAGACCTGAGTTTCCTGAAGTCAAGTACAGTTTCTACATTGCTTCTTAGACTTTGATCAAAGCACTAGGGTAACCTTGAATTTACTTTCTTGAGCTAAAATTTGAATTGTTTGGCTTTTTATTAATTATATTTGCCCCTGCGTGTATTTGAGGGCTAGGTGTACACACACACACACACACCCACACCCCCATACATACAGATATATTAAAAAGATATAAATTGGCAAAAGTTATTCTTGCAAAGATGAATTCCTAATCAGAGGTATGTCCATATTTGGAAGTATGATTGATGACAGTGAAAAATGTTTTTGATTAAATTTAAAGCCATGTACATTTCCCCTTGTCCCTTCTCACCACCAACCCCACTCCCCGCCCACTTCTCTCCGCTCATTTATCCTTTCAAGATTAACACGTTTAAGTTTCACTGAGAGTGAAAGCACAAGGAAACTTTTGTTCAGTTTATTTTATTATTTGATTTCTGTTTGATTTCTGTTAAGTTCAAGAACTAGCAATTAATATTTAGCAGTTAACAATAATATTTACGCTTACTGTAGTATTTTTGCCTACCTAGTAGTAGAAACAGTTCTGTAATTGGACCAACATTTCCTGAAAGTCTGTTCTTCCTCTGCAGATTAGATTACTCCCACTATAAGGCCAGCCAAGTTGCTTGCTCACAGACACAGGCCCCCAGACAAGCAGAACACGCTTCCTAGCATAATTAGCACTGAAAAATTACCATGCTCTCATCTGGGGAGATGGTCCAACAATTGAAATAGAAACTGTAGTGTGTTACAGAATTTATACAATGGCAATTTTTTCAGGACCTGTTTGCCTTGGATGTGGAGCCCTATCGGTACAGTGGTGTTAATATGACTGGATTCAGAATTCTAAACACGGAAAATACCCAGGTGTCATCTATCATTGAGAAGTGGTCTATGGAGCGCTTGCAAGCACCCCCGAAGCCTGATTCAGGTTTGCTGGATGGATTTATGACGGTATGAATACCAGTATTTGGTTCCTTTTTTTATATGTTTGTGAAGCTAAAAAAAAATTTAACCTTTTGTTTGTTACTAAAAGTGTTTAAAGGTATGTAACCAAATATTATTATAAACATGAGTCAGAGAATAACTATGATATTTCTGGTAATATTTTGCAGTTTGAATTCATGATTATATTAACTTTTTTCCAAAATTACACATACCGTATTTTTTTTCAAATTATACTGACATACTCTAAATGTCAAATTCACCTAGTGCATATTTCCCTAATTTGCTGGTGAAAATTTTTATGGGACAAAAATCAAGCCAATGATAATTCTCTTTCTCTGTCTTTTGCGTCTTATTCATTTAAGATTCATTCATTAATAGAGTGTACTTTTTAATTTTTACATAAATCCTGTTTTTGAATATTTTATGAATATTATAAAAAGCACCTTATTACTATATTTTCTGCGTTCTGTGCCTTCAGATTAATCTGATTAATTAATCTGGTTGTCTATTTTTATTTTTTTCCTTCCATTGCCACTATTCTTTGGCCTCATTTCAGTTCATAAAAATCTCAATTATATTCCTGCAAATAAACTTTTATTGCTAGGTTTTGGTGAGTTTCTGCTCATTAGCTGGAATTTAGTCTGGGATTATAATGTCGGGAAGGGATCTATTTTTAAAGACATCCTACATTAGGTCTGCTTTAGTCTTCAAATTTTTTGAAAGATTTGTCACTTTGGCCCCTTAGCAATTTAGGTGATTGGGTTTTGTTTGGCTCTGTTTTTTGTTTTTTGGGGGATTTTTTGTTGTTGTTATTGTTGGGTGTTTTTTGTTTATTTTTTTTTTTTTAGGTTTTCATCTTCAATTTGAGAAACAGAAAATTCTATCTCTCGAAGACCAGTATTTTAGTAATCTATCAGACGCTTAGATTGTGTTGATTATTCCACATAACACAACTAATCAACAATTGTTTTCTACAGATAAGGTTTAAAGATCTTATTGATATTAGCTACTAAATTGCAATCAATCTTAACAAGTTAGTTTAATTTTTTTCTAGAAAATTACCCTTTTTAGAGAAAAATACTTCTTTAATGTACTTCGTGTATATAATGTCTTGAACATGATAATTTGAAACATTTTAAACTTAATTTGTTTACTAATTTCCTCGCACTGCAGTTTACAGATTCCATCACATGGTACTTTAAAAGTTATATTGTTCACTTCTCTAAATAATTTCAAACAAACAAGTGAACCCCCCAAAATCTGAAAATTGTGTGAAACATGCATCTGGTTTATATATAGTTGCTACTTATTACTGTAAGTCATTGTTTCATGCTTCCTTGTTTACATTATTACTTTCACTTTTTTTATTTTTACCTTTTTGAATTTAAAATTTACATCACTTCTTCTCATTCACTATGGCAGTATATTTTATGTATTGATCAAAGTTGTAAGTGATCTCAAACCTTTGGATATTTACCGAGATCAGTAGTGATAGTTACTTTACGAGAACATAGGGCCATGGTGAAAAAATAATGGAATAATAAATATTGGAATAGAGTTCTGTGGGCCAGTTGCATGTTTTTCATCTCCTGTGGTGCTGTAAAGAAACTGCTTTTCTCAGAAAACTTTCTGATGTGAGGCAGGAACCTGTAATTACTAGTATATGACTGTGTAAGAATAATACTTTACATCATTACTTTGCCTCAGGATAGAAAATTATAAAAAAAGTGCATGAAAAACTGGCTTCTTTTCTGGACCCTTAAGAGCCCTCTATGCTCTAAGTGGAACCAAGTGTTCGTACAGACTGTGATGAATACCTTATGGTCTTTCTTTTTGTTGATTAAGCATCTAAATGTGCCTTGATTACCTGGGTTTTAAATACCAAAGAGATGCAGATAGTATTTAAATTATATTTAAAAGGCTGATAATCTTGGTAAGCATTACGAGATTACAGAGTTCTTTTTATCTGGCCCTTAGATCTGGGAAAAACCATCCACAGTGTGCCCATTTGGAAGGCGTGAAAGAAAGTCACATCACAGTGTCATTGCACAATGTACTTTCTGTGCTCAAAATAAAATGAGCCATTTTATTGACTTATTATCAGTGAAGCTGTAAAATCAGTTACATGTGTAAAATTTGACTTCCATGTCACTGTTGTTCATGTATATTTAAAGTCAGAAATGGACATGGGAATCAAAGACTCTTCACAGGTATTGCTGCTATGGAATACTTTAATGGGCTGGACTGGAAATGCATTTTATTTTCACTGGTTGATAATGGCTACAGTTTAATCAGAAAAACATTAGCAAGAAGACCGCTTAATGGGAATGCATTCAGCTTGAACCACATAGCTAAATGCCGTTTAATCAGGTTTTAAAACAGCTAAAACTCTTGCCAAATAAAAATCTGAAGTTTGTGTAAAGCATGTGGAGACCTCAGTGAAGCCTAACTTTTTTCTGGTGGTGTAAAACCAGGCAGTTACGTATTGCAAAGTTTTTAAGCTCTGGCGTTGTTTGTGTAAGGTACTTCTGCCCCTGACTTTTTCACCATATTGACTTTGCCCTTATGACAGTTAGAACTATCATTATAATTATGACATTGCTTTTCCTTATTTATGATTCATACAGTTCCCAGTCCTAATTGTTGTTTCAAGGTCTTTTCTATAGTCTTTTATAACTTTCTAGCTAATATATAATTTTCCTTATAATTATCTTACCTTTTAGTATCCCAATGTAATACAAAGTTGGTTTAAGATTTCATCTCATCTCCTTGGACTGTTCCAAGTCAAATTTTTAAGTGTGAATCCTACTGAGTTCAATTATATAGTTTTTCCTTTGTTTCTAGGCTGTTCTTCAGCACAGCTCTGAAAAGGGTGATGGTTTAGCACACCTGAGAGGAAAAGTGATCAAAATCAAATTTTCAATCACATTTCACTCTCCTCTTAGGATTTCTGAAGTATTTCTTCATAAGGAATTTGAAGAAAAAAAATTAAACTATTTAATCAATGTTACCATATTGAACAACAATAAATGTAATAAACAGCAATAAATGCTTACTTATCTGTATAACAAAGAAATTAAATGCACTCTATGATTTAGGAGAGTAACTATATTACTACTGGCTTCGTTTTTTCCATGACACCAGAAAACCTGTAGAAATGTTGGAAATCACTCGCCATTTTGTGTCAGACTATACACACTTTCTTTACACAGTCTTCTTGAAATAAAAGGTGTGCTTGTATAAATGTTTATAGGAAATGATTTCTATTAAAGTCTAAACTAATTTCTATTAAAGACAAATGTGAATATACTTTTAATAGGATACATTGAAATCCTGAGGAAGTCTGACTGGTCTACTCTTATTGAAGAGATTTTTCTATCATCGTTTATATACTAATAGATCTAATTTGTGCTTTCGATGGTTCTTTCATATTTCTTAATGTCTGAGGATAATCAAAATTATGCTTGTCCTCATAACACAGAAATAGTAATCTAAATGCGTTGCTATTCAACTACATTTGTATCTTTTTAACTGTCACACACCTGTGCAGATACGTGCATGCACACATTGTATAGCTTACTAAACTACTTAAATAGTTATAATTATTTCTTAAATTTGTAATGGTCTTTTTCATTTTAAGTATTCTCAGCAGTCTTGTATTTACTTTGACCATTGTTTTTGTATCACCAGACTCTTACTAACCAGAAAGAAAGAAAACATAGTGCTTATAAAAGTAAATATCACATGAAACTGGGACATGCCATGGCTGTTATTTCTTATAATAAAAGTACAGGAATTTGTTAATGATAATTTTGCCACAGGTAATAAACCATGCCTTTAGAAAACTGCAGAGCAAAAGAAGAGTCAAAGATCAAACTGTTGCAATACTTTATCTTTCTTGCTAGTAGAATTAACTGTATCTAACATTTCAGTATTTAATCAGTATTAGTATATAGTTCAGTATTTATTCAGTATTTATCATTGTCTTCTTGTTTCTTCTTGTTACTTGGGTGAAAAAGTCCAAAGGAAACAAAGAATGCATTTTTGCCCATTTTAAATCCAAATCAGGGTTTTTTTCAGACAAGGACAAACTTTTTAATTAATTTTCACTTGATCCAGCACTTCCTGACTTAATTCAGCAGTGCATAAAAGTGATTTTTTAAAGATTTGGCTTCTTACATATTTCCAGATAAAATCCAAAATGGCTCTACTCTGCCAAAATCAAATGGGCAAACATCCGTTCATTCACGCATTTCCCTGTTTGTCACCACCTATTCTTACTTGTCAGCAGTTCAAAAAGCACTTTATAAAAGTTAAGCTCCAGACAGGGTGGGTTGTTAGCATTTGATCCTTGTGCTATCCCATTATTAAACAACTTCTAACTAGATTGAAGCTCTTTAAACCATTCTCTCATATACAATCTGCTAATTACTGTTATTTTCCACCAACTTTATACTGAATTCTGAAATTTGAAAGTGATTGGTACTTAGCAACCACTTGAACAGAATGACTTGGCATTAATAAAACCACCCTATTTTTCAACCAGATTATGATTTCTTTTTGAAAAATAAATTTATAGTACAAGTTAATGAAAACCCCAAATAAACCATAATTAAGTAAAAATAATTAATTTATGTAACTTCAGTTATTTTTTTTCTTAAAAAGTTTAGATTTTCAGGAGTTCATCCTTGTTTTAGCCTGGAGTAGAAAATGAAATTTGAATTTTCCTGCAAAATGGAAAAATTATACTTAATTATTATGACAGTATTTTTATTACATTCTAAGAATATTGTCATCTGTACTGTATAAGCAGAAAAATATTCTGGAAAACAGAGGGGAAACATACTCTTTTAAAGAAACTTTGTTTTGGTATACTTCACTTACTGAGTCTGTACAAGTATTACACAGAAAGAGGAAAAAAGCCACAAAACCCTGAGCATAAATACACTTCCACATTTATATATGACAACCAAGATTCACGCCAAGTGAAATAGAGCATAAATAAAGTGCTATGAATTCAGAATTCTTTTACTCTACAACTATTAATCTTCACGGTTTTCTGTGCCTCAAGTCAGAATTTAGCATGCATAATTAAGATGACCTAACAAGCCATGCTGCTTAATTAACATACAGTTTTCCTTACTAATTGCTTTTGCGTATCATCCAATTCAGCTATCTGCTTTCTTCTTATATAGAAAAGAGTGTGCTTTTTTTTTTCTATTCTGACTGTCAATTCTATTCTTTAATGCCCACTTTAGTAGCTGTACATGGGAGGTGCAGAGAAGCACTGTGGTACTCCTTGAAAGCGAGAGCCAAGATCAATATTTAGGCATTTACCCCAGAAAAATCACACTTTGCAGCTGACACATCTCGTGTGCTGCCTGGCAGAATAGAACATTATTTAGTTGAGTGCTTTCTCTTTTCACTCCTAATGATCTTGTTTAGTTTTTTGCCTTTTTTTTTTTTGTTAGTTTCTCAGTAAATGAAAATAATATTTGAAAAAAGCCCCTGAAATTTAGAGTGATATTAAATACTGTAGGCAAATCTTAGAGATTTTTTGCATATGCAGAATGGATTTATAGTTCATTTCTGTTCGTGAGATTTTCCTTTGCTTCAAACAAAGGGAGATGAAATTTTATTAATAAAGTTTTGAAATTTTTAAAGCTGATATATAGACTTCCTCGGATAAGGCAAATAAATTCAATGGTATTTTCTTTAAGTACATAACTGTAAAGAAGGTGCAAAGATCATGAGAAGAGATTCTAATACCTCCATAAATTGTCCTTAATTGTGGGAATGTACAAGTGCATTTACTCACTGAGCTACGTAGGAAATTCATTTTGAAACTAGGCATTTTAAGGGATACAGTAAAAATCCTGAAACTATAATTCCTTTGGTATTTGAGAATGGAAATGAAAGCGAGAATAATGTTGGGTTTGTAAATGTGTAGATATTTTTCCCTAATTAGCTCTCCATATTTGCACACCTAAAGACTGGTGGGATGAATGAATATATTATATTCTTTGTTTGTTCTCTTTTTCCCCTGATTGCAAGAAAGCTTCCACTAAGCAACCTCTTTATGTCTAAACTTTATGACTGTTTTGTAAAATCTAATTTATCTGAATGTTCATTTTCTTAGCTTTGTGGGTATGTTAGTTTATTATTCTCAGAAGTTTTGTTGAATTCAAGGTCAAGACTAAAAATTGCTAAAATAATATGGTCAAACAGTGAGTATCAATGCACAACAATGATGTGTTTTCAGTTGCATTAAATCAATGTGTTTAAAAACCCTAAAACCTTGTAGGGAATTGGACCAACGCATGAAGACTATGTTAAATGGCCACCTGTAATCAGGTGAAAGAGCACATTAATCAACAGATTTCTCTGGCTTATTTTTGGTAAAGGTTTGTGGATCAGGTTAAACTACCTTGGTTAAGCTATTAATGTTGGAAAGTGTAGCTTTTTTTTCATTATAAATTTTGGAAACAATTAGGAGAGTAATCGCACTGAAACCATGACAATTGAAGCTGAAAGAATTGTCTGAAACATAAAAATCCAAAATTTAAAAAAAAAGGGATTCAGTTCTTTTATCATGATAAAACCAAGGCTTGATATTGTCTTTCATGAAAGAGATAAATAACTCCTATGCTAGATAATTGGATGTGAATAATACTGAGGGCACTCTTATACTGCTCTGAAAGATAAGTATGTATTTCCCAGGTTCTTTGCTCTACTTAAAACAAGCAAACAAACAACAACAAAAAACCCCAAACAAAAACCCAAGCCAACCAACCTAAACAAAATAAACCCACCCTCTCAAATCCCAATAATTTTAATCTAGGTGTCGCTAATCCATTTTAATCAAGGTTTACGTAAACAGGACAAGCCAAGAAAAGGTGTAAATTTAAAAAGAAAAGTGAAAATGTGATAAGTGTAGGTATTAGAATTTAATCAAATAGAGTTAAAATGGTGCTCTTAATTAATGACTCAAGAAATCAGGGAGATGCAAAACTGGAAATATACTCTGTTGGCATTATTATTATTTTGTATATTTAGTTCAATATATTTTTTAACCTAAATTTTTTTTACATCAATTTTATAGTTTCTGAGCAGTGTTCTCCAAAGTTCTTTTTTTTTTTTTTTTTGCATACCTCATAAAGGAAGCAAAAAACTTATGGTGTAATTTAGGGTTTTCTTTCAGCATACTCCTGGAGCTTGTAAGACTTTATTTATCCTTGATGTCCTTTTCAGTGACAGTACAAACTGTTGAATAGCTTGATACAAATTGGTAATTTAGTTTTCCTAATGGTAAAAGGATATTCGTGAAACTGCAATCTCTTATTCGCACATGACAATATGGAAATAGCAGTTATATTTGGAACAAGTACTTAAATAATAATTTAGTAACTGCTATCAGGCACTGTGACTGGACAGGAGAATTTGATGAGAAAAAGGTGCTGTTAAGGTTCCTGAAGGTAGAAAGTTTAATAAAAAGAAATACTTGTTACAGAAATACAGTCTTGGATTCTGATTTAGAGCTTCAAAGAGGCTATCTTGTTATGTAGACAGCTTTATAATTATCCCTTTAGCTAAAAGAATTTTCTGGATTTGCTGATAAGATGTGTTTAGTAACAGTGTAGCAGCAAATGTGTACTTCAAAGGAAATACTAAACAATTACTCATTACTGCATTACAAGCTAAGAATCTCCCTTAGGCACAGTTAATTTTGTGAGTTTAGGGACTATGCAGGATTTCATGCTGTAAGATGTTTTAGAAATGATTTGTCAGCTATTTTGGGAATTAATTGCATTATTAAATATTTGAGTACTGTATACAGTAACTTTTAGAATTTTAGGAGACATGATAGATCAGAAACCTATGATCCTATCCCAAAGGAAAGATATGTCCAAGTGCTGTATAGCATTTAGCAGAAATTGCAGTTTCTCTCCTATGGAAGATTTTATTGAATTCTTCCAGATGTGATTTGAAGAGACAGGTATATATTTATAAATATACTAAGATTGCCATTGATTTATATCATGCTTTCATGTTAGAAATCTGCATGCTGCTATGTCTTTACAAAACAATAGAGGGAACTCAGTGTAACAGTAAGTAGGGAAATAGCAGAGCTTCTGCAACCTGCAGGATTTCCTACACAGTGTAGAAGAGTAGCTGAAGCATAGGTTGTTTTTTGAAACAGGAACTTGAGTGCCTTTTCTCAGGAAATATGCAGGTGTCTGCACTGTATGAAATTTAAAATCTGAGGACTGCAATTAAGTAACCATAATCTGTCAAAGGTTATGTTTCTAAAGAAGGGCAGTGAAGCTGGTGAAGGGTCTGGAGCACAAGTTTTATGAGGAGTGTATGAAGGAGCTGGAGTTGTTTAGCCTGGAGGAAAAGAGGCTCAGGGGAGACCTTATTGCTCTCTACAACTGCCTGAAAGGAGGTTGTAGACAGGTGGGTGTTGGTCTCTTCTGCCAAGTAACAAGCGACAGAACAAGACGAAATGGCTTCAAGTCCTCCCAGGGGAGGTTTAGATTGGAAATTAGGAAAAATTTCTTCCCAGAAAGGGTGATCAAGCAATGGAACAGCCTGCTTAGAGAAGTGGTGGAGACACCATCCCTGAAGGCATTTAAAGACTTGCAAATCTGGCACTTAGAGACTTGGTTTAGTGGTGGAATTGGCAGTGCTGGATTAATGATTGGACTGGATGGTGTTAAAGGTCTTTTATGACCTAACCAATTCTATGATACTATGAAGACATTTTTCTTAGTATATTCATTCTGAAATTAATTTTAATGGTTTATTTATACACTGTGTTTATCGTAAATTTTCAGGAAATGTGAACCAAAAGAAAGATGACTTTTATTCTCTTTCTTTGCTGTTATTTTTAGAACTTACCTTGAGTGGCCGCATAACTAAAGTTGATAATCAGTGGACTTATCTGCAGGAATGAATAACTCTAGGAATCATTATGACTGCCATTGTAGGATGTGGAATGGTGACAGTGTAGGCATGCTGGGTTAAGCAGCAATGTGAATAATAGAATTTGTGGAGAAAGTGGACCATCAATTTAGCCTTTACTGTGTGATTATCAGCTTCACAGTGGCGCACTGCCTGTTAGGACTGGCAATGGACTACACCGTATAGTGACGCTTAAAAGTATGTTCTGGGTAAAATCCTGGTCCTTTGGAAATCAGTGTATGGGTAATTTGGATAACCTTTAGTTTGCTACATGCATTCCAGGCTCAGAGAGGGTAAGGAGATGAAGAGCTACCATTTTTAAATTATTTAATTTTAAAGTGGAGAATTAAACACTACATACCGCAATGCAGCGGAAAAGAGTGAAAATCATATGTAAGTATTCGGCTCTGAGTATTCAGGTGTTTATTTTGGGTGTAGTTTGGTAGGCTGGAACAGTCTTTGTTTATTATAAGCTTCTCATATATTAAAACCAAGAATATACTATTTCCGTCTGTTACTAATTAATATTTGTTAATTACTAGACTAGTTGGCATAGCTGGTACAAATAAACAAGCTTCTGGGGATACCATTTTCTCTGCTGAAGACCTGTAAGTGTATGTGCTTGAAATTTTTGCCTTTTTCTTTTTTTCCCCATTTCAAGGTATTTGTAGATTTACTTGATGAGAAATATTACTTCCTCTAATTTTTGCTAATCTCCTTAAGTCACAGCACACTTTCCGCATTTAAAGGGGTTCATATAGTACATGTTGACATCATGGGGACTTTCATAAAGACCAGATATATATTTGTTGCTTAAATTAATCTTCCTAAGAGATACCATTATTTCCTGTCCAAAGCATCATGGACTCCATTTTAGAGTTTTGCAGATGCACAGGATGGTTTGCTTGGCCTCCACACTTCTGACCCTTCAGAAGATCAAAGGTCTCTGAAAAGTCCAAATTCATGTCTGCCCACCTTCAGTGAATGTTTTGTGTCTTCTTGATACTTCAAATTAGGCTATATGCTTGACGTTAAGCTACTTAGTCAAGCTTTTAAGTAGAATTGTAGCAGTAAATATATTTTCCACTTAAGGAGTCTAGAGGAACTACAATTGCCACAAGCACACATACAGAGCTGTTAAACAGTGCCTAGGAAAATTCAACCATCCACCTGAATCTGCATCAGAATACCTTTATGTCAGGCTGGAAGCAAAATTAACACGCTTTCATTATTATATATTTTCTCTGTGAATGTGAGGCCTCTACTCTCCCAAGCCACATTCAGCTTAGGAGGTAGGTGAGAAAAATGTACTGGATGCACTAAAGAGAATTAAGTGTCATGATGCTGTGAAACGGATTCCAGATTTCATACTCCCACTTCCCAAGGCCTGAGTATATTTATAGTATTTTAATACCAGTGATAATGCTGTAACCTAATTCAGATTGTGACAGTTTCTGTAACGTCCTGGAAGTAAATACTGAAATTTCAGAAGTTCCTTATTTTGATCCTGTAGTATAATATATTCAAGCCTTGTGGCGAAATGCTACTGGAAAGAGTTATTTTGTAAAGTATATTCTGTGCATGCAGTTTCTATATGTATTGCTTATAAAAGCAAAACCTCATTTTATCTGTTTTCCATATGTAGCAATGGATGTGTTAACAATTCTCTCTGTTTATTGAGCTGTTGATTGAGGCCTCAGTTCAACAAAATGTTCAGTGTGCTTTCTTGCTGAAAAAGCAATAAAAAGCTTTTCAAGTAGTTCTGCTGAAGTCAAGTGGACTACTTTGACACTTAACATGAAGTATACAATTTGTTTAAATGAGACTTCAAAGGTCACACATAAAAAAAAGTTTTACATAAGTTCCTTTGTTTCACCTCTTCACTTTCTTGTTTTGAGGAAAGAATGAGAGAGAATTTCAAGGTATTTCTGATCACAAGGAGCAAATCTTTTTCAGTGTCTTCATGATAATAGACATAGATCAGAAAATACCATTTTGCAAATTATGGATGCCTGATGACATGATTGTTCTCAGTGTTGTCTACATAAAAGATAAACAGCATTAGCTTTACACTATTTTGAATTTCTTCACCTTTTATTAGCTTAAAATTCAGGATAGTTATTCTGGTGCAATTCCAAAGTTTGAGTAAAATTGTGGGTAGAATCCAAATAAAAATAACTCTGTATTTATAGGAATAATCTTATCAGCAAGATTACTGGAAATAAGCATTTATTTTTCACTTGTTCTTTTTCAAATAATAATTAAAAAAAAAACAACTTTTTTTGTTATGATGCTCATCGTTTCCGTTATAGTCCTTTGGGTTGTTCACACAGTGGGATTCATCTTAACATGAGTGCTGGAAGTAGGTCTTCCTGAGTGGACAGTTTTGCAGTAGTGTACGTCTAGAATTGAAGTCAGCGAACATCAAGTTAGCAGCCAGAGGACTGCTGGCCAGTTATTTAATGAAGTTGATAGAGTAATTCAGAAGGTGATGTCCACAATATTTCCTGACTGGTCTATTCCAAATTCCTTTGAGAAAATTGGAAACCTATAGACACCTTTTGGCCAATGATGAATTTTGCAGAATCACAGAACAGCCCAGGTTTGAAAGGACCTTGAAATATTGTCTTGTCTAACTTTTCATGGGAAAGGGAGCTAAGATGCACTCTGTCCAATTTTGTCTTGAAAACCTTCAGTGGTGAGAACGTCATCATATACCTGAGGAGGTTGGTCCCATGATTGTTCTCGCTGTAAACAAATTCTTTCTCAAGATGAAACCTCTTCCAGTGTACCTTCTACCCGTTGTTATTTGTCCTCCTCATGTGGGTCTTTGCCAAGAGAGAGTCTCTGTCCTCTCTGTAGCTGCCCCTTAAGTACTGAAACACTGTGATGAGGTCCCTCCTAAGCCTTCTCTTCTCCAGGGAGAAAAGACCTAGCTCCTTCAGTCTTTCCTCAGAGGGCAGGTTTCCAGTCCTCTGATCATTTTTGTGGTGATCCTTTGGACTCTATCCAGTGTGCTTGAGTCTTTTTTTAAATTTTGAATTATGGCAATCGTAACTGGACGGAGTACTTCAGATGGAGCCTGACAAATGCTGAGTAGAGCAGGATGATCACATCTCTATGTCTGTCAGTAATGACCCTGTGAATGCAGCCCGGGATACAATTTTCCTACTGCAACATCTCATGGCTGGCTCGTCTTCAGCTACTTACCCACAAGGACCTCCAAGTCTCTTTCAGGGAGGCTGCTCCCCAGTCGTGAAGATTTTAACAAGTACTGGCTTCTTTGATTACGTCATCTTTGCACTATTTCTTAAATTGCAAGGTAAATTGCGTTGGGTAAATTTGTTTTCAACACCTAGTTGAACACAGAAACTTAAATGCTGACGTACCACTTTCTGTTCAAAGACCACTGCCAAGCATGTAAGGTCCTCAGCCCAAGGTTCATTGTATGATCACGAATTGCAAAACTAAAATCAATATTCAATATTCAGGAGAAATTTCTGTCTCGATTGAAAGATTTATAGCAACGTCTCGGAGCAATTAGAAAGACTTATTTTTCTTTGGAATGGGTCATCATATCTTTGTCCAAAGCAAAGATGTGCTTAATGATTTTGAATAGCAAATGCCTAGATTTGCCACAGCTTTGAAATTAATTAGGAAAATATTGACACAAAATTATTCTTTAAGATGGAATATTCTTTTGATGTTTATACAAGTAGGGTTCTCTGCCTTAACTTGCTGGGTTTAGTCTTGATGCTTGATATTCTAGATAAAAACACCTGAAATTTATGTCAGGGTGCATCAGAGGGTATCTCTGTGTTTCTTTTAGCAATGAACATGCTTAGATTTTTTTGACTTTACTGTTCCACATTTTGCCTATGCATTTATTAAATAAGTGTCTTGAATAAAGTGTCTGTCATTTAGAGACAGAGACCAGCAATGTTAGAAAATTGCTTTAAAACAATTTAAATGTGAAGATCTTGAAAGAAGTTCTCTTTAGATGAAAAGCAAGTCATAAGGCCTCAAGTGCAGCTCTGTCATATAAAGCAAACTTTTTTTTGAATTGTTTATGAATTGGTAAATAAGCGGCTTTACAGGTGGCTTTGCAAAGCTGAACATAAAGCTCAAGTTTACGTTAGTTACAGAAAAAAATTTTATTAGCATTTATAAGGACATTTTAAAATTAATGTCAAAAGAAGTAAATTATGAATACAATTTGTCTGGAGAAAGACAGAGCAACAAGTGAGAAATGCATTATTTTCTTCACCCACATAAATCGATGTGTGTGTTCATTTAACAAAATCAGCTGCGTTAGGTCAAAAATAGAATTATTTGTAAATTATATAGAAGTTACTCTGAACTTGATAAAATCATGTTATCATTAAGGGTTCATTCCTAAAAATAAAACCTCAACAAAACTCAGATGAGATATATTTGGAAACATACAAAAGAAAGATGAATATAGTTAAACTGTAAAGTGTGGAAGGCCATAATAAAGTACATGTACACTGAAGTTTAGTTTGGACATAAAAACAAAATCAGGAAAAACATATTGGTAGAAAAAGAGCGAGTTTTATATAT
Organism: Cnemophilus loriae; assembly: GCA_013397755.1. NCBI lineage: Eukaryota > Metazoa > Chordata > Aves > Passeriformes > Corvidae > Cnemophilus > Cnemophilus loriae. The sequence goes on from VZTF01008130.1 coordinate 999,679, forward strand.
ATAAGTGGTTTTCTTTATCTTGTGGCTACCACATGTTCTTTTTATGTTTGGTCAGAAAAGGGTTGTCAAGCATTGGAACAGGCTTCTGAGGGGCGTGGTTGAGTCACCAAGCCTGGAAGTATTTAAAAAGGTGAATCTGGTGCTGAGGGACATGGTTTAGTGGTGGACTTGGCAGCACTATATTAATGGCTGGACTTGTTGGTGTTAAAGATCTTTTCTGAGTTAAATGATTATATGTTCTACATCGAGTTTTTCACTGCAGTTGGATAGAATCTGAATGTCAGGGACCTGTATTGATTTTCAAGTAGGATCAGGGAAAAAATCCATCAGTAGAGCAGTGGGAGATAAACCACCATCAGGAGAGACTCTACTATCTGAACACTAGGTATCATATTTGTTAGAGAAAATTATTGAAGGTCTTTTTCTGGGCGTATAAATTAGCAGTAAGGAAGATTGTCAGCACTGAGGGGCTGGAGCACTTGTATAGTGAGGAGAGGTTGAGGGAACAAGCCTGCAGAAAAGAAGGCCTCATAAGGACCCAGCAGCATTCCCCTAAAATCTGCAAGGAGATTATCGAGAACACAGAGACAAGCCATTCCCAGCAGTGCATGGCGTAAGCATGAGAGCAAAGGCATAAACTGTAAGGAGAGAGATTTTGACTGGATTTACAGACAAATGTTTTCACTGGAAGGATAGTAAAGAAGTGGACAGGATTGCTCAGAGAGATTGTTGTAGTCTCCATCCTTGCAGGTTTTCAAAGTCTGATAATTTTCTAAACAACATATCTGTTCCTAGAGGTGACACTGAAAGCAATGTCAAAGGAGCAAGGTGTCGGACTAGGGAAGTCCTGTGGTCTCTTCAGCTTGAATTGCCTTATAATCTTTATTTTATACACAGAAACTGTGGCTGTCCTCTGAGTGGTTCATCTCCAGTATCTCTGAAGAGCAGTGTTAGATCTGAGGGAACCTCTTCATAAAGAATAGCAGTTAAGAGTCATGAAATTGAAAACTCTCCTCATATTAATGAAGAATTTTAGCTTGATCACACAGACACAATACAGTTGGTAAACCAGAGTACCAGTGCTTAATTTTCTTCTAGAAATTACCCTGCTATTTTTTGAAAAGTATCTGCATTGCTTCCTGCAGATTTTATTAATTTTATTCCTAAGGGCCGTGTGAATTTTTCAGATTCCAACAAAACCTCATCTAATATAGCATGGTCTCAAATTTAACTTTTAAGCTTACACAACCACAGAAGGTGTGTTAGAATATATCAATGAAGTTATTGTCAGACTAATGCTAATACCTAAATACTTAGTGAACCCATTCAGTAAAAGAAACAATACAGTGATAGGTGTATCTCTTCTGGAAGACCCTAAAATGTGATTTTGCTGGATGTTTATAAGACGTGTTGGTGAACTTCTTAAGATAGTCAAAGTTGGTGATCATTACAGCTATCAATCCACACAGACATAATTATATCCCAAACAAATTTACTTTAAAATTGCTGAGAATTTAAAAGGGTCCAACATTTAAAATGATGAACACACCATTAAAAGAAACGATGAGAAACCTAATAATTCTGAGTGCTGCTCAGAACATGACTGGTTTGCTGTGCTTTAGTGTAAGGAGAATCGTGAATTCAGCTTGTCTATGCTATACAGACATAGGTGTAGTGGTCGATCCGCCTGTGTCCTTTTTGCAGCTGTTGAAGTGGCAGCGTTCCAGAAAGCTTGGTGGCAAACCATGTAGAACCTTTCCAGGAATGACTAGTGGTCTGCTGAGTTTTCCAGCAGTTACTCGGCATATTCAGACGTATTCTTTCATGGTGGTGGCCATGTCTTAGGCTTCATTTGTTTCTGTTTGCAGATAAACTGCCCAGAGAGCAAGTTTAATATCCTTTGCCTGTGCTTCAGAGTGAACTGTACATACATACCTCCTAATGAAGAAGATGCCTAAACAGTATGTGTGGAATTTGCCTCTCCTAACTTAATCCATGTAAAATTCAAATGTCTAGTAATTGCTTACATTGCCTTTGCAGTCAGTTCAGGAAGAACAGGGAAATTTGTCCTGAAAAGGCTGCATAGACTATATTAATGAAGAGGCATCTATAGGGAGCCTAGATGATTCCTTTCTGATATATATGAGTTTTGCACATACAGACCTCTTCAAAGTTTTATTTTAGTGTTCTTTGACATTTGAAATTGTGTTTGCAGTTCTAATCTGCCTTGTCTGCAGCTGTAAGGAGATATATATTCCTTAATACGGACTATATTACTTTGGTGCCCTATCTTGAATCAGTTATTACATGCACACCAAGGTGGTGATGTATTTTGATAAACTAACTAAAAATGCACTAAGAATACAGTAGAAGCTGTAAGTAAATAGCATTGCTTGTTTAGTGCCTGAAGCACAAGAACATTGTTGCTTTCAAGGCTGGTCCCAGAATGTCAGTTGTCAGAACTGTCTCAACCTATTCAAGAGTATGTTTTCATTGTTGTGAACTCTTGCAGATTTTACCCCCTGAAGGAACTTAACAATTCATCTGGTTGGATAGGGCTCAGGTAGCAAAGTTAATAACCATATCAAAAACTATATCACTCTACACTACTTTCTTCCTGATGATGTTTAGTGAAGACTCTCACTCCTTATCTGTTCAAATCAACCTGAGCATATTTCGTAGAGTCCTGATAAATTATCTCTTCTCATGTTGCACTCTGTAAACCCAGACAGTTTAGCTCTCGATAGAGATGGAAAGAGGGAGGAAAGAGTTTTGAATTCTTTAAATAGATATAGCAATGATGTATGTCAGAAAAGTAGACAAATGTCCAGAACTTTTGGGTTGATAAGTCTCTAATTGTATAGAGTACTGAAATTTATTTATAAAGTTCCTTAGCATTTGCAGATCAGCCAGAGGCTGCTCTGTAGAAGTTAGTAAACTGAATCTTCATGGGTCAATTTATTGTGATGCTAGTCTTTCAATATGTCTTTCCATTGTCTGGACAACAAGAATCCAAGGGTTGGTCATTTTGTGATTTTTACCAAGCAAACCCAAACCAAATCAAAACAAAAACAATACAAGAAAATAACATACACATTCCAGTACTAGTCTAACAACTTCATGGGACCTAGAGGTCTCTAGCTATCAAGACAATATTATTTACGTATATCTATTTGTGATTTAGTCCATTCAAGCTGTGCTCTGTGGGAAGGAAAACAAGGGGAGAAATTTTTTTTCTAAGTGTGAGCCTTTAAATAGGTCAAGATTAGATATGAGATCTTCAACAGCCAGTAATGGAACAACATTAAGTCTTCTAAGTTCACTAGGCAGTTGAATATGCTAATGGAGGCACCATGCAGGCAAAGCATACATTTTCTGTGGAATTTCTTATGAAGAGGTGATTGCACATTATGATATGAATAGGTGTGCTAGATGCATGGGAATTTTCTGCCAGAAAATTAAGGCCCCCTCTACCAGAGAATGGCTCACTGCAGGAATGTATTAGTGGTGAAGTAAAACTTGAAAACAGATTATTTCCTATTTAATAGTCCATTGACTTTCCTCTTAGAGTCATTGTCTCCACTATGACTACTATGGTCTTTATTTTCATTCCCTAATCAAGCTCATGCTGTTTTAATCTGACTTGGGAAGGTACTTCTTTGTTGTCAGAAAAAGGTTAAATTCATTAACGTATTACATTTTTCAGTTCAGGTGTAGTTGCTGACTTTTGTTGGATTTTCACTAGTGTGCCTGAATAGATTATACATTATACATGCAATTGTTTTATTCAGTTTGGTCATCCGTAAATGCCACCTTGTCTTCTGTACAAATTTCAGGATCTTCTGGTATCCATTTGTATCTACAAACATTTAATATTCCCTGGATAATTCTATTATGGGATTCTACTATAAGGGCATTCATAATTTATTTTTTGTGATTAATTATTGAGCTTTTAGAAGGATAAAAACATTAATGTTGCTTCTGAAACTGCATAAAATTATTACTGTTTATGGTGAAAGGTGAACTGATATACTGTTTTCAAAAATGAAAAATTATATCTGATTAAGATATTCTTTTCTTTGTAGTGCTCTCTCACTCTTCTGCTGCTATTTCTGACCAGAAAAATAATTTTCATATTTTTCTCTCAATTAAAATAGCAAAAGCTCTCCTTTCTTAGAAAGCCCTATTCTGCAAAAAAGTTTCATTCTGCCAATCCATAAAAGATGCTTGGAGTGAGAGGCATAAATAATCTGCATATATCAAATAATGCAGAGAAGTATATGTTGTCCATTGTGTGTGGAATAGATATTCTCTGTCTACTGTGCATGCTAAACTTTCTGCCCCGGTTTCTTTATAAAACCTACCCATGAATCTGATATTTTATTGTAAAATCAGATTTGCTTTGCTTTACAATGTAGGAAAAACTGTGATTAAGGCTCTGTAGTTTTCAGAAGCGTGAGTAGTAAGGAAGGGATTGTATCTAGAATAATGTAAGAAGTAGATAATAAGACTTTAGTAAACATAAATCTGTAGAATTGTCAAATGGGTTGGTTTGGCAGGGACCTTCAAGGCTCATTTAGTCCAACCCTGCTGCCATAGGCAGAGACATCTTTCACCAGGGCAAGTTGCTCAAAGCATTGTCCAATTTGCCCTTGAACACTTCCAGTGGTGGGGCATCCAGAAAATTCCTAGGCAACCATTCCAGTGTCTGAACAACTTCATTGTAAAGAAATTCTTCCTTATATCCAGTCTAAATAATTGTCTTAAAAATTGATGTGAGAAACCTAATTTCTAAACATATACAGGCATTCTAAATTCTGAAGTCTAATCTAATTGTGTTATATATGTATATAATAGGTCATATATAAAGATTTTAACGGACACAATTGTAAAATACATAGTACTTTCAGAAATGTGGGATGTGTACCCCTTTGTAGTCCATACGGTTTTAATTCTGGTACCTGGGTGTACCAGGTGTGTTTCCTTTTGGTGCCTGCAGAACTATAAACTGGACAAGAAGTAAAGAGCAGGTGCACAATTCCTTTTTTGACTGAATTTCTCACAAGAGAAAAAGTACTTTGGAACATAGAACAGTATTTTAGAACCTGATAAAGTATAATCTGCATAGGGTCTTTTCTAATTTCCAGTGCTTCATTTGGGATGCTTCTCCATCTTGAGATTCTAAACCCACTAAAATATTTATCTCCTTTAATACCTCTATTATTTTTTTCTGTGCCATCTCTTTAATATGTTTCTCATGCCAGTATTTAAATCTAGTTTTAGAAGATACCTACATCAAAAAATGCAACTTTTAAGTACTCAGAGTAGGTTTTCGAACAGTATCATTTGTCTCTTTGGCAGTGTAGATTCAATGATTTCTTGTAGCATTAGAGGTAGTAGAGATTAACTGTTTTCACAAAGAAAACTACTCAGTAGGTAATAGACTTTTTACTAGAAGTAAATCTTCAGTTACATTGGTGTTACCTTTATGAACACAATCTTTTGGTTGTTGTGAATACTAGTGATTTTACTTTGGAGAAATGGAAATAATTTGGAGACACCTGATTGGTAGATAAACTATTTATATGTCTATCTGAAAAATTAAAACAATGTGCTGAGAAGTAAATTAATTTGTACTTAAATGAGCATGAAGCAACAATCATTCATGGAACTTTAAAGGGTATCAATCCACCACGCATTAGTATGGATTAGGGATGCAGAAATCAAATTTAAATTTTCACAATGGCTTGAAGAAAATTTTTAAAAATCCTTAAATAAAGATTTAATTAGGGTGCATTTACTATTTAAGCTACTTTATTTTAAGAAAAAGAAACATTTTTTTTTTAGGGATTGATAATTTGGTTTCTCTTAGACATCATGATTTTTTAAATTGATTTTTTAAAATACAATGATGCTCGTGAAATGGAGATGTGTTCTCTTCTATGCATGGTCTTTCAGAAGATGGCTAGAATAGCAGTAGACTTAAGTTCTAAGCATTCATTTAGTACGAACCTAGCATCATACACTTAAGCAAGGAATTTAAGATGAAAACACTGTGGTATAGCATATGTACTCTTCCTCCTTGGAGAGCTGAATTTTGCCGTGTTTTTGGATTTAAATGCTTATATTACTAAAAATTGCTTTGGCTTTTCTTCAGATTCCTGTTTTCTACAAACAAGAGGGAACTGTTTACAAAGGCAGATGTTTCTCATGAGATAAGGGAATAAAGCAGACTCAGAATTAACTTTGCACTTCCTCCTGTTGGAGTGGCAGTTAGAAGTGTCAGAATTCTGTTGTATGCATTTCCTATAATGCATCGTCCTCTCAGCAATACTACTTTGCTACAGTAAATATAACTGTGGCTATTAATAGATCACCAGAGATGATCTGAATTTTCACCAGGATCCCTAGTCATTGAAATAAGATTCTAATGACTCCCTTTTGTCTCAATGAGCAAAAATTGCCACAGGAAATACATATCTAGGTATTAATAATAATAGGAGTCAAATCCTAAACAGCTTCAACTCAAAAAAGTCTGAGAAAGATTTTTGTTTTGAAGCACTAAAACACATTCTTACTGAGGAATTATTTTCTTTTCGCTTGGAATATTTTAGGTAAAATAAAAGTGTGCTATATTAAAAACACATGGAAATGCACATGAAAGTATTTTAATCATCTTGGGGAAGAAGATGCTTTCTGTAAATAAAATACCAACAGAAAAAAGATCTCAACACATTTGTCCATCCTGAAGCTGAAAACACAGCCTGTACTTTATAAATGTTTATCATATTGAAAGCTAATTCTGTTTTATGACTATATCGAGCTTACATAATTCTTGGTGGAAGTTCAGACAGAGAATTGCCTGTAGTGGTAGAAACACTGACTAGTGTGTATTTGTCACTATATATATTCACAGCTTGAATTTTGCATGAACTGAACTTTCTTTGCCCTACAGCAAGTTTTAAATTTTATGAACAATTGTACTTCTTGTAATACATAAATGTGCTTCGTATTCCAAAAATAGAAAATGGCTGTATTTCTTACGTTCCACTAAGACCATTATGAGTTGGCACTGAAATAATACAACGGCTGTACTTGTTTTGCTGCCATCAGTGTGACCCTGCCTGCTTGATTGATTTTACTTCATTTCACTGTTACAACAGTATAAGTAGAACCTTGAGCATTAACTGTAAGAAAAACTTGTTTCTTATGGATTTGTGTCTTTCAAGCATGAGAGGCAGTAACAGTTGTCTGTGAATTTTTATGATAGAGTTAGGGCATATCTCTTGTGAAGTCAAGACTGATGAGTCAGCCATTGCCTCAGTGAGTTATTCTGCCAGACTTCTCTTATTTGCCTCTTTTCATCTAGGACTTTCATATGTGTGAAATGTCCCTCCTAACATCACATCTGGAAGAATGTGAAGCCCCCTTTTCTAACATATGCACCTGCACTGCTGTTGCTCTTTCTCTTTTCAATCCAACTCTTAATGGCTGAACATGTAAGAGCTAGTGCAGAGTGCTTATCCATATTCTCTCCTTTTTGCTTTTTTTTTTTTTTAATGTGCTTTAAATAGTGATGGCAAATATTTTTATGTTATATATAAAGCCATTAAAAATTTCCTTCCCACTGTCTACATTGGTAGATATTTATTGAATGTTGCTATTACAGTATGTTGGAAGAGAGAAGTGGGGTAGGAGTGCAGAGAGAGATTGATTATTGAGATGTTAAATGTTTATCCTGTGAAACTATTTAGGTTTCTTTTCCCCAAAGAAACCAAACCAGTAAAATTACTAATAATAAATAAACTGAAAAGTAAAGAGAATAGCTGCACATTATGACTGGCTCAATTAAGAATTTGTGCTAGTGTTTTCAATACTTTTCCATATACAAATATCTGTTACAGTCTCCTCTGACTTGAAAATATAATTTTTATTCTATTGTGTATTTCCTAACAGCTACCAGATGCTTAGTGTTAGTACTGCTTTATGTCTTCACTCAGTCTTGTAAAAGACCTAATACCTACTTAGAGATGATATATATAATCATATACTGACTATAGCTTTGGTCCTTAGCAAATATGCTGTAACTGATAGTAAGAGGACACCTCGTAGCAGCCTCCCAGTACTTCAAGGGGGCTTACAAGGAAGCCAGAGAAAGACTCTTCGTCAGGAACTGTACTGACAGGACAAACAGTAATAGGTTTAAACTGAAAGAGGGGACATCTGTGTTACATATAGAGAAGAAACTCTTTACTGATGGTGGGGTTCGTGAGGCACTGGAACAGGTTGCCCAGAGAAGTTGTGGATGTCCCATCCATGGCAGTGTTTAAGGCTAGGTTGGATGTGGCTTTGAGAAACCTGGTGTAGTGAGAAGTGTCCCTGACACTTCTTAAAGAAGTATCCCCCCAGCAAGGGTTTTGGAACTAAATCACCTTGAATGTCCTTTCCAACCCAAACCATTCTGTGATTCTGTAAAGGTGCTGTAAATGTTCACCTATGATACAGATACTGAGGAATAATATTTTTTACAGGCTATTAATCACTAGAAGTACATATTTAACATTTAAAAGAAGTTAGAAATTAGAGTTAAATACCATTTCTGTACATAGAAGTAAATTCTATACCTTCTGTTACTGTCGACTACTTAATTTATAATGTTTCATAGAGCAGTTAATGACCAGAAGGGTCATCCTTTAAAATTAGGGGTTTACCTGTTAATGAAAATACCACCCAGAACCAGTATATACAAAATTTAATTAGGGAATTTTTTCCCACTTGATTCATAGGGCTTACTGTTTAATCCCCACTGGTTATGAAACTGTTTTCTTCTATATTCATAATATGTGCTATCCAGCTTCCTTGCTTGCTGTGCGCTTGTAACCCCCTTCAGAATGTGATTGATGTATATGAAATTGAATCACAGAGCACAAAAAAGTGGCATGGACATGACAATGCAGACATGATTTATAGGTGTAGTCTCAAAAATCTGTCTGAAACTGGAGTTTTCAGAAACTGACTTTGAATAGGACTTGACTGCTTTCTGGCATGCTATGATTTGAAGAAATCTGCCTTTGCAAGATCAGATTTTTTACGTTTGGAGAGGAACAGTGTATATGTATAACCTCTCAATCATTTGATCACTAAACTAATGACTTTGTCCTAAAGAACCTGACAGTAGCCAAAAACAGAGAGAAGTAAAGCCTGGAAATTTGTCAAAATAATACTGATTTTGGAGTATACCCCTTTTAAGACTTAAAATGTACAATAAGAAATGTTTAGAACACAACAATGGTTTATTTGTAGGAATTCATCTATATGTTAAAGGTGTATTAGGATTTGGGTCCATTTTTTGTGAAATTTAGTTGAATGTATATTTTCAGTTTTTACTCTATATTTCTGAGGGACATACTTTTAAAAATCAGAAATTATATTTGACAGAATAACTTTAACAACCAAGCTTAAAGACTGGTGGATTTCTGGAGAGTGGTAAAAAATATCGAGACCTGAGAAAGCTAGAACTGCATGTTAACTTGAGTTTTTAAGCTTTTTTTTCTAAATTCAGTTCTGTATTACTCTGGTTACTGTATCCTGAAACATGGCTTATGGCTAAGTATAAGGTCCAGACATGTACTTGGTTCTTTAGGCACAAGTCTGTCAATGTCAACAAGCCCTGAATTTTAATGGTATTTTCTTTGTAGACATTTATAAACCACCCTGTGATTGTTTTTCATATTTGCTATAGGCTGTGGAACTAAAGCAGTATTTAATTTATTAATTTTCCAAAGACTTTTAAAATTATTTTTGCCGCAGCCATAAATAATGTATTATTCAAATATAATTTTACCTGGAAGAGATGGGAAACAAGAAGAAGAAAAGAGTGATTGGCTGCTGCTTTTATGAAAGTAGAGATAGATTTTTACTTGGAATATGTATTATTCATGTGTGGAATTCTCATTTGTTTAGTTCATTATAGAAATTAAATTAGAAATTACTAATAGAAGTCAGCTATCCTCTATAGGCACAACCCCCCTAAAGACAGTGCACGAAGCTGTTATTCAAATCTATGAATAATTATGTCTAAGTGTAAAGTGGGTATCTAAGAGAATCATAGAATGAAGGCTTTTTTTTTTAATAAGCTGGTAGGTTTTTCTTCACATATTGAGCTTCGAAAGATTAGGTAGATAGCTGATGCTCTGCGCTGGATGTCCTTTTCAAAAGGCTAAAGTTTTCATGCATTCCTATAGAATATCTTTCAATCTAGCACAAAACATTATTTTCCTGGTTTCAGCAAAGGATATTATAACCTAGTCTCTTGGTCCGGAGTTCTGTATGATTAAATGATTTACCTATTTACCTCTTTCAGTGCATTTTTAGATATCTGTCTGGTGCAGAGGTAGATACATTTCAAAGGCTAAATACCGTTTAAAGAAGAGCAATTATTTTCTTCTAATGTCTAAAAATATAAATATATTTAAAAATCCATTCATATATAATCAGAAAAGTTTATCCACTAATTTGAACACCATTAACAGGAGAGTTAAATCTTGTGGGTCTGGCTGGCATTGTTTTATTAAGAATTTCAGTAAAAAAAACAAAAAAAATTATTAAACCCAAATTTGGAGTAACATTTTTCCTTCTGTTATGTGAAAAGTATTCTTAATTAATGCTAGGAAAGTAGAAATCTTTTACAGATAAAACTGCAATTGGACATTAGAATTTTAATTTTTCTCTGTGTCTCATTCTGATTAGGTTTAATGAATGCTGGGGGAAAAAAAGAGAAAAAAACCAGAAGTGTACACTATCTGTCTAACTTTTAATTTTTGAAGATATTGTTTTTCTTATTCTGCTTTACTCAGAAGTAACTATTTTACTTTGAGCCCTTAAGGACAGAGATGTGGTTCAAGACAACCAGCACAGCTTCACCGAGGGTGAGTCTTGCCTGACCAACCTAGTGGCCTTCCACAATGGAGTAAATACATCAGTGGACATGGGAAGGGCTACAGATGTTGTCTGTCTGGGCTTCTGTAATGCCTTTGACACAGTCCTCCACAACATCCTTCTCTCTAAACTGATGAGAGATGGATTTGATGGGTGGATGGTTTGGTGGATAAGGAGTTGATTGGATGGTCACATCCAGAGGGTGAAGGTCAATGACTTAGAGCCCCAGCGGACATCAGTGGCAAGTGGTGCCCTTCGGTACACCCTCAGCAAATTTGCAGATGATGCAGAACGGAGTGGTGCAGCTGACACACCTGAGGGACAGGATGCCATCCAGAGGGACCTGGACAAGATAAAGAAGTGGGCCCATGGGAAGCTCGTGGGGTTTAACAAGACCAAGTGAAAGGTGCTGCACCCGGGTGGGGGCAACTCTGCTGTCAGTACAGGCTGGGGGACGAAGGGATCGAAAGCAGCCCTGCAAACAAGGACTTCGGGTGCTGGTGGATGAGAGGCTGGAGATGAGCTGGCAGTAGAATCATTAAGGATGGAAAAGAACTCCAAGCTACAGAGTCTAACCCTTGACCAAACACCACCATGTCGACCAAACACCACCATGTCGACCAAACACCACCATGCCAAATAAATCCTAGCACCAAGTGCCATGTCCAGTCATTTCTTGAACTCTTCCAGGCACAGTGACTCCACCACCTCCCTGGGCAGCCCATTCCAATGCTTAAACCACTCTTTCAGTGATGAAATTCCTCCTGATGTCTCACCTGAACCTCACCTGGCAGAGCTTGAGGTCGATTCCTCTTGTCACTGGTTGCCCGGGAGAAGAGGCCAAACCCATCTGGCTACAAACTATTTTCAGGTAGTTGTAGAGAGAAATAAGGTCTCCCTCAGCCTCCTTTTCTTCATATTAAACAACCCCAGCTCCTTCAGCCACTCCTCATAGGACTTACTCTCTAGACCTTTCACCAGTTTCATCATCCTCTGGACGTGCTCCAACACCTCAATGTCTTTCATGAGGTGAGGGGTGCAGAACTGGGCACAGTACTTGAGGTATGTTCTCACAAGTGACAGGTACAGGGGGACAATCTCTACCCTACTTCTGCTGGCACAGTATGCCATTTGCCTTCTTGGCCACCTGGGCACATGCTGGCTCATGTTCAGCAGCCGCTGACCAGCAACCCTATGTCCTTTTCCGCTGGGCAGCCTTCTAGCCACTGTTTCCACAGCCTGTAGCATTGCATGAGGCTGTGGTGACCAAAGTGAGGGATCCAGCACTTCACCTTGTTGAACTTCATACAATATGCCTTGTCCCATTGATCCAAGCAATCCAGATCAAATGTGTGCTTGCAGCCCAGAAAGTCAATTGTATCCTGAGCTGCATCACAAGAATTGTGACCAACAGGTTGATGGAGGGGATTTTCCCCCTGTATGCTTCTTTCCTGAGACCCAGTCTGGAGTTCTGGGGTCCAGTTCTAGTGTCCCCACAACAAGAGGGACATCGATCTGTTGGAGCAAGTCCAGAGGAGGAGCACAGAGGTGATCAGAGGAAAAGAACACCTCTGCTAGAAGGAGAGGCTGAGAGAATTGTAAATACTCAGCACTGAGAAGAGAAGGCTCCGGGGTGACCTTTGAGCAGCCTTTCAGTTCCTGAAGGAAGCCTACAAGAAAGCTGGAGGGGGACTTTCCACAAGGGCATGTAGTGACAGGATCAGGGGGAATTGCTTCAGACTGAAGTGAGGGTAGGTTTAGGTTAGATATTAGCAAGAGATTCTTTACTGTAGGGTGTGAAACACTGAGACAGTTTGCCCAGAGAAGCTGTGGATGCCCAGAGAAGTTGCCCCATCCCTGGAAACAATCAAGGCCAGGTTGCATGGGGCATTGAGAAACCTGGTTTAGCGGAAGGTGTTCTGTCCATGGGAGGGGGTTTTGGAAATAGAGGATTTTTAAGGTCTCTTCCAACCCAAACCATTTTGTGATTCTATGAAGCAAAGTATTTCTTTACTTATTACAGCACTTTTCTACTCTATGGGCAGATTAAAGAAATAACTTCTGTACCTCTGAACTTCTGTACCTCATGATGACAATGTCCAAAGAAGAGATTGAGTCCTCATTAAATACGGTTCTACTTGGCTGCTCTGTACTTTTTATAGAAAATAAAGAAAAACTGTGTGAAATAAACTGTTGGTTGCTTTGTAGCAATATGTCAGTGATAATCCAGAAGTTTAGTGAAAGTTGGTGAACAGGGGCAGTTTCTGTAAGTAATGCTTTTTTTTTTTGTGTGTGTTTTAAAAATAAGTAGCTGAATCACGTCCTCATGAATTGCTTGGAGCCATGTTCTGATAGTAAAAATGTCCTTCATTGGAACATACAAATAAGGAATGAAGTGTGACAGCATAGAGTGTAAACATCCATGATTGCTTTTGTAGACAGCATGAGAATCACAGGTGGTTTATGGTGATGAATGAAGCATCTTCAAATGAAGAGCAGAGGTTTTTAACTGGAAAAATTGATAAGGGCACTGAAGGTAATAAATAGTATATAGAAATTTGCAGAACTTTTTTGCACATCAAGTTTAAGTTTATAATTATGTAAATATTAACTATTTTTTGTGCTTTAAGCCCAGCATAATGTATAAAATTTAGCATTTTTAAGCCTGGTTATATTTTGACTTGCAACTTGATGTTTTCCTCATATTTTCTTCCCTCCACTGAAGAGGAGGGAACTCTTCCTTCCACAAGAAGAAATGGTGAAATTAGAATACCTAGAAAATGTTAGTTATTTCTACTCAGAATCTTATTATACTAAATCCTTTTTCTCTTATGTTGCTTTATCATTTATTTTTCTCCCCGTACTTTGAGCACTCTTGTTCTCAGACAAGAGCAGGATGACTATCTCAACCATTCCTAGGTAGCACTTGGAAACCAAACTTTGATTTTTTGCTTTTAGAAGATTAGAGTCTAATAACTTATTTTTTTCATCCACAAGTAGATATCTAGTAATTTTTCCTTAATTTGTTATACTCCAGCAGGCTTCCCATCTGCCAGTCGAAGGAGGATGTGAGTTTTCTCTATATTCTGGTTAAATGCAGGCAAAGTTTTCAAAAAGAATGGGTTGTCTGTCTCTTTACAAATGAGTGGCTGAGGCCTGCTGAGGAGGAGAGTTTTGCAGGCTTTAGACGCCTGGGTTATGGAGGTTCTGCACTTTCTAGAATATTTAAAAAACAAAGAGATTTTATTTTGTGCTGAGCAGCTGCTACTGGCTAGCTGGTTTAGAGTGCTGGCTAAGATGAATTGTGTTCTGAAATGTCCTGTGCATTGGGTATGGAGTTACATAAGGCATGTGGATTCCATTCAGAGGTCTGGGTTCCTAAAGGTTCAGTCTAACGATATTGAGTATAAGAACAAAGACCTTTTCCACGGTTTCAAAAATTATAGACATTCAGCAAGTTGGTTGGTTGACCTGAGAGAAGTATTTAAGAAGATACAATGAATTAGTCAAGTGTCACATCTGGAAAATGGAATCTATTCAATTCAAGAAGTGTAAAATCTCAGTTTCAGCTTCATCTAGGAATTGATGAAAATAAAAATGGAGGAAAGCAATTGCATTAAAGAAATCTTACCTAATAACTTCAACATGATAGCCTGTGTATAAGCTTGGAAGAACTCTTATTTCTGTACAATGCCCTCACTTATTTTGTTGATACTGTTAATGAATCATATTTTAAAAAATCAGTGTGATTTCACAGAATAGAGCAGTTCAGGTGGCTGCTTGCTGCAGAAGAACTTATAGTAATATCACAGTGAATTTTCAATCCATGTTCAGAATATATAGCAAAGACAGAAGAAATAATAAGGTCTTTACTCTTGAATCCTCACAGTAAAGTGAAGAGTTTAGCTCCCATTCAGCAGCAGTGAATGAGAGATAAAATCTGAAGGTAATTAAATTCTATTTTTCTTTTTCTGTAATTTGGCAAAGTGAGAGAAGTATTCTCTCAGGGAATGCAGCTATGATTTCTGCCCTGAATTTGAATAGATAAATTTCAGTTTCTTTTTTCTCATTCCTGCAAGGGAATTGAAACATTTTGATAGGTGAAATATTCAGATATATGAAGTGTATAAGGAAAGAGACAGAAATACACACATCTGAAAAGTATTTAGGATCTTCATTCAAGTTTTCATGAAAAAAGCTTGCAAAGATATTTGTAAAGTAAATGTGGTAGAGAATTTGCAACATGTGCTAAACCCTCTAGAATAATATCTTCATTGTCTTCCATCTCTTCAACTTGCTTTCATATGACCTTGCAACTTTCTGAACACCAGGCCTGTGTGACTAAATATTTACAGGGTCTAAAAGACAGTTTTCTGGGAGATTGGTCCTCAGGTGGGTAGTTAGTGACCTTGGTTTGTAATTTGTAGTGGAATTGGAATGCTTTTTAAAGATGGTTCTTTTTTTGACAACCCTTTATTAGCAGCCAGCAATTAAATGTATTAAGAGCCCTTGTTGTTCACACTCTTTCAACCACTGAACACTAAGGGATGTATATGTTATAATTACAATTATCCATTCTCCTTATTGTCCTGCTGAGGAATGCAACTGTAATTCTGGCAGACGGACTACATAGTTGGCTTGCTGTCCTTGGACTGCAGATGTCTAATTGCAGGCAACCATTTCATTTCAAATGGCTCATTAAAACAGAAGACATTTAGCATTGCTAACATGAATCTGCATCTATGATTATGCATTTAATTAGAAAAGTGCAAGTTTTTCCCTTTGTAATCTGGATTTACCAAATTTCTTCTATGTAATCTGTTTTGGAAGAACTTGAAATTGGCTCAATTTTCAATTTTTTTTTGCAGTGGTTAATATCTGTGTTGTTCATATGTGAACTTGATAAGATAGAACAAACATGTTGGATATGTTTCACAAGTGTTGCATGTTTGTATTGCCGTTTGAAATTTCCTTAAACTGAAAATCTTTATTTGTACTTGCAGCTGAAATAAGTTTAGGCACATAAACATCTCTACTGCACTCACTCTGAGGAGCTACTAGTAAAGTAGCAAGAATAGATTAACCCTTACGATCATTTCTCCTTTCTTTTAACACTATTGGTAAGAAAGGTTTTCAGTATAAATAGAAAAGATAATCTCCTTGAGTCCTTTTTGTTTTTCTTGGGCTCTGTATCTTATTTATTGTGCATTTGTTTGCATATTTATATCACAATTTTTCCTTAGCATAGCTTGAACCCATTTAAATTGCATTATTGATAGAGTTCCTTACTTCTCTGTGTGTTTCACATATTACCCTTAAATCCTTAGTGGTTAACTATTTTAGTAGTGTTTCAGTAAGTAAAAGCAATCGGGGGAGAGCGGGGCGGGGTCTCTGTTGTTGCACAGAGAAATGCATTTGCACTACAAGCAGAGATAATGGACTCTCCTTCTCCATCCTCCCCTTCTAGAAAAGCTTTTTCTCTTGCACGTGACCTTTGTGCATCCGAATCAGTTGTTTCAAAGATCTCTAGCACCAGTGAATGTGTACAGGATCCATTTCCTGAGGCAGTTGCCTGTCACATTAGGGTTTCTGTGTGATCCTAGTGGCAAGTCCCTTCAAGATAAGGGTTAAGAAGTCGAGCTAAGTAAACGTGTGGAAGAATGTCCAAGGAAACAAGCCTCCGAAGAGGTGCTAATTTTGAAATATTGCTAAAATTTCTCAATAAAATGATGTGCAGTGCTTGGATTGCAGGAGTGGAACAATCTGAACTGCTGATTGTTCAGAATAACGGAGATGAGGACAGCAAAATACATTTAGGAAATGTGTAAAACCTTGCTATCATATTTTGAGTGGGTGCAAGGAATGTTTATGAGTTTATGGCTGATGAGGCAGTCAATGTGCATGCTAAAACTGTGAAATACTACCTGCTGTCTATCTCCTATTAAAAATGATAAATGGTTATAAGCAAAGATAGACTGGTCTCAATGGGCTTTGCATCTTCAGTTTTAGAAGTCTAATTAGTTTCCACATTTCTTAAGGTATATCCCGCATCTTCTTTTGGTTTTGCATAATCTTGAATTAAATAGGAAAACACAAAGTTTTAAGGCAAAAATATTTAGCTTCTACTGCTTGAATTAGATTAATAAGCACAAGTGTGTTTTCTGTTCTGTCTGGTCTGTTACCATTAACTTAAGATGTTTTATTTATTATCTGAGTACTTCAGATAAATGCTAAATGTGGGACATCTCCTATTCCCTCTCCCACCTCTCACAGCAAGGAATGAATGGGATTAAGAAAACTAGAATTGTGTTTAGCTACTCTTTGATCGCAATACTATCTTAGTGATATTTTTGATCTGTTGCTTCTCATTCGTATATCTGAAATCACGCTTTAGAAAAGCAACAATATATTTTCAATCCTTTTAGAAACAGAATTGCTGCAGCTTGTCTAGAGAGGAGTTTGCTTAGCCAAGACAGGAATCCATATTTGTGGATCACCACAGCTGTGAAGCATCTTGTTTAACTTCTAAAATGAGTACAGTATTATCCAGTGAATCAGTTTACTCCCTTGGACTAAACTTGGGTGGATTAGAGTTTATTATAATTATATAGTGATATTTTATTTGTTTCATAGAAATTGCATAGTACAGTTTCCATTCAGATCTTGGGTTTTTATAACTTGAAGTGCTTGAAATGTGTCAAGAGAGTTTTACTTAAAGTAGGGTATACAACATAAGCTATAAGTCTAGGCTTCCTCTAATGTAAGGATAACCAGATGAATCACAGTTTTTAATTCGTGGCTCTCCTGGTAGTTTTTGGATGGCTGAAGTTATAGAAATGAATTTTTTCTGTAAAGCTACTGAGACGAAATTTTTAAAAGGCAGTACACTTGGAAAATATTCGTACACAAAGCCACGTATATTATGTACATCCAAATAATAGCTCTGAAATGTTCATAAATGTGTATGCAAACAGGTGTTCAGTTTCTAAGAGGTTTTTTCATAAATTTATTGCTCTCTAAGGATAATTTGGTGGCTCAGTTTTCCATTTTTTTTCTTCTTAAGAATGTAAAGCAGCTTGAAAAACAGTCTCTCAGCAGATCTCTTGTGCCAGTCATGCACAAGAAAAGGAGACTGGAGTCTCAGCACATACTCCCTTCTTTAGCAGCAGTGATTAGATAGTCTCTCAGTTTGCATCTTGAAAGATACTTCCATTTCATATTTTTTCCCTAATGTTAATCCTTTAAGAATAAAGAGCAATGCACAACTGTCAGTTTTGGTGAGTTGGATTTCTTTGAGCAAGATAACAGTTCCCAGCGGAATGTGAGCATGTGGTAGAGTATTTTACAATCTTGCTTTTCTTCTCAGAGAGCTTTCTTGACTTGGCCTTGCTGCTACTGTTTATTTCCCTGAGGAACATCTGTGAGAGGAACTGCATTTGTCTCTGAAGTACAGGACTGCTTCCTGGTTTTATTTTTCCCACCTTTCATTTTTCAAACAAATATCTACTTTCCAAATTCTTTCTGTTGTGTTAATACTATACACTGCTTAATGGATTGTGGCAGAGAGAGAGACTTTCTCAGAATTTTTATACATAGTTATTTAGACAGCAGTAGCTCATCCAAGGAGAATATAGTGATGATATTTTACCAGTATTTTAATCTGATAATTTTGTTCAGATTTCAACAAACTGAAATAAAGTTAAATGCTTTTTTAAAAAAAATTTGTAAAGAAAAAACAGTTAATGCCACTTGCTTCTCAGATTTAAACTAAATGTATCTAAGCTTTGTGGGTTTAAAGAAAGAAATTACTAGGTTCATTCTAGAGGCAATTTTTATCATTTCCAGGGAAAGATAGTGGAGAAAATCATTTTGTGATGAAGAGCTGCACATGGAAACACTGTCCAAGGTTTAAGCTAAGAATGTTGATGGAAAAGATTTATAACTGGCTGCTCTACTTAGGAGCAGCCTCTCTTTTCAAGTCTGCAACTAGAAGCAGCATAATTAATGATATTATATATACCTTTAATGTTGCTCTAATTTCCTTCTGCAATACTGTAATTTCCTTCTGCAATACTGTATCTTTTCTGACATTCCTTGATCCAGAAAATTCTGTCCCTTGTACAGTGGCATTAAAACAGAACATGTCACTTTGCCTTGTTTCTGATGTACTGGCATCCTGTGAAATAATATTCTATTTATAAAAGTTAGTAACTCCACAATTATTCCATGCCATGTTAAACAAGAATAATCATATATAACTACTTTATTATTAGCTACAAATAAAATGTCATCTCTGGCAGTGGATTTATGAATGAAGAGGTTTTAAACCACTCTAGAATGTATGTAGATTTTAATTATTCTTCATTAGTGTAGTTGCCAATTTATTTACTACAGATTGGTGGTTTTTTTCCCTCTCCATTTCCTGAAAGTGGTGAAGTGGCACAAATGAGATTACAAGCTATACATATGATTGAAATGAATCCATCTGATCTTTTAAACACAGATATACAATTTTTCAGCTATTCATATTTTTGAGTTTTTTTTTTTTTTTTTTTTTTTTGGACACTTTCTTAATGGGCCTGTTTACTTATGCAGGAGTATCCCTGATACAAGTAGATCTATATACAGACCAAGAAGCGATTAAACTGTTTTGGGAGTTCAAAATAATATTTTGTTACCTGATTCTCATCACTTTTTAGACAGAAATATTAATGTCATTCTAAGGGAAAAAGTGGACTTCTGTCTGAGTTCCATTTCCTGATTCCCAGGCTTTTGCTGGGGGCCCTGAGAGCAGTCATCTCACCCATTTACAATGTGGAGATTAACAGGGTTAACAGTTTTCTCTGAGAATGGGAAGCAAGGATTCTCATGTAGAAGACGCATTTTTCTCTTAAGGTATACAGACTAAACCTTTTTTCTTTAACTTCTGTTATGAGCTTGTCTTCTACAAATTTTGAGACTCTGTTCTGAGCGACTTGCATTCTGTCTTTTTCATTTCTACTATTTAACATAGGGGAAGTGTGACATAGCACTCTAGAGTCTAAAGCTTTTTTATTTTGGGTGGGTGTTAATGATATCCATCAGTACAACATCTTTATTTAGTAACAAATATAATGTAAGTTCATGATTTCCACTACTATTTTCAGTTCTCTGACTTCCATTTTGTGTCTTTGTGTTTCTCTGTAACATAGCAGGCTTGTGGCTGTGGTATCCTTACCGCCTATTGATTTAAGGATTCTTTAATTGAAAACTATCCCGCAAACATGCTTTTCAATTTACTCTTTTGCCCAACTAGGTTTAGATGCCAGAGGCTTATTTGCAGCAGTTGAAGGTTAAAGATTTAAAAGTAAAGCTGCATGTCATCTAGGTATACTACAGTTATATGCAGGGTTTTCACCAAGGGCTTGTCATACATCTTACATAGCCTGCAGGCTAAAAGTGTGTGTCTGTGCCTTTGTGTCTGTATGTGTAACCACAGGAAAGGAAAAGGCAAAAAAATCAATGATCTCAAAATTAATTAAAATCAGGAATACTTCCCCCTGCTGACAGGATATTTAGGATGAAAATAATTAAATGAGTTATTGTGGCAAATGCAGTATCGATTGCTCACCAAGAGAAGCTCCTTGAAGACTTAGATGAAGATTGATAACTGGTTTTTAACAGTTAGTGCCAAAGGCAACCATTTCCATCTTCAATTCTTATGCATTTGTGGAGTCTGACAAATAGCTTTCAACCTAAACCTCTATTGACCACTATAAAAAGCTATTATCTTCTATAAATAAATTGCATATATACGCTGCTTCTCCATTCTTCATATTTGTAGAGTTGAAAATGCTTTATTATTTTTCATTTCCTCATACTTTAAATGAGTAACCACCATCCTTTCTGGGGAGAAAGCTTTTCTTTGTTTGTTTGTTTCAAATCAGAGGTGGTTTTTTTTCTTTCTTTGAGTAAACAGGGCCAGGATTTGCACACTTGAATTAGAGATGGAGTGAAGATAAGACTAATATTTTCAGAATAATAACAAAAGAGAATAAACCTGAAGATGATAATAGATTTTCTCAAGTGATCACTGGAATTTAGCTATGACATGGCTACAATTCCAAGTGAAAAGGCCCATTGGAGGCAGCCTCATAAAGCAAAGCTGTCAGTGCCAGAAACCTGACACTTCTTATTTCACACTCTTCTATTTCCAGCAACTTTGCTTCAGACTCTTGCTAGTCCATTCGTTTGGACAAAGCCAATTAGCAGATGGAGCACATAAAGTACAGCTCTCAATTACAAGTTTTCAGTGAATTTTATTTTAAGAGGACCTGGTTCATGCATTATGAGACCTCCTCATGATGTGCATCAGAGCACTGCTCTGTGGTGTCACACATCAGGACAGTCACTTCAAAAGCTTGCCGCTGTTCAAAAGTAAAATCTGTGGCAAATATTTCACAGTAATGAAACCTTCAAAAATTATTGTGAGAACAAATCTTAATGAGAGGGAAATGAGTGGGCAGTTGTCTTTGTTTTGGTGACAGACTAAAGCTAAAATAGACAGAAAAACCCATATAGAGAAAGAGAATTTAATAATATAGATTTAATACTTGTTTAAAAATCAAAACAAGCCTGTTAAATGCATTTGGCTTTGAATTAAATTAACTTAGCTAGATGTTTATGGAAGCAGACTCTTATACATCGACTTCTTTGTGGAAACACACTAGCAAGAGGAAAACTCTTCCACATCATTTAGAAAGTCAGCAGTTCTATGCAAAACATAGTAAGAAATTATGAGAATTAAGAAGTGATTAAAAGGTGCTTCCTACCTGTGCTTTGGCAGTCTTGTCCTACTAATGGCTCTGGTGTCCAGCTTCACTGTTCCTGTGTCAGTGTTTTTGGTGAACTAGAGCTCTGTGAGATTGAGATTCTTAAGTTACTACACTGTATGGATAGACAGATTCCTCTCAGATATTTCACTGTAAAGAACTCATGCAGAAATAATTCTCTGCAGAAATAATTCTCTTACATTGCTTTCTTTTTGACAAATTGGAAATAGTTGCGCCTCTTTGGAACTCAAAGACTTTTTATGATTTTTATAACGGGATAATTTTTTGTTAAACTTTTAATTAGATTAAAAATTGTAAAGAAATCAACTGCAAATCACTTTGAGACTTTGAAATATCTACCTTTTGAGCTTTAGATTACTCAGGCCTTACCAATTTCATTAGAATAGGAGATAAAATAGATAATCACATTAAAATGAAGAAACTACTGTCCTGCAGATATCATTTGTATGCTGCCTGCTGCCTCAAGCTGTTCATGACCAGTCAGGAAAGGTTTGTCTAAACCATGACATTTACTGCACTCTGTGATATCTGGAATATTTTTTATCAAGGGCAGAAGTTAACATCTTAGATTAACAACTTCAGGAGAAACAATTTTCCTTCTATGAATATGCATCATTCCACTGTCCATGAAAGTTTTTATAAGAAATAAGAGATGAAGAAAATAAGATGATAAAATTTTTAACCTGATTGGGTTTATTTCTGTGTAAGATTCTTTGCAAAACAGCCTGTTTCGATTAGACCATAACATCTAGGTGAAATGTGATCCTTTGTGATTCTAATTTTGTGACACTATATTTTGAGTTTGCTCAGTATCCAGGGATCATAAAAATATTATATTATTTCCTGTAAATTTTCCATACCAAATCAATAATCTCTTCCATTTAGTTTTGGACACAAGACTAATATATTGCTTTATCTGTCAAAGGCCGTTTGGCTAGGAGAGTTGTTTGTGAGTATGAATGAGAAAACTGGGAACCCTTGTGATACTAGGTTAAATACCTCTATATTTCCTTGATTTTCTTCCTCTTCCTCTTCCTCTTCCTCTTCCTCTTCCTCTTCCTCTTCCTCTCCCTCTCCCTCTCCCTCTCCCTCTCCCTCTTCCCTTCCTTCTTTCTTATAGTCTGCAATTTCAGACATGGACAATGTTCTGAAGAATAAGATAAATGTTATGGAAAATATGTTTTAAAATCTTGCTTAAGCATAGATAAAGGGTATATGTACATTTCAGGAAAAATAAATTCTCATCAGATTAGTCAGAGACAGGCAAAGAAATTCTTAAAACTTCTGCATAAGTTTGGACACATTTTTACTTTTAAACGTGGGTTTAGATGCAGTGAAAAAATTTGACTGTTACCCTGATGGATGGAATCTTGATGGAATATTGAAAAAGCTGGAAGAATATTCAGGTTTTTCAGTTCCTATTTTTGGTTTAGTAATTATGGGAATTATATACTATCAGTTGGCTTTATGATACAAATATCCCTTTGAAAGTGAACTGCAGTCAGAGAGAGTTCCAAAATTTTTGGGATGGATCGCTGTGTGGATTTGAATTCTGTATATTGTTACAAATTTTATTGAACATACCAAGATTCAAATATATATTAAAAAAGATCTAATCACTATGAAGACTGCGCTTGGTTCTTATATTCACCAGAAGAGCATCTGTGTCTAACATGCTAGCAATATTAGTTTGCGTTCTGATTAATAAGCCTGTATTCCTTCCAGCACTGAATTACTACAAGTGAATTGTAAGTTTTGAAAAGTTTGTATACGCAAACCCCACACATACAATTTTCTTTATCTTACTTTGTTTATTTATATAGTCTTATTTTTAATATACTTTTAATGTCTGTGTGCTTTGCTATTCAAGGATATCTTAGTACCTAAAATTTCAAATAAGCTTTCGGTGTCAAGATACCTCTCTTCATTAGCCATTGAAGATCCCATTAAAAGTTACTCAGCTTTTCCTGAACCACCACAATTTGAAGCTGTTCTTAAATTAGGTAAATTTTTTTTGGCTAGTATATTAGAATAATAGTCAATGATAGCTGCTTTTATGAGGGCAGCTTTAGAAGATAGACCAGAAAAGTAGTGTCACAAATCAGAAAGCAGCTTTTCAATCACTGAATAAATTGCCTTACTGTAAGCAGATTTTAATCGAAACAAAATGTTTCTAATGCAAATATGTCGATCTATTTAATTCTGCGCCTACTCTGTGAAGCTGGAATCAACAATTTATGAGAATCTGATTACTAGAACTAGCATCATAACATGATAAAAAGGTTTTTTTCTGAAATAAATATTAATTAATGGAGAACTTCATTGAAATGAAGAAGTAATTATACAGTGAAAGGCAGTTGGTGGAGGCACAATGGCAAAAAAAAGTAATATTTCAAGATAAATTTGATTTTTTGTAATCTGTCTAGACAATCATCTGCATATAGCAGACAGGCTGATCAAAGATTTATGAAAAAACTATGAAGAATCTAAAAATAGATATGCTTCTCAAACAAAACAGAACAAAACCAGAAGAACTGCAAACCTCAAAACAATCTCAAAGACAAAAAAATCCCCACATAAAGTATCTACTTTTAAAATCTAAAAGACAACTGATTTTCTAATTCGCAGGCCAGCAGTATGTATTTTAATACCTTTTCCTTTAGGTGTTACTGATTTTAAAAGGGATATTAGTTCAAAAGAAAAAAAACATTACTTATTTAGAACAGAGCCATAGGACATAAATTAATAAAAGAATTATAGAAGACTGACATAAAGCAGAATTCTATTATGAAATAAATTTATACTCTTTCATGGGTTACTTATGTTTTATACTGCTTAGCAATTTTTTTTCTCCTGCAGACATGAACTTTGCAATGCTGTACATATAATCATTTTTTTTTCCAAATGTATTAAAGTCGGTATCATTAGTCCCTTCTAAGAGAAGAGAAATTTAAAGCAGGAAAAGGAAATTTATTATGATTATTCACAACTCTTTTTATCTGTGCTCAAAATCATCAATGTACATTTGTTTTCATGATTTTACCTACCAAATCTGAAGATGTGAAAGCTCTGAAATCCTCAAACATTGTACTATTTTTACGGGATATAAAAACAGAATATTTAGAGATTCATTCTTTAGAATGTGTGGGGTTTTCTCTCTATTTTTGATCAGATTTACATTTGATCTCTGTGTTATACTAGCTTTGTGCCTCTCATTTCCATTGCCAGGTGTACTTTTTTGTTGCATGAGGGTACAAAGGTCTTCACTGTGTATGCTGAGCAGGATTTTTCTGTAATTAGTTATGAATTGCTCATGCAGAAGGACTTTTCATGTGGTGTGATAAGTCTCGAATGCTGAGCTAATATAATAGTAGCAGTCAGGTCTTTATTGTGGATGTGGTTGATGGAGTTGCAGTGATCACAATCATATTGATTTTTTGAACTTGAGAAGAGATGAAAGGAAATAGACTACCAAAGACCAAATAATGACCCATTGTTCCTTGTAATTAGGTTTTTGCTATCTGTCCCTAAGGTATATAAGTGTGATGGGGTATTTTATTGCAAAAAATATTATAGCTGATACCGTAATTTCTAAAGCTCAGAAGGAAGGTTGAGAAAGTAATTCAGAATTTTTTTCACCTGGAAATGTTACATTTGGTTTTAAGGATATGTAGAAACTTATATATATATAAAATTACAGAACTTAAACAAAAACATCAGAATATCTTGTTCTTAATTGTACATTATAAGCACATTCTGCAACGGTTTATGCAGTCAGTTGACTTTTGCTATTGCAATACACTGAAGGTAATTTTATTCTTGGATTAGTAGAGTTTATGACATGATGAGATATCTACAAGATCTTTTGAAATCACAGAAAATAGAATATGCAAGAAATACACTAAAAAAATATATATAATTAGAAATCTATTTTTTTTACTTACCCCCCATGACCCCCATACTGTTAGTGTTTGTTCCATTATTCCAGGTAAATGCAGATCACCACATAGGCTGAATGATTTATACTGGGAGCTTTTTCCTCTTTCTATGATTGGAAAGAAATAAAACACCCTGAATACTTGTATAAGGTAATGACAGATAACCTGTCAAATGAATGGTGTATTTTAAAATAAGTGAGAATGAGAAGTTGATCAGAAAGCTCAGGAAATCAGTCTCAACCTAACCTTCTATCAGAATAGGAACCTGTGCTAGAGGGTAGAGAGACTGGCCTTAAAACCAGGCTGTCGTGAAATCAAAGCCAGATACTGAAGCCTCCAAAGATGCATTTCCAAATATTCTCAATCTCTTCCTACTGCTGAGGAATGCATTCAGTGCGGGTGTCTCCGTGTGCGAGCTGCAGGTTGAGCTCTGGGTGGCTGGGAGTCCCAGGCAAGAGGCCGGGAACTGCCAAGCTTTTGTATAACAAAGGACACGGGGACCTGTGGCCCTGCCAGGTGACCGGACACGGGGACTCGGCAGGAGCTGATGACCCCCTGACTTTCCTGTGCTTAGACTGTGAGTGAGGGCATAAAAGCCCAGGGCTTCCTTTGTTCTGGATCTCTCCTTGGAGGCACCAGCTTGAGCTGTTGTTTTGTTATTTAGTTACTGCACCATGATTAAATTATTTTAAGGATCTGGACCTCTGAGACTGCTGCGGGAAAACTGGGGTCGAGCTGGTGAGGAAACCTGGTCTGACTGTGTGAGTGTGGGGAGTGTGGCTGCAGAGGGGCCTCTGTCCCAGCTAAGGTGGTTTGGGTGTGACTGCCAGAGTGGCTCCTGGATGGTCGGACAGGGAAGATTCCTTAACGCTTGACTACTTATTCCCTTAAATGAAATTTTCTCGCATAATTCAGATTTAAGCTCTCGCGCCACAAGAATGACAAGGTGTCCTTGTCAGAAAAAAAAAAAAAAAATCAAAATTTTCCTATTCACTTCAGATTGTATTCTAAATCTTTAACATTTTATTTGCTAAAATAAAATTCTAGTTTTCAATCAAAGGTCAAGCAGATGGGAGAGATACTGCAGCTGTTCTTATTTCAGGGCAACCTGTGTTTAAACTATTTGCTAAATAGATTTTCTGTATCTATTTCTGACAAAATTTCGAGTTGTCTGAAAGCTTAACCTTCAGTAAGTTAAAAACAAGCTGCAACAAGTGGCTACGCACCTAACTCATTTTCATATACTTCCAGGTTCTTTACACCCAAATAATCTATTAAATTACATTACTATCTAAGAATGTTCTGAGAGATGAAAAAATTTCTACCACTTCCAACTTTTATACCAGGAAATACGTGTTTGTTCTATCAATAAAAGAACGTCTTTTCTTTCCTTTATAATGACAGTGCAATGACAAGAAGTGTGGAAACCATATCACTATCATTTGGAGTGCTTTTCCTATTCCTTTTTTCTCTTGGCGTTTTCAAAAACTTTGTCATTGTTCATGTTCCACTTTGCTATTTCTCTTCGAACTGGACATCAAACTAGGAGGCATTGAGGCAAAAGAGGAAATCCTTTATTTTCTTTTGTCTTTTTGTGTAAGAAAAAATTACAGTTTAAAGCATAAAATTACCTGACTAGTTCACTTCTTCTAGATTTAAAAAAATATAAAGAATTTTTTTTTAGTGTAAAGTCTTTTTTTAGTAATATATTAAATAAATAATTTGCTTTGTTTGTATGGTAAGTATTTTGGTGGTGGGGAAAACAATTCGCATCTGTTTTGTCTCTACTTAAAATCACCTAAACATTTCTGTAAACCAACCCCCTGTTAAAATTCACTAGACCACTAAATGTTAAACAAATAATTTAAGCAGCTATGTCTTATTTAAAATACTAGCATATTTGAAAAAAAAAGCTAACTGTTTTTTTAAAAATTAGATGAACATTGTTTATAACTTACTGGTGCTCATATCTTATTCCCTATTGGAATGCATTTTTGGGGGTGAAAAAACATATCTGAACTCTTTTCTTAATTGTACCCCAGAGTGGAGTTAGGAATGTGTCAAGAAGTAAGAAAACATGCGCATTAATAAGCATACAATGCAATTTAACAGTTCATAAAACAGTAAAATTTAATCCCAGGCTGAGAGATTTATTAAATCTCACTTAGCAAAATGGTTTTGTGGGATGTGTTAGCAAGTGAGAATTAAGTGAAATGATTTCAGGGGCAATAGATTTTATTAGCTGAGAAGGGGTGGAACTAGTTTTGCAAGCTATTTCTTCTTAATTTCATTCACTTGTTATAATTGCCCTGAGTGTGGGAGAGCTTTCTGTGAGTAGTAGTAGTATGTTGGGTCTCTGGAATTTGTGTGCGTAATGCTGCATTTGTCAGGCACCATCTAACTGAAATGTCTTTTGTTGATGGGCTTGTGCAGAGGTTCTTCTAATGGTTGTTAAAGATATTTAAATCTTACACAACTTAAGCCTCTAGCTGTAAGATAAAATGTCTCCTATTAGGTTTATAAGGGCTTTTTTGTTTGTTTTGTAATATTTTGCATCCATGCTTGGTTTCTGTGCTCTTTAGCACTCCTGGGAAAGACGAAGAAAAATTGTTCTGGACCGTCTTGAAAAATCTCTTTGTAGGGCAGATATGAAAGTAGAGTTTGGAGGCAGCTAATCAAGCATATGTAGTGAATTGAGTAGGGTGATGTTAACACTACTGGCACCACATTATATGAGAATTTGGGAGAAAAAGTTATGTTACTAGTTACTCTGTTTCGTGGGTTAAAATCACATTGTCCTAACAAAATTCAAAATCTAACCCCTAAAATTTTCTGATCAAGCAATAGTAGAGTCTATAATAAAGAAACTACAGATTTTTATAACTAAAAATAATCTTAGCTTATTTTTATATGTAACCTATCATTGTTTCTGTAGTTTATATCCAGTAATTTTTAAATTCAACTTTTTAATTTTTTATCAAACAGGACAAACTTTAAGGAAAGTAATAGTGCCAGTAATGAAGTCTCTCCTGCACTGTAGGTAGTCTTTGCTTCTTGACTTCTAAGTGTCATTAGACTTCTCTCACATCATTTTTTTAAAGCTGTTCAAAAGAAAGGAAGCAGAGATAGCTTCTGTAAGAAAATCAGTCTTCAAAGGAAAATAATGATAATAAAAAACCACCTTGGACAGAGGCCTACTTCTGTTCACTGTGCTCACAATGAAAATAACCTAAAATATAAGAGTAAAATGGGGAAAAATGAAAGGCAGGTGGTAGAACAAAAAAATGGAAGTGTTTTTTTTTGTTTATGAAATATGCCATTTATTCAAGGTTTTCTGACTAATAATTATGTATTATGTGTTAAATTGTCACTAAATATAAAAGAGAAGAATAAATAATTATCAATGGAGAAGTACCGCTTAGTAGACTAAGGTGATTATACAACACTTTTGATGATTTTGAAATAAATAAGTATTCTACTGTAAATCCTTTTTGTGCAGTGGTGCCTAAATAATGTTCCTTTGCCTTAAAACAGCTAATGCTGGGGAGGGAGGAGATTTGGTTAAGCTGTCCTGTTCATTGTACCTCCAGTATCTACTACTTGCTCAGGCAGTTAGATTAAAGAAGGGCAGCTGCTGTTCTTACTCTCCAAATTTTACTACGTCATCTCTGTCCTTCATAAACCCGACTACTAATAGACTGGATATATCGAGAGTCGAAAAAACCCAAATCCAACCACCTGACTTTGCATCCAGTGTTCTGTCCAGGGCGTTACTCTTGTGTGAGAAATAACATACAATTTGTAAAGGCCAATGGAAAATTCGTTCCTTATGGAACACACCCCGCCTTGTGTACCTACACTCCTTTTGCCAAATGGGAATGTAACGTTCTCATTCTGTTCTAAAGCCTTGGAAGGCCAAGTACCATAAATACAAGTTTAGCAAGAAAAACTTGTTGCAGTATGAAATGGGCATGTTAAACCAGTGACCACAGTTGGTCTGAATTAAGTTTATTTCAGATGATACTGTAGTCTGAAATCCAGTCAGTACCCAATGATTTACTGTCTATGGTGAAATAAGTCTCACAATGATTAAAGATTTTATATTAATTGCTTTTAATGTGTTCACACATTTTCAAGGACTTTGTTAATAAAATGTGAAAGTGTTCTTTCACTTCTATGCATTTATTGAATACTTTTGCCATGGTCACCTAGGAAACAAATGCAGGTATACATTTTTGAGCATTTGCAGTTTCATTTCATTCTTGATGCTGCTAAGGAAGTCACACTTGAAAGAAATTAATCATCATTTTAATTAATGCACAGAATTTTTCTGAATACATTGTGACCATCAGACACTAAGCAAAACCTTATGAACAATTTGACCTTTTAAATGTAGCTGGACTTATCACACAAGAATAACAGTTAACTGACTAAAGATAGGAAGACAAAGATGATCTTGAAGATAATAATGAGCTGCATATGAAAATTATAAGCTGTTCTGCTTACTGTAGTAGTATTATTCAGATAATATGCAGGTAAAGATCACATAAGAACTAAAATGTAATGAAGTATATGCATACTTTACTAATCATCAGAATAAGCTTGGCTCATGCTATGCATTAAGTGAACTGTACAATATCTTCCATTGAAATTTTTAATGAACAAATTCAGTTTAATACAAAACTGACTAGAGAATAAGAATACTATGTATCAAGGTTAATTTTTTACTTCTGTTTTAGTTTGCATAGGACATTTCTTTCTAGAACATTTAAAGAATTGTTCAGGCTTTTTTAAAGAATTTTAGTAACATATTTGTCTTTGCATGAAAATCTAGATATACTTAATTTATGATGTGTTTGTATTAATGACAGTAGTAACTGGTAGATGCAGATTCAGATTTATCCATCTGATAGGACAGGGCTTGTCAACTGAGTTATGAATTGCATTTTCTTCCTCATTTGATTTGTCTTTGATGAAGAAATAGGTTTTGATAACCTGTTTTCAGAATTATAAAATCATAGAAAGTTAAGGGGTTGGAATGAACCTTAAAGATCACCTAGTCCCAACCCTGCCTGCCATGGACCAGGTTGCTCAGAGCTCCATTCAAACTGGCCTTGAACACTAGCAACAATGGGAACATCCACAACATCTCTGAGCAACCTGTTCCAGTGCCTCACAACATATATTTCCTGGAGCTTATCATGTGCCTTTGACATCCTCGGGGGTTTTTGTCACCCTACAGATTTCCACCTCAGTGGCTTACAGAATTTGACAGAAAGCCATGTTGTTCTGTATCTGGCATAATGTCCATTGGATTCCTTCTGACATGTTTTAACAGCTCTGCTTCCAAATTTGCATCTAATTAATCAGTTGGTACTGGTGTTTAATTTCTGATTGCTTCTTTGTGGGATATTTTTGCTAAAGTCTCATAGCAATTTCAATTTTCCTTCACTGGTACAAGGACTATAGTTTTAGAAGAAAAACGGATTTAAAAAACAGTTAACATTCCTCAGCCAGATTTATGTGTTGTACTTATTGTGCAGTTTATTTAAAAAGCTGTTGTCTAGACTTCAACTACTGCCAAGTCTTGCTTTTAGAATATTAAACTTTGCATGACGCTTACTCAGCATGTCGTTCCAACTTTTTGGTGTTTCACTGCCTTCTTGTCAAATATCAGCTTGCCTTAAAAGCACTTTAATGCCTTGAAGATAATGAACAATTTGGCAGCAAAAATATTTTCTGACTGATTTGGAGCCCCTGCATAAACTGCTTGGAGCCTGAGACCATTGAAACCTATTATACTGGCTATTTTAAAATTAGGATTTATTTCTGTTTGAATTTTGAAATCTCTCCTTGGGAGAGCCATATAAACGTGAGCGTATATTTTTCTCTTTAGCGGTAGCTTATAGGCTATAATTGTAGAATATTTTTGCATTTTTATGTTTAGTTTTATTGTAAAGAGCCTTGGGATGTCTTTGCATGAAAGGCTCTGTATAAGCTCATTTTGTATTGCATTGTATTGTATTGTGACAAGTGCAATAATCTCCAGGTTTCCTATCCATTAAAGAACTAATTTCACAGCTCACTAATTACGTGAATGAGAAGGGGAAATAGGTCCTTTTTCTCTAAGGTATGCTGAGCAGATGGCGTAGCCCTCATTTCCACCAGCTGAATCTAAGGTCCTCTTGTGCTTTTGGTTCCGAGGCCTGCCTCTGTTTATCCAGTAGAACAGGACAGAGATATCACTTTCTTGTACAGCATGACAGTGTGTACTGAGAGGCTGTCTCTGTCCTTTGCTAATACAACATTACTTAGCACACACAGCACCTAAGCCTATTTATTTAGGATGGGACATGAAAGCTATTGAAATGAATGTGCATTTTGATGAAATTCTAATCTACCTCTGATTTATTGAAGGTACTGATTAGTTCTGCCATAGGGATTTGAACTTATGCACATTAAAAATTGCTAATGAATCAATCGAGTACCGTTGGAATGGAATCTTGTCTGTAATTTCAAAACAAAATACATTACTTCCTGAACCTGTAAACTTACATTTATAGCTAAGATTTTGTCAACTTGTTTTTTTTTTTTCTTTTGCATCACTCATGAACATAACCAACTTGAATCAAACATGCACACAGTGATTTATATAGCTCCCTAACGCACTGCTTTTTAAAGTAACATGAGTCATCAGATGCTAGTGCACTCCCATGATCCTGAAAACTAGCTATTTGAGCCCTTTTTACAGCATTACAAAGAGAAAAGCTGAGACTGACTGAAGATCCTGACATAACTCATGTATGACTTGGCAACAAGGCTGCATTTTACAGCGCTGCACAACTAGACTATTTTTTCCCTTTAGCATAATGAGCAGTTCTAATTTGTTGTTTCCTTCTCTCGCTGCTGGCCTGTCTCAAGCATTTGCTTTGTGCTCACGGTTCTGATGTGGTTCTCATTTCAGACGGATGCAGCGCTAATGTACGATGCAGTCCACGTGGTGTCGGTGGCTGTCCAGCAGTTCCCACAGATGACCGTCAGTTCTCTGCAGTGCAACCGCCACAAACCGTGGCGCTTTGGGACCCGCTTTATGAGTCTCATTAAGGAGGTAAGTCACTGATAAAATGTCCTGCTCCCCTGCTTTCTTTTCTCCCAATTCCCACTTTCTTTTGCTTTCACTCTGATTGGTTTCTTCCTTTTTTTTTTTTTTTTTCAGTAGATGGTAATTTCTCATCTTGTTATGTATAAGGAGTTTAACAAGCAAGACAGTGTTTTTATTTGAAAGCTGGTTTCCCTGAAGTATTAGTTGGAACAAAAAAAAAATGAAAGGGTGAAATAACCGCATTCTAAATAAAGCTTATGTTCGTAGATAATTGGATCTGTGTGGAGCATTTGTGGCATGAAAACCCAAACACTTGAAACTCTAAACCATAGACTGATTGTGAGAAATTCAGCAAGTTTATACTGTCATAAGTTTAAAGGGGCCAAGAATGAATTTTACTTCATGGTTTAAATGAATTTTTTTCTTCATTTTTTATGGTGGATTACTATATGTCTCCTTTATTCCCCAAGATGCTGTTTAGATACTGATAGATAGTGATAGTAAACGTAGGAGGTTTAAGGTGCTAAAGGTGAACTCCATAGACTATTCTAGTCTCTCATACTGTTACTCCTAATACAGTGTTTCTCAATCTAGATATGCAGAATATTATGATGAGGAGAATTATTTGCAATGGAATGTACTTTTTTTTTCAATATTGGTTCCTTCTAGGATGATAAATTTGTTCTCCACGTTTCCTCTCCTACTTTGTATGGTTTCAGAACTAGGGTAGATTTTAAGTTATAAAAAAATGAGGCTATTTAACTTTTTTAAAAGTGAGGAATAAGCTCAGGAAGGCTGTCTCACTGACCTCAATTTTTGCTGTCTCAGTGTGGTTTCAAGGGAACCAGCATCTTGCAAAAGTAAGCCTTTCTTTGAAAGAAATTTCATGAGAAAAATATGAAGTCCAGCATTAATGAAACAGATGGAAGCTTGGGGATTGGGAAGGGGGAGGTATATAGGGAAGCAGAAGGGGAAATGCATGCATGAATGATGGAGGAATGAAAGCAAAACAGCCTTTTATCTCATTCAGTAGAAGAGTCTATTGCCAGACATGGAACGTTTAAAAAATTGTCTCTGAAGACTGAAAGAAAGTTTGATGTCATTAGCAAAAAATAAATACAAAATATTTAAAACCAAAAATCAGCCACAAGGTAAATTATTTACATAAAATGAATAATTAATGATCCCATTTTGGCAGGAGTAAAGTTTGTCCTTTGTAGGAAAAAAAAAAGGAAGAGTATTTATTTACAGAAATTGCTTTTTCTTTCTCCATAGGCCCACTGGGAAGGCCTCACAGGCAGGATAACTTTCAACAAAACCAATGGCTTAAGGACAGATTTTGATTTGGATGTCATCAGCCTCAAGGAAGAAGGTCTTGAAAAGGTATGTAAGACATTTGCCTACATGGAGGTGGGAAGCAAAATAAAACAAAACTCACCCGCTAAAAACATTTACAGTAGTATTTCATGTGTTATGTAAAACAGCGTACCTGCTCTCAAGTCAATATCTCTATAAATGGTACTGAAGTGTTAAGAACTGGTATCCTGACTGGTTTAGCTGTCTTCTGACATTAATTTTTCTTCTACAGCAGTGGAGTGAGAGAACAAAGAATTGGGACATACCCTTTCCATGTAGCTTAATATTGTCTATATTTGAACTTAAGACCTCGGGAAGCACGTACAGGCATTTGTCCTGCCTATATGGCACTATCACGATCTGAAATCAGATCGTCTTACCTCCAGCCACCTTACCCTGAAGAGGCAGTTGCAGGAAGCTACAGTGTTTCACACTCTTGTGGTCAGCAGGCAAAGGTTTTGCAGCTTGCATCTGCCTTGTAATTTGCATTTAGATCTGGTGTTCAGGGTTCTATAAGAATTATGTTTTTCTTCATCTTCAGATAAATTTCTGTCAGCTATTGCCCCAAGGTGATAACTGTGGGCACAAATAAAAACAGAAATTAAAAGAAGGGACCATGCTGCAGAGTTGCATTTCCTTTCTTCTGTAAATCACTGAATGGAGAAGCTGGCATAAACAACATATTTCTCCAAAATTTTGTCTCCCAAGACTAGCTTCAGAATATTAATTCTCTCTTACTGGGAAGATTTGTAAAAGCTCAGAAACCATGAGCTTGTCTTGAAACACTTACATAGGTAATAACATTTTTGTTGTCCAGTGGAAAACCTGTGGTTTGAGAACTAAAGTATATTTTAAAATGTTCAGCAATGCACTGACAGTAGATTTCTCCTATGAAGTTTCCCATGAAGTGAGCTCTGGAAGCTTAGGGGGGAAAAAGAGTATATAGTAGTGATTAGACTTGAAAAGTAAATTAATGTTGTGTACAAGTAGAGTTGGTACAGTGCAACTTGTCTTCCTTACTGGAAACAGAAATGGAAGAATTGATGTCATGGTAATAGCTAAATAAGTCAGTAGTGGCTGAAGAGTTTTCACAGAAGTGACAACTGTTGAAAATGAGAAAAGGAAGTCTTTGTAATTTAGGATGACTTCAGGAACATTAGGTGGCATCTGGAAACCACAAAGCAACATGAGATTTCTGGAAAATAAAATCTCAGTTGACAATATACTAGGAGATATATACATCAGTGAAAATATAGAGATAAAGCAAAAAAGGTCTACAGAGAAATATGGAAGACAATAAAATTCAACGGGAAATACAGTAGTGCTCTAAAACGCATAATAGAAAAAAGGAACTTGGGAAATAGTTATTTTGAAAGTTAAGTAAGAGAAAACAACAGAAATAGTTGTTGAAGTGCATGGATATCTACAAACAACCAGTATGTGCTTGAGCAGTATATAACGATTTTCATAGTAAAGGAAGGTACTTTTTCTGCCTTCATGGCTTATTTTGGTCATGTGATAAATGGAAGTGATAATATCATTTTTTCACCAAAAAGTGCTGACAATCTTTGGAATGAGCAGTAAGAATCAGTTACTATATATAAGCAAAACCAGAGCAGTTTCTCTGAGGTGTAAGGAGATGAGATTAGGAAAAGGAAAATTCAAGTGTATGCACATGCAATTGAATTGCTTACTAAGCATATGGAACATATGATGTATTTTACTGAAAAAGACAAATCAATGCCAATAGATAAATGCTTCTCTTTGAACAAAACTTCGTTATTCTGAAAGAATGCAAACCTTTTTCTTCTTGAATCTAGAGTGAATGATTAAATTTTGGAGCAGGACACTTCCCCGTAGAAAGAGTACATTGTAGCCAGTTCTTTCATTTAAAAGAGCTGTCTCAAATTTGGATTTTTTTCCTCCAAGACTGAATCCTGTTAAAGTTGTGTGAATCACCCTTCTCTCAGTCCCCTACCTCCCTCCACATGTGCATCCCATCTCTCTACATCACTCTTTCTCTGCTTTCTGCTACTTCCTCCTTCTGTCCGTTCTTCCTTCCTCTCCCTTTCCTTAGTCTCTCCCTCCAGACTCTCCCTGTCTGTTTCTCTTTCCATCTAATCCCTCTCCCTTGTATCTATTAATCTCTTTCCATGCCCTTTCTCTCTATTTTCTTCTTCCTTCAGGAGCCTTTTCACACCTTTGTACTTATCTTGTATGTTTTCAGTGTTCTTCCCAAACCACCTTGTCAGACATCTCTACATTGTTAGAGTTCCCTAAGTCTTTTTTTCCTTTTCTTCTGTACGTCCTCCCACTTGTGGGATGAGAAAGGGTGTGGAGATAAGAATTCTGTGCACCATAATATGTATGTCATTTTTCCATACTGTAAACTGTTATTATTTCTTCTCACCTCTTTCCAAATAAGGGGGAAATATTTCTTTTGTCAAGGACATCAATTTAACTCAACAATTTTAGCTGTAATACATGAAGAGAAAAATATCAACATAAGGGGAAAAAAATATTTATTGTGAAGAATTGCCAGAAGATATATTTTTTTAACTTAGATTTTGTAAAAAAATGTCCTAGATAAATTATCTGGTTAGTATAACCAGTGTAACCAGGAAATTACCTAAATCATGTGTTATAAGTTCAATGACTGCTGAAGTCTGTGACAACAATTCCTCACTGATTTTAAAAAAATGCTATGTGCGATCCCAGATTTGACATAAAATGCTTGTTCCTGAAACTCTTGAATGAGAGGTGATAATCAGGCATCAGTCAATAAGAAGTATGTGTTTCCAAATAAAAATTCATGTCTGCCAAAAATGATAGCTTCTTGTAAGATGAAAATGACAAAATTAAGAGATGATTGGAGTGCCACTAATGTAATGTACCACAAAATTTTATTACAGTCACTTTGGACAGACTGAAACTATTCATGATTAAGCACAGTGAAAATCCAAAACTGTGACACTCCAGCATAATAAATTATAATTTAAATTGCAGTCAATCAGTCTTTACACTGAGGCTGCATTTTGAGGAAAATTATTTCACACTTCAAGGAGATAACAAATACCTGAATTAAATACCACTTTTGATATGAAAATTTGTCACTGAAGAAGAATCACATATCCTGAATAAGAGATGCTACAACTGGCTTGAAGCCTTGCTCAGAAACCTTCACATAGGATGAGCATAAATGACACAAAATTAGTTGTAATTCATTTTCCAGCATATCAATGTAAGATCTTGTTTTATTTTGTATCTTTAATAATGATCTCCGGGAAAAAAGAAAGCAAACAGCATAAACAAGAGATTTTGTAAGAGGGAGAAAAAAAAAGACATAGTAAATCTGTGGGATCCAGAAGTATTGAAGTATTGTTATTAATGTTATATTTGGCAAAGAAGGCATGAATATTAATATTACTGAAGAAAGCAAAATAAATTAAGCAATTTGCAAATGGGAAATACAAAGATAAGAAGAAACAATATTATTCCTAATGGAGTATAATTATTTCCTTAATGCAATCACCACTGCTACTAACTACTCCACAAAGAAGATATAGATAGATTTGACAACTCATTGAGAGTTGAATTTGGTTCTGGTTTTGGCTGCTTAGTTGGTTGGTACCACTGCAGAAAGGCGATGAGGCTTCCTAATACAATGCTTGTGGCAATTCACTGTGAGTCATATTCACAGTTTTGATTGACTCAGAGCAAAAATAATGTTAATTTTCTCAGGAGAACTTTGAAGAAAAATCAAAAAGAATAATGCTTGAAAGTATACTTATCTATTCATGAAGATAAATGACTTTTCAAACATGCTGAAGCAAGAAAGCTACTGAATTTTTGTGAGTAGCATCTCATGAGACTGAATCTCAGTAAAGTACTCTACAGCATGTGTAAACTCAGCAAATTTTAAGTTTTGTGAGTGTACAATCCTTCCTTTTTGGGGGGGATGGTGAAATATTGTGATGGCTTTGGCTAGGACAGACTTAAACTCCTTCATATAAGTTTGTACAGGGCTGTGATTTGGATTTGAGCTGGAGACAGTGTTGATAACACAGGAACATTTCAGCAATTGCTGAGCAGTTCTTACACAGAGTCAAGGCCTCCTTAGCCTGTAGAGCTAGAAAGGAATTCTGGGTGGGGATGTCCAGCTGGGTGGGAATATCTGGTTTTGAGGGGCTGCAGCAACCTGATAGCTATCAGTAACTTAAATATGTGGAAGTTTGGATGCCAGATTTTAACCATTCACATGAAGTTGGGAAATTGTATTCCATATCCTTGAGGATCACCACAATTACCATGTTACAGAATACTCTACGATATTCAGTGATGAATGTAGCTCTTGGAATTATTTCAACTTAAATAAGCTGATTCTTGCCGAAGGTAATTCTTTGTATCATTTTTCTTTGTCTCACTGTGGAGCACATGTTCCTGAGAATACCTGGTTTGGATCCTGTACTTTGGATAATATGTATCAAAACATTCAGATTGGCACGGTCACTTCAGAATAGTTTAGCCATTTAGGAGAATTGGAAAGAATAGGAGATTGAGGGCTTGACAATATAGTCACTTCGTGGGACTATATTTATTGTATGAACATTCTCTCCAAAGTATATGTGTGAATACCTGTTCCACCTTCTAGGAAATTTGTGAGTTTGTTTAAAATAAATGTAATGCAATAAATTAAATTGTAGCTTGTTTGAATTTCAGTTATAGACTACCTTGATGTGCTTTTTCTACATTTTTGGCATTTAAAATTTTCTAGTAAGAACACATTGGCAATTCTATTCAGTTCAAAAAGCTATTTAAAATTAAAACTTTGTGCTGAAACAAATTGAAAATAATTAACTTGCTGCACTATTTATGCAAAATTTTTCTATAAGAAGCAGCTTTGAAAACACATTTTTGTGATTTGGGAGCTATATATAGCACTAATATAAAAGAACCTGTGGTGCAAATTGTTGAGTTTGAGGTCATCAATAAAGATAATCCAAAGTATATCTAATATTGAACCTCTGACTTTTGGTCCATTTCTTAGATTTTTGGTTAACAAAAGCAGCATCAAAAGTACAATTAAAATAATTTAGAAAAATAGTGCATCAATTTATCAGGACAGAAGTTTCTTTTCAAAGTAGTGCTGTTGATAGTTTTTATAAGTCTGCAGTAGATTAAGTCTGTAGTTAGATAAAATCCAAATTTTAACAGTTGATATTCTTTTGCTTGGGGATGTGACTATGTTAAAAAGTAGGAGAGGAAGTATTTTAGTTAGCAATGTCTTACCTTTTGCCAATATAAATTTGAATTATGAACATGAACAAAGCATATGATTTAATAAATTTAGGATTTGAAACTGATCATATAAGTTGATGGTGTTTCCTCAGAAACCTTTGTGATACTTGTGTACCTCCAGTTATATCTCACAGAGGAGATTAGTTCAGCTTCAATTATGCAGCAACAGGCTCAAGTTTTGGTCTTTGTCATTGCTTGTTATTCTACTCTAGTTTGGTCTTTGAAGTAAAGCAAACACTGCAATTGTCATAATTACAGAACACTGCAATTAAATATTAGCAGCCTTTTTAAAATTTCTTGATTGTGGCCAACCTGCAAGGCTGAACATTTTGCGCTTTCTGAAAGCCTTTCAATTCACCAAATCAAATGGTATTAAAACAGCAAATGAAGGAGAAATTTTTTGGTAGCAAGGCTTGATTTCAGTACTTTGAAATGATGTGTTAGATGTTATTTTCCAATTGTATTTCTGAGACACATACATTCTTTCTTCCCTTCATGATTCTTTGATCAGTTTATGAGGTACTGAATGGCCAAGTTCCAAACAGTGACTTCTTGGAACTGAGTGCTAAGCAAGGAAGACAGACAAAATATTGATTCCCGTGGAACAGAAATGGTAGAAAAAGAGATCAAATTTGTCTTTTCTCTATTACAGCATCCACTGATTCATGCTCTGCTGTAGTCTCAGTTTTAGAAATAGAACTCTTTTCATCCACACCACATTGCATCCTAAACTTACTTTACAGCCCTGCGGCAACAAATCACTTGAAAGTATACGAACAGTCTCTCAGGATTCAGTTGAAAATATGATTTAAAAAATTGTGTGTGTTTATATACAAACATATATATTCAATGAGTCCTTACAGAAATTTTTAATTTTTGTCTAGGTTTAGTTTTAAAATATCTTTACCTTGTGTTATAGATATTTTTTAGTATTTGAAATGATGTTTTAAATCCTGTCTAAAAACAA
Organism: Cnemophilus loriae; assembly: GCA_013397755.1. Lineage (NCBI taxonomy): Eukaryota > Metazoa > Chordata > Aves > Passeriformes > Corvidae > Cnemophilus > Cnemophilus loriae. The sequence continues at coordinate 1,040,110 of VZTF01008130.1, forward strand.
AATAAGACATATTTGGGGTTTTTTTTTAGACAATGGAGTAATACAAACATTCTGATTTCTGAAATGGAGAATTATATCTACTGCTTGACCACTTTAATTGTATAGTGATGAAAATACAGATAAATTACAGATAAGCCTCATTACTTACTACTTAATATAAGTCTGTCCTTGACCTGAACCTTAAAGCATAACCTTGGATGTTCTTACTTAGATAAAAATCCGATAGACTTTATTTCAAAGTATAAAATGTCAAAATACTCGTGTGTTGAAGATTCATCTGTAAGTGAATTCAGTTATCGTGCTTAGCCTGTTTCTCTCTTCTCCATTACTTTTTCCCAAAACCATGTTTTGTCCTGCTGTTCTCTCTGATCATAGAAAAGGGTAAATCCTTTTGTAGAGGCAGTGCTGTGTGCTCTGCAAATGAATTTCTGCCTGTTAAGTTATCTTCAGATGTGGTTTATCTTGAGAAATGGAAAATTAAGTATTAAGAGTAGTTTTAGATATTCTTTATGTCATTTTTACACTTAATGTCACACTTCACGAAACATAATTTGGGTTATTGGTAATCATGTTTCAAATACGCAGACTTTAAATTAAATGACAGAGAAAAATGGAACAAAATTTAATAATAACTATTAGCAATCAACTTTTTTCTCTGTAGCAATCTGGCTTTCCTTTTAGTGTTCTTTTCTAGGTGCCTAAATGTAACTAATATGCAATTTACACAGTAATTTACTGTTTTACAGGTTGGAACTTGGGATCCGTTGAGCGGCCTTAACATGACAGAGAATCAGAAAGGAAAACCAGCAAACATCACAGATTCCCTGTCCAATCGCTCTTTAATCGTTACTACCATCTTGGTAAGCAATAATATTATCTTTTCCTGAAATACAGTTATGCGGAAAAACTGATAGAATGTGACATACGAATTGCAATAGTAATGAACGGTCTGCAGTGTGCATTACCATTACTTAAAATTTACGTGTCATGAATGAACTCCAGTTGTTACGTTACTCGTGGATGTTTACTCTTACCTTAATTGTAAGCAAGTTATCCCAATTTTAGAGTTATGTTAATTGATTAGTAATTTAACTTTTCTTATTATTGACTGAAATGTTTCCGTCTTTACAAAGCTGCTTACTTCAGCACCGTACGAGAGGACAAAAGATAATTGGTTTAAAAAAGTGTTTTGTCTGTTAGCTTGATGATTTTAGCCAGCAAAAATTTATTGCTTTTGTTTGCTATTCTAACACCTCAAAGGAAAGTACAAAGTATTTAACATTTATTTAGCATTGTTATTACTCAGTTATTGAGATGAAGTTTTTAGTCATGCAGATATTTAATTGATCTGTTGTGTGAACTAGACCAGAAGATACAATTTGGATAACTTCTCTTTTATTGTCGTTGTTGGCAAATTCACAGCAGCGAATGAGGTGATTTTTACTTGTAATAAAATACATTTATTTATGTAAAAATAAGTGTTCATTTATTTCCTCATAGTAATTTTGAAATAGTAATTTTAATTTCAGTGCAAGTGAAAAAATTTCCAGAAGTTTGTCTGCTGCATTTTTCTGCTGCCACCATTATTGTGAATTTGCAGACATCAAAAAAGAATCCACTTCCCAACAGTCGTATACTTTATTAAGAAGCTTTTACCTACCAACATATATTTTGACATTTCGAGCTACAATGAATTTTTATGGGTACATAGACACAAATGCCACTGTGCTTTTAACATTTTATGTAACATAAGCCTTATAATTTCACCTGTTGAGTAACTTTTTCATTGCTTATAAGGTCTGTTTACAAATGATAGAAAATCTTCTGAAATCCTTTATTTCATTTATTCCGCTAATTGAAAAATACATACCAGATATATAAATTGGAACATGGCTGACTCACTTTCAGATGTAAGTTCTAAGACCAGCATGGTTTTACCACAACTTTTTCTTGTACCATTAATTATAATAATGGTACACTGTAGTTATAGTTTATAAAATTATAATCCCTTGGTTTTTTTTTAAGTGAAATGTAAATGAATATCTTATGGTCTCTTATAGTAAAAGCATATCTTCTAGAGTATAAATCTGTCAATTTTCTTCCCACTGACTTTCACAAGTTTCCTATATGTAAAAACTACTGCGTTATCAAGTAAATTTTCTTAGTAATTCCAGTTGACCTCCTATGCTCGCTATACTGCTGTTGTTTTGCACCCAGATATCCTGCCTAGGATTTTTCTTGGCGCTTTTCACCGATATGTAACTTTGATTCATGTGAACCTTACTGCTGCCAGAATTACTGCTTTACAGAATATAGTCCTGTCTCTGTGAGCGACCTGTTCCCTTTGTTACTCAGTAATGAACCAGCCTTTGTATCTGCACTTTTCAATAGCCATCATTGTATGCTTGATTCCAGATCAGTGATAACAATACTGGGGCAAGGATCAATCCCTGCAAGATTACATAAGAAACACTCAATAATTTAGGGTGTTTCAAGTTTGTTTGTGTTTTAACATCTGTCTGTTGATCAGGTTTGTTAATATACTCTAAGAATCATATTGCTTTTATATAGTGATACTAGCATGATTTTGGTTGAAATAATTAGCTCAAGAAATGTTAAGTTGCACAAATGTAAATAGCAGTGCTGCCAATGAGTACTGATTTTTAATCTTGTAAAGCTCACAAAAGAAGACTCCTGAGATTTAAGAGAAAAGCTGCTTTCTGTAATCAAGGATACCCTTTCTCTTAAGAGTTAACTTTTGGTTAGTGGTCTTTTGTAAGTATCCATCCTCTTTGCAGGTATCTAAATAATGCAATAAATAAAAGAAATATGAGGACTTCAAACTGGTGTTACAAGTTGCTCACTTGTAGCTGCCTTTTTTACTTCAGTTATTGTTTAGTTAAAGTTCTGGTAATTGCAGTTACTCTTTTCAGCTATGAAGAATGGTACTCAGGAGAAGTGGTACAAATTGGAAGAGATGTACTCAGAAAAGGAAAAAGGACTCAAACCATTTTTGGTGCAGAAACACATGTACTAGCTTAATTTGGTAGTTCTATCCTTTTTGTGCTTAAAAAATACATTTCGATTGGACAGAAAACATATTACTGAATGTTCATTTTGTATCAATGCAAAGGAACAATATAAAATGCTAAAGCTCCTAGAAACATACCTTCTGCATCATCAGCTTCCTTTTCTCTGCTTTTTTGAGTCTGCGAAATCTTGCTTAAAAAAATAAAAAAGGAAAGGCAATTCTATCATTTAAGCTGTTCAAATGTTTTTTCTATGCTGGTAAGAATTTCCTACAATAGTCTATAGTAAGGTGGCAGCTGTGGAGCCTTAATAATTTTTCTCTGTAGTTTGCTTTAATGCTTGCTTTTCATTTAAATATCCCAGTTTTTCTTTTCTTTTTAATTCTGTTTCTGAAATTCAGAACAATATCTTTTTCCTCCCATATTTTGCAGTCATTAAGATCTTTACAACTGTGAGTAAGTATACCTTGTGTTTTCAGTGGTGGCTGAGTCTCTAGAAGAAAAATATATTGATGGGAAACATAATAAAAAATAAAATGTGAATCACAAATTCATCTACTGCAAATAAGGACACGACTGCATGCTCCTTTTTGTCTTGAATTCTTCATAATGCATTTTACAGGTAGCTAGCTGAAAGATTATTCCTTGGTTTCTCAACAATTCAGTGCTCTATTCTGGAAAGGGGCGGGGGTTCTCAGGACTTCATCCTGTCTCAGAAATCTACCTACATGTAGTTTTTGTGAAGAAACATGTCTGGTTTCCAAGTTCTGATCCCATAGCAGCCCGAAACACCAGCTGAATATGTCCACTGGAGAGATGGTCAGGTTTTTTTAGGGGAGTGATAGAAACATTTGAAAAATAAGAAGTAAGCTTTTTTTATCTTTTATAACCATAAATTTGGATATATTAATCTTTTTGATACTACTGTTTTATTTTATTTTAAAACCATCTGCATTGAAACTTCAGAATTCCTTTTCCGTTTAAAAGTCTACTTTCTGAAAATTCTCTTAAAAAAAACAAACCAAACAAAAGCCCTACAGAAAACAAATTTCTCACTTCAGTAATAAGGATTTCCTATTATTTGATTCTCCTAAATTGACTCCTACCAGAACTCTGATGCATTTCTTCTCTTTAGACTTTAGATGTACATATCTAAACATTTTTGTTCTTGTATATATCCTACTTTCAGTTTGAAAGAGTTTTAACTTTGGAATTCAATTTCCATGTTTATGAAAATATGTGCATGGTACTTATTTTTTTTATGCTAATTTCATACTAGCCTGTACATATTATCATACTGGTTCATTTGCCCTGTTCTGCTGAAATAAATGCTTGTTTCCTTTCCTGTGTAGCTTTTATGTACTTTTCTGTATCTGCTTACATCAAAGCTCAGAAAAGCTCACAGTTGTCAAGTATAATTTTTCCAAGAAATGTGTGAGTTATGAAAGGTGTGTGATGTTCTCAAATTTAGTAGTTTTTTGTTATTTCACATTTGCAAAGTGAAATTACCTCTTTTATTGTACTTCTCTGAAAAAAAATTGCTTTGAATTAGGAGTAGCGGTAGAAGGAATTAGAAGGAATAATTATAATGAATTTTGAAACAATTTTATTTAGTTCAAAGTATAGTATTCCAACAGTGTATTTTATTTATAAATACTGCTTTCTCAGATGGGTAGTGCATAATTTCTCACCCTTTTCTTTTGAATACCCAAGCATGAGTTTTCAATGGCCAAATTTTAAATTAATATCCATTAAAACAATACTAAAATTAAAAGAATAAATTTACCTGTTATCTTTATAAAAATAGGTCACCTATTAATTGTTTTGATTGATAGTAACTAGCGGATTGCTTCACCTTTCCCTCTAGAATTTTGACTTCCTACTGTGGAAGCCGATTGTGTATTTCTTACATCTGATATAAACGTTAAGTAGATATGGCAGTCTTTTAACACTCCAGTATCCCACCTTCTGGTGAACAGAAGCTAATAATTAAAACTAACAGCGGCAAATTTTCAGGATGGTTTTCCTCGTTTCATCATTAGGGCTTCCACTTTCTTTTTTTTTTTTTTGTTGTTGTTTTTTGGGGTTTTTTTGTTGTTTGTTTTTTTGGGTTTTTTTTGCTTTGTTTTGCTTTTTTCAATGCTGGTAATAATAAATTCTAGATTCTTTAAAAAATATGTTAGCCCATGTTGAAATTATTCAGGAAAAATCCATATGTTTGAATAATAATAAAAAAGAACTTGAAATTTAAAACTTATTGTAATTTCTAGTAATCTCTTTGTAGTCAAAATACAACTCACAGAAATAATTCAAATAAGTATTTATTTTCCAATTCTGAGAAGAAAAAGAAAAAGTTTAGAAAATTGTTTTTTTAGGATAAGTGTTACCTGTAAAACCAGTCTGTAAAGTTACAATATTAATTACTTTTCAAAGATTTACCTTCTATTTGTAGGTATAGTTTTTAATCTACCTGTGATTTCACTGTTCCTTGTGACCACACCTTTATTTGTGGTAGTTTTAGCTAAGTTTACTTTGCAGTAAATTTTCTCAGAAAAATGATTTTTTGCATTTAGTGGTTTATCCACATTCTCACTTTTAATGCTTATCTGGCTTGGGGTGGGTCTCTTCTGTATCCCTCTTCACTGAAGATATTTTAGTCTTATGGGACATTAAATGATGACTTTGATTTTAACATTTTGTAACAAGCTGACCTCTTGTTAATTTAGAGTAGCAATATTTTCTGGAAATGTCATCTCTTCCTGAGGGTTCATTGAGGAGTCTATAGCCAGTGTTTATTCAGAGACTTTTTGTTTCAAGCTACTCATGTCATTCCAAACAATAATAAAAGTGCTAGTGGGAAAGTGTTTCCTTGTTTTCCTAGGAAGATGTGTCCAGTTGAAAGACTTAATTTCAACTGAAACTGTTTAGAAGATTTCAAAAACTGATTTCGTGGTCTATCTAGTAATTTTTAAGGGTCATGTTTTCAGGCGCTGAAGGAAAAAAATAAATTCTGAACAATGTTAAAGTAAGTATAAACCAGCTGCCAATCTACATATCACTCAGTTTAAAAACTCTGTCTACCTAATCAATGATACTTGTCCTAGTGAAAGATTTTGGTGGAAGTGATAACTCACCAAGAAGCAATGGTGATTGCACATTTAATGCATAGACACTTTCCTGAGAGTGTGTTTAGCAACAGTTTTACATTAGCCCATTCTATAAATTTAAAGCTTGAGCAAATAAAGCATGTAGTACCCTTTGCATGCACTTGTCCAGAACACATGAATGCCATGTTCAGTATTTTGAATATACATTACTCGAGGAAAAAGCAAACTAGAGAAAACTTTGGGATTAATAAGAGCTATTATAGATGAAGCTGCCGACACCAAACCTGCTCAAGTTAAGTAAGAAATTGCTTTACATAGCAAATAAAAGATCTGAAGTGAAAAAACAAATGTTTTGTACAGTAGAAGACTATAAGGAAAATCAGCAAGTAGCAGTACGAAATTGCTTAATGTAGGATTGGAAAAGCATTAAGAGAGTATTAATAACTTATTGATCAATCTTCTCAGCAAAAGCTGAGAATCATTGAATAGTAATACAGATACTATTGTAGCCCTTATCCAAGTTGGCCAGAGTAAAGAATATAAAGGAGTATGGAGTTGGAGCTAAGAATTCCAGAAAGGGTTGCAAGATTTGTTATTTTTTTTAAACAAAATATAAAAAAACCATCAGCATCAGCACAATAGATAAAATGTCTGAAGATTGCTATAATGATCTGATAGAAAAATATGTAGGAATATATCAATGAGCTGAATTGCTCAATGAAGGAAATCCTGCTGTGCTTATTGAGTAAAGGAGAAATAAAAGCATGAATTGACAATTATACTTCCTCCCTGATATTGCACATATATAAATTCTGTCCCAGATAACTCAGTATTGCTTGGAATGGGAGACAGAGACAAAAATATTGTCAAGAATCTTGCCAAGATTCCAGAGATTGAGGGATGTGTAAGACTGTAAATATTTGAACAACTCCGAGAGCAAATGTCTCAGATATGTGCACATGAGCATTCCAAGCTACGTTGGAATTCCTTCATGCCTACAGAACAGGCCGTGATGCTGTGTAAGCAGTGCTTGGCAGTAATGAAAATATTCCTGTGTTATAACCCCAATATAACACTGATTTGAGCACAAGTCCAAACCTTACTAGTTAATGTGAAGAAAATTGCTGCTACCCCAGAAAAAGAAAAGCACAGTGTGTTTTGTCTTAGCATAGCTTCTGCTTGGCCAGTGGTGTGTTTTCTTTAAGGAATTGTCATTTCACCTGAAAAAATTGTTTTCCTTATGGTTGTTTTCTTTCAGATATTTAGTATCAACTTCCCAAGTTTATTAACAACTATTTTCACACATAGTTTTTGCTCTGATACCATCTCTGCTTCTCAAGAATTATTCAGTGATCCTTGTCATTTAAATTGCTTTCAACTTTCACGTTTTCTGCTAGGTCTTTGTTCTTGTCAGTACTAAATCTTGAAGAGACCTTCTGGAGTCATTTGCTTATCCGTTGTTTGAGAAATTTCTGTCAAATCATCGTGGTAGTTCGGCTGGACAATTTACTTCGTGTTTGTTCCTTGCTAACTGTATGAAGATCAGTGATGTATTTTTGAAAATATAGCGGTAACCTTACTAATTTCAATAGGAGTATATAACAGTTCTTTTAAGAACAAGATTCTTCCCTGCATTCTCCTTTTCATTTATTTGGGTAAAATCTTATGTACTAAAGTTCCAGTTTTATGTGGATATAATGTTTAAATCATGGGAAAACTCAAGGCAGAAGATTCCACCAAGAGTATTGACTTATTAAAGCTGTCAGGTGCCTGTGGAATAAGGTGCCTTTAACCCCACTGAGTGCTGATGTGAGGATTTAGGACTGTAAGAATTTTCTTAAGTTGCCCTGGAGAGTTTATCTGATTATTCACTGAGTCTTGTATTTGGTGCAGTGATTGAATATGCCATATATATATATATATATATATATATAAAGTCTTATATATAGATGTATATAAGTCGTATATAAAGTCTTACCTTACTTGGTTCTTTTTTTTTTTTTTAATTATAAAACATGAAAAGAGTCTCTCCCAAAAGTGAACAAAGACTGAGTTGCATATTTAACCTAACAAACACAACTTGAGTATTGGTTGAGTATACTTGAGTATTGTAGTGGAAAACTACCAATTATTTTTTGTATTTTTCTCTTTAATTTTCTATTTTAGAAAGGCCATCCTATAATGAGAAACAAATGTAAAAACACTATGTTTTGCTAAATGTTAATTTTCTTCCTATAATTACGATCATTCTGCCAAACATTTTAGTTTGCTTGCTGTCTGCACACCACTTAATGCAAAAAAAAAATTGTCATTTGATTTAAACATAAGAAGATAAATGCTTGAAGAAATTTAACTCCGTTTTCGTGGAATGTCTAGCATCAAATTTACTTTTTGAGTCAATTTTTCAGGTTTTGCTGCAGTCTTGTAAATGGCGGCCTATAACTTGAGGCAATAGAGAAATAGGTGCTTTCACTGACTTTTTTCTTCACCTGTGGGCTTTTTACGCTTTACCTAACAAAGCATTGAGAAAACAGTTTAAATACTTGTATAAATAAAAGTGTAAAATCTAATACTTAAAATATTTGATTGATGTTTAGAGTTTTAAAGAAATTTTTTTCAGTTGCCAAAGCACATTTTTTCTGCATTTTAAAATGTTTACATTGTTGATTCAAACAATATGTTCTATATTACTGTATAATGCAATTAGTTAAGGAGCATGTTTAAATTTAGTGTGTATATGCATTCCTTGAGGACATGTCTACAGCACTTAGAGTGTAAATTTTTTCAAAAAAAAATGAAGAACAGAATCTCTGAAAATATATGAAGACTTTAGACACACATAACCAAAGCTAAAAGGATTCTGCTTTTCATATTATTTCTTTGTACAGGGAGTGGTGTCATGAGCGTATGCATATGTAAGCACATGAGTGTCTACTATTTAAGGCTAAAACAAGAAGAAAGGTCTGGGAACACTCATTATCCATTCTGTCTTCTTAATTCCTACAGGAAGAGCCATATGTTATGTTCAAGAAGTCCGACAAACCCCTGTACGGAAATGATCGTTTTGAAGGTTATTGCATTGACCTCCTCAGGGAGCTGTCTACTATCCTTGGGTTTTCCTATGAGATTAGACTGGTGGAAGATGGAAAATATGGAGCCCAAGAAGACGCCAGCGGACAGTGGAATGGGATGGTTCGTGAACTAATTGATCATGTAAGTTAACTTTTACAAGCTTTCAACTATGTGTTTAGATTTAAAATCTTTCTATGCAAATCGTAAAACTTTTATGATAATGCCATTTGAATACTACTGTTTTCAAAATGCAGATGTTTTAAGAATTAATGCAGGTAGATTGGTATTCACTATTTCTTTAGTGTAGAATTTGTAAAATAAAGCATCTCTGTTTTGCCCATAAGCAGTGTTTGTTTTGGTTTAGCTCTTCTGTAGCATATGTCTAAGTCAAAATATGAAATAAATAGCACTCAGAATTTATTTCTGAGAACAAGAATATGGGGTTTTATAACAAAATTAATATCTTCACTACAGCAATATGAGTCAGGTCTCCTCTTCTGATAGTGGATCTGAGGTTTTGTCTTAGAGAAATTTCTGTGCGTGTAGTGAAAACACGCACATTATTTGATAGTCATCTTTCTTGAAATTTTGACAATAAAATGCAAGAACTAAGACAAAAATGTCAACATATAATGATGGAACAAAGTAATTTCACACCAGATACCATTACAATTGACCGTAAGTGATTAAGGGAGGCATTACTTCGGGTTCTTCAAAATGTACTTTCTCAATTGGTCATGCAAGTTGAATTCAGTCTCTTGGGAACATTTTTATAAATTTAAAAATTATGTCATTGTTCCTTTCTTCATTTATTTGGGTGAATTGCTTGATAGCATTTTCTCTATAGACATGTGGTCAAAGATTGAGATGAAACATATTCTGCACATCACTGTTATTTAAAACAGATAGAAGACTAGTTAATTCAAGTGGAACTTCTTAATGATGTCAAAAACTGCATGAATAGCTTGAAAAAATATTTACTTATCTTGTTTCAATTTGCTCTCAGATTTCAGCAGATGGGCAGAACATGTGTTAATCAAAATACTCGTATTTACTAAGAGGGTCGTTCTTCATGCTTTTCTAGTTAATGATAATGTGGTATTGGTGTTGCAACAGATGTTGATTATGCCTTGCTTCACACTTTTAAGAAGAATGCGTGGGAGTATTATAGTTATATTACCTTTAAATGTGTGTATGTATTATACCTAGTACACATACATAGAAAGCAAACATATTTAGCTAGACTCTCTGTCAGTCTCTATAAATGTGCATTTTTACACATGAATTAGTGCATAGGCCTCTTCAACTATTAGATTTGATGCTTGTTAGGTAATATCAGCATCTGGAACTAATTTTCCATGATTGAGGTAGATATTGTGGAAGTATTTATTCAGAAGCAAAAATAAATCATGTTTTTATAAGCTTTTTATTATTCAGCCTTAAAACATTCTTAAGAAAACACTAGTACGGCCTCCTAAGCTTTACACTAATATAATCTTGAAATGAAATGCATTTGAACAAGTTGCAGCAGTAAAGTGAGTGGAACAGTAGCTTTCCCCATCCTTTCCTCTTGATAACACAGAATGAAACATGTATTTTTTTTCCCGTAAATAATATACAACTAAACACAGATTAAAATTTATTTTGCCTTTTGAAATGGTTTTTACTTAGGAGTCAAAAGAGTTTAGAGACAGTGTTAGTACATATGGAAGATGTAATCCAACTTCCTAAATTGGACAATAAGTTTTGCTAGTCTCTCTCAATTTTTCAATTGTTAAAATTTTTCTTTAATATTTTCTTTAGTTTTATCTATGCTTACTTTTTAATCTAATTCAATACATGTAATTTAGTTATACACCTGTGCCATTTATTTACATGCACCTTATTGGTACATTTTATTAACAAGCAACACTTCAGACCTCAAAAGTGAGGCACAAGAATTTAGTGAAGAACTCCAGATAGACAATTACCACATTGGGTGTTTGCATGTGGTTAGTACTTCACTTGCTCCAGTAGATTTCCAGTCTTTCTTTTCCCTTAGATAATATTTTAAAATTGTCATAAAGGTTTTCTTTCCTATAAAGTAATTTAATAAACTCAATTACTTTAATTTTTGAAAGGTGAAAAGATTCTATATTTTTCAAGCAGAGTTTCTAATTAAAATAAATAGACTACAGAATAAAGTTCTTGAAGTTGCCATAGTACTTACATCTCTTGAAGAATATTTTTAGAAATTATTTTTATCTGTTTTTTATGTTTTATGTGTCAGTCAGTTAAGTTTAGAAAGAAAGGTTACTGTGTTGTAGTAGATATGTTTGCAAGGGTCATGTGTAACATACATAATCCAAGAATAAATAAAATTAATTATTTTGGTATATTATATGTGTAGAAAGGAAAATGCACCATTTATATAAAGATTAAAAGTACCAAATAAAATCTAAGATTTAAATAAACTGTTTAAATCAGTGCTTAGTCACTTTACATCATTGCTGAGACTCAGAAGTCTAAATGAAATGAAGATGATGTCTGAGTTGAGCTCAGCACATCATGTCAGTCTCAGTATTTAAATTTTATAACATGAACAGAAACTGAAGTGTTTACATCAGGCTTTGTTTGTTTTCAGTCTCCTTTCCCATAGTTTGCTCATGTTTTTTCTTTCTCTGACTGTTTTACTTAGAGTTCACATCTGCATTCTGATATCAGTCTCCAAGCAATAAGTAGCTTCTTTTTGAGTTTGTGGTAAATACTGACGGTGAAAATAATGACAGTACAATGACTCCTTTGCTTTGAAAACTGACAGTGAATTCTTGTTGGGAAAAAGACACTAGAGTTGCAAATGTAAGACAAATATTAACTAGGACAGCAAATATAGATGACATTTCTCTATGAATAAATTTTGAATTGAATTTCTCTAGTTAAGCACTCTGATTTCTTTGCTGGAATTTTTCATTCAGTGTTTTACCCTCTTGTCAGATTAGTTCAAGATATGCGTGTTACATATTTAAGGGAGGAGGAGCTAAGTTCCAGGTGTCTCCATTCTTTATGGATGAATTCTTCACAAAAAAAGTATTCTTTATACTAACTTGCTGCCTTTGGTTCAAGAACTTTATGAAAGGACGGATTTACTGAATAGGTTTTGAACTGAATCATAAATTTTGGAGAATTTCAGGTTGTTCTTTAGTGACAAAAGTTGTCACTGTATCATATTGCATTAGATGTATAGTTTTAGCATGTAAATTGTATCCCAATACAGCTAGCACAGACAGAATGAAAATATATCTTTTTATTTTTAGAAAATTAGATATCTTACCTTACAGATCCAAAGTTAAGTAACAAAATTCGTATAGTTGGCTTCCAAAACAGGAAAAAAATTACTGTTTTATACTTTGACAGGACTATAAATGAAAAATCCACCGGGAAATAATTTGTTATTATATATACATAATTAAAAATATCTTTTTTGGGAAGTTCTTTGAATGATTCTTCTACAGCACAAAGCTTATGCGTTACAAATAGACTTCAAGTCTTGTAGATCTTTTATGATTCATAAATAATTACAGAAAAGGTCCAATTTTTAGATCATGATTGCTCTTTTATTATATGTGAGGATTAAATCGGAACTTTTCTTTGTCTCTTAGAAGAGTAGGATTTTCAGCTTGAAGGAATTTTACACAGTTGAACAATTGGAAAGAACTACTTAATTTGAGTTAACTTCAGACATAACATTGTTTTTTTATTTCAGTATATTTTGAATTTTTCAAAATAAATACTTACATATCAAATACCTACATTTGTAAAAATAATAGTAATAGCTTTTTATTATTTTAAAAACAGATGTTTATATAATCAGTTTAAATATTTTTAGTGATTTTTCCTCCAATAACCTTTTGGTTTCTTTCTTTTATTTTAAATTAAGGTCCTTATGATCTTGAACACCTATAGCCAAACCCTTCATATTATTGTTTAGAAGTGAAAAACTTCTAATAACTGACTATATAGATATTTGGTTCCTTCCTTTTTGAGCCAGTGAAGGAATTTGACTTCCTTCCACCTTTTTCTTTCTTCCTTCCATTTCAAAATATTTTTACATTACATTGTTTGGACTCTACCTCTTTCCTCCATCCTTATAGGAAACCCAACTATATAGAGACTCATAAGGAAAGGCTATGGAACATCTCTTCCCTCTTTCTTCTTGTAACTTTCATGCAGAAGGTCTGAGAGTTGAGGTTTTCGATACAATGCAGGATCGTTCAGCCATGGCTCTTTTATTAGTGAAAATCTCAGAAGACTTGATGGTAACAGGCAATTAGAGAATCTTTAGGAGGAAGAAAACAAAGGGAGGGANTAGGAATGTTTATCTTTTCATCATCATCAAATGGGCTCAACAATAGCATCTGTGAACTATCAGCGTTCCATAAAGCACCTTGTCTGCTTCATGGCTTCCTCCTTTTATTAGTGGAAATAGAACCTGCAACTGCATCTCAGGTATCATATGATGAAAATTTCACTCATGCTAAAGGTTTTCTATATATGATAAATTCGATCTCTGATACTTTGGGAAAGTGACGTTTTGAGGGGTAATGTGCCATAAACAAGTAGTGTTTTGGCAAGTCTGAAATTCAGCTGTTGTTGCTCGAACCCGCAACTCTGGTGAATATAGATAGATGGTAAGCTGAATGACTACTGTTTTCCACTAAACCTGTTTTAATATTGTTTTTCTAGTATCTTGGCATTTTATTTTATTTTTACTTACTCTTCTAAAAAATACGGTAAAATTCACTTTTCCCTGCACTCTCTGTAAAATAAAATAAAAAATGTATAATAGAATAAATGCTGCTGTTATATTTCAGTTTTATTCTCCTTATCTGTTTGTATTTTCAGCTTTTTTATGTTTTGTCTATACTTCATCTCTTTCCCCATTTTTCTGTTTAGCTATTTGAAAGCCATCTCTTTTGAGTGCATTTTTATCCTTGGTATTCATTTATTTACCTTGCAGATTAAGCATTACTATTTTATGCTGAAGCTCTCTTCTCTGAATTTCCAGCAATCATTGTTAGTTACATTTATTAAGCTAAGTTAGAAGTCCAGCACAACAGTTTCTTTCAATAAAGCTACAAATTTGCATTATTTAATATTTGAAAATATATTCCAACTCCTTCCAGCTATTCTGTGTCACAATATAGCATCCATGATTCTTTAACTGTTAAGTGCCTGTAAAGCACCTTTCATGTGTGTTTTTACTGTTTTAAATATTCATATTGGCTTCCAGTTTTTATTGTGTGCGTGTTTTCTTTCCTCATTGAAGTAGCATTTCATTTCTGTGTGAAATGTGTCCTGGGGTCATAGGATAATTTCTTATGATAATTTGTAATGTGCCAGAAGATATCACTTGGCCTTTTTGTGCTTTTCAGTCTAATTGCTAATTCATTTATCCACAACTTCAAGTGCTCTGACCTTTTATTTCTAAAGTAATTTGTCCCAAGCTAAATAAACATCAGTGTGTCCCTGACAAGCAACTAACAATATCTCTTCTGTTGCTTGAGATCCTGTTTTTCACTTAAAACAAACTGTATATATTCATAGACTCACAGAAACTTTCTTCAAATATTTTTCATGTCGGAATTTATCAATGTAATTCACTCAAATATGCCATACTGTGCACCTTCTGTTCCTTTTCTGTTTGTTTGTTTTAAAGTAGAAGATCGAAGAGATCGTCTTCTACATGACAATAGAATTTCATTCCAAACCACCAGCTAAACATTCATCTCCATGCTCACAAGAAGACAGTTTTCATGGCTACTTTGTCACTCTCTAGTAAAGACTATGTATGATATTCCTTGGGAAAATATACAAACAGATCCTAACTCAGCAAAAGTTATGCAGAAAGTAAACTTCAGCCAGAGATGCACAAATCCATGGAAAACGCCAGGGAAATGAAAAAAAAAAAAAAAAAAATTCAGTAGTCTAATATGCCAAAGAAATGCTAATCCTGAAATTTAGGCCAAGCTTGCAAAACTATGTATTAATTCAATGTGGAACATATATGTGGATATACGAATTCCCTATTAAATTGTTACCAATTTCAAGTACAGGACAGACGAAGATGCAGTTTCCAATACAACAGCTTATTTATGTGAGCAATTTGTTTTCCAAAGAACAAGGAACTTCCAGGTAGTCTGTATTTAGTAAAGCAAGGCCCAGCAACATTTCTAATATTACAGTAAGGCATAAAGAATAATAAAGTATGCAATTTTTCTAAAGGGTTGTAAATGTTAATTCATGATTTTTTGAGCTAATCATATCCTATGTTTCCCAAAGAAACTGGTTGAAAAATTTTAACTACATTCTCAGTGATTTGTCAACAAAAGTGGCAAGGGACTTTAACAGTAGGGTCTTTTAAGATCTCTGAGATATGTGGATGTTTTTCTGCAGATCTGTACTCCAGAGGTCGTTTATTTGAAATTTCTTGACACTAAGAGTAAGTGAATATTGCTTTCTTGTTTGTTTAGCTACAATATGCATATGTATTGTTCTTTTACAGTTAGGGTGTTATGAACATCCTGGCTAATGCACTTGGGTTTATAAAATGATTAGTTTTCAGTTACAGAGAAGTATTGTACAGTGAATAATTGGAATTAATTTTCACTGTGCTGCCAGCAAAGTGAATCATAGCCCATCAAGGCAATGGCATGAAGTTTTTCAAATGAGACTGCAAACAGTAATGCTTTAGCTCGAGCATCATCTATGCTTACAGAAATGATTAGGAACTGATTGGATCCAGGATTAGGACTGTATTCATAAAAGTATTACATTTTTCATATCCTCATACCTTTATCTGATCTTTTACTTTTGTTGCTATAATGATAGTAAGGAAGGGTAGAAAATGACATTGGGATTTTTGTTTCTATGTGTACGTCTGCTGAAGTGAAATACATGAGAAAAATAGAATTCTCTAATAGCAGAGTTAATTTCCATTGGGTCTTATCCCTTTTACTAGGGATTATTAATAGTCCTGCAATTTGTCTTTTACTCATCTCCAAAGAATTTCAACATATTTCAAAGTGAATGTTTCACGGAAGTTAGGGAGAAGCGACTGTGGAAACCTTGAGTATGTCAATTTTCATGGAAACACCATTTTGGTAAAAGACTTTCAGGATGTGCTGGTGGGAGATGTGTCTCTGGGAATGATGACCAAAACACTTTATCCATACTGTCTGGGGAACTGGAAAGTATCAAGTCTGATCTGTTATTCTTAGGATGTCAAAAATAATTCAATTTTTTAAGAAAATTATACAAATGTCAAATAGTCAGAGTTAACAAAAGGACAGTGGGTGCAGCCTTACATAAGTCTAAAATACATGAAATGAAACTGATTGTGTGTGTCTTAGGAAGAAAATCATGCAACTTGGTCACCATATGTTGAAATTGATCCATGCAATCAATTTTTATTTTGCTATTTCCTGACCTCTGAAGGCCCAAATACGAGGGTCAGTAATGTGTGGTAACTTCCAAAGATAAGTAACTTTTCTCCCTGAGAAAGTATGTTAGTGTGAAACAAATATATATACACACACATGCATAAGCATGTCAGTGATTGTGTGTAGGTGCTTGTAAAGAATGTATGTATATTTTTACGTGAACTTGTGGGCAGGGTACTCATAAAGTGCTAGAAGAAACTGTGAAACACCATACGTACCTGTTAGAGTTTTTAAACTCAGGATATTGGATAAATAAATGACCTGCTGAGATAATTTTTTATTTATAAAAACCATGTAATGTAACATAAATAGTTAAAGGTTTCCTTTTAAGGTTATAAAGTCAAGTTTCAAAAAACAAAAAGTATTAAACCTGAAGGAAGTTTTTTTACTTCTTTCTCTGCTTTAGAAATGTATACAATAATCCATTATTGGAAGTAAAAGATTCATTTCTAGTATGGAAAATAGATTGTTACTGAAAAACAATTTGTATTTATTATTTTTTATTTTTTGTTATGTGGATCAGTATTGTAAAGAATGCTACACTTATTCTAAAATAAGTGTCTTGGCAAAAGTGTATCGAAAGTCATTCTTGAAATTCATGGCAATTGATTTTTTTTATTAATATTTAAACTTAGTTTTTCTGGATAGAAAAATAATTGAGCTATTTTAAATATCATGTGCAACATTCAGCTGTGTCACTTCCATGCCTTATGATCTTCAAGTTAGGTTGAAAATAATCCTTCTGACCCTCAAAAGGTCTATGGAAATGTTGTAATATTTCATAACTCCAAAATGTAACAGCAAAAATCTAGGGTAAGATCTACAATTATATTTTTGCTACAGCGTAATAACAAAGACAGTTCAGTTAGGAAAAGCCACCACAGAAACACAGTGTCACTGCTCTTGTCTGGAATGATCCTGTAGCTATTAGAGTTTTGCTGAAGGAGCAGTAGAAGCTTAGATATTTGAGCAGTTTATGCTTGTTTTCATAATGGTAGAAAGGATTTTGTCTTTTTTATCTGCTACTTGTAGCGTAACATGGGAACATTGTAATATTGTTTGGAAACAAGGAGACTATATGCCAAACCTAGTTTCACTAGTTGCAAACTTTGTCTGCAGCTAGAATAGAAATAAAACTGCAATTTTGTTACAGAGATGAATTTAGAGAATTGGAAAGAGAAATTACTTACACTACAGAATTAAAGAATTGTTGAGATCAGAAACTGATCCCAGATATCACCTCATCCAAATCCCTGATCAAAGTGTGGCCAGCTACAGCAGATTGCCCAAGGCCATGTTCTGTCAACTTCTGACTGTCCCTAGGGATGGAGACTTCATAACTTCTTTGGTCAACCTGCTCCAGTGTTTGAATATTCCTGAAATAAAAAGGTGGGGTTTGTATCTTTAAATCAATTTTCCTGCATTTCAGTTTCTGCCTGTTAGCTCTTTCACTAGGGACCACTGAGAAGGCTCTGGATCAATCCTCTTTGCTTCCCATTTCCCTTCAGTTATTTGTATTCATTCAGCGGATCTCACTGAGCCTTCTCGAAACTAACTGCTCACAGCTCTCGAGTCTGTCCTTACATGACAGGTACTACAACATTCTAGTAATCTCCATAGCTCTGTGCTGTATTCATTCCAGTATGTCCCTGTTTCTCTTGTACCAGATTGGGCCTGAACCCATCAATCCACCTGTCCACTTGTCTCATCGACTGTTGAGTAGACGTCAAGGATTCCCGATGTAGTAATTCACTAAAGATCAAGTAATTGTGGAAGATTTGGGCTGGAAGGAATCTTAAAGACCATCAAATTCCGAACCCTCTGCCAACGGCAGGGAACCTTCCACTAGACCAGGTTACTCAGAGCCCCATCCAACCTAGCCTTGAACACCTCCATGGATGGGGAGTCCACAGCTTCTCTGGGCAACCTGTTCCAATGCCTCACCACTCTCACAGTAATGAATTTCTTCCTAATATGTAATCCTCACCCACCCTCCTTCATCTTAAGGTCATTCCTGCTTGTCCTATCACTACATATCCTTGTAAAAGTCCCTCTCCAGCCTTCTTGTAGGCCCCCTCAAGGTACTGGAAGGTTCTGTAAGGTCTCCCCAAAGCCTTCTCTTCCCCAGTCTGAACAGCCCCAGCCCTCTCAGCATGTCTCCATAGGAGAGGTGCTTCAGCTCTCTGATCAGTTTACTGGCTCTCCTCCAGACTTGTTCCAACAGGTTTTTTTTGTGCTGGGGGACCCAGAGCTGGACGCAATTCTCCAGCTGGGGTGCTCACAAGAGCAGAGTAGAGGGGCAGAATCACATCACTCTCCTGCTGGGCACGCTTCTACAGATGCAGCCCAGGGTGCAGTTGGTCCTATGGGTTGCCTTCAAGCACACATTGCTGAGTCGCGTTGAGCTTTTGGTCCGCAGACACCTCCAAAGTCCTCATCAGGGCTAGTCATCATCCACTCTCCGCCCAGCCTGTACCCGTGCTTGGGATTGCCCTGACCAAGATGCAGGACCTTGCACTTGATCTTGTTGAACTTCATGGGGTTCTAATAACATTGATAATGTTACTTAGCTCTCCATCCGCTTTCTAACTGGGCAGTAGTTAGGCTGGAATTTGTCTACATCTGCCTGTCTTGTAGATCAATGCTTTTTCTTGTTACATCGTGTGTTCTTATTCATTATGTATTGGTACTCCTCTGTTCACCCTTGTCTTCTAGAATGAAGCAAAACTTCACTTAAATAAAGAATAAATTATAACAGTAATGATATTTTAAAGTGTTTCATAGATTTCATCTTATAAATATCAGAAATATTTTAACTCAGCCACCACAGATTTCATCCTTAGTATTTGCATTTTATTTTCATTAAACCTGATTGTTAACAAGTTTGTCCTGGTATCTTTAGTATTTAAATAATGCCTAGAGCCCGGATAAGCTTTATTCAATTTAAATAAATATAATAAGTTTTTCAAAAGAGCTAGCTTATATATACTCTATGCAGAACAGAACTAAATTAGGATCTAGTGCATAAAAATACTGCTAACATTTTTCTTCTTTAGAGTTGTGACAATATTTTTTAACCATAATCTTTACTATATTGGCCATTTTTTAATAATTATGGGATATGTAAAACATTGTATGATACAAGTTTTTGAGAATATATGCAATATAAATCCACTTCTGTTCCTTATTTGATATTTGACAGACTTTTCTAAAAAGACCTTTTTTTGTTGTTTTTTATAATAATGATTAATTTTAGTTGTCTAAGACCCTGGAATCTAATGATTAATTGAAAATTCCAGAGTGTGGATTGTGATGACTGCATCAAAATGCAGGTGAGGGGGGTGAGTGCACAGGAGGTTGATTTTGTCCATATTAATAAGTTTTATGCCATTAATTAATTAAGCTGAAGAAATTATAAATTTCAAAAAATTGTTAATTGAGTATTGTTAATCAATAAGACGTGGCATATCCTGCAGTGATTTACTTCCATTCAAATGATATGCAAAAATATTATTAATCATTTTCATTCCATTGTGAAAAATTGCAAATGACAAAGTAATACAGAAAAATGGGATTAAGTCAAATTTGACACAAGTCAAACTTTATTGCATGATGAAGTGAGTTCACTGAAACAATTTGATAAAACCCCGTCCATTTGAGAACAGAAATTATGTCAAAATTAAAAGATGTAGGATTTTTTTTTGTCCTGAGTGCAGAAACTGAAATTCTAGGTGACAGCTGGTTAGCAAATAGAAAAAAACCCAACACTTCCAGAAGTTGCAATAAATCTGGAAAGTATAACAATAAAAATGCTAGCTAAAAAAAAGGAATCAATGTTCAATAATTTTAATGTTTAGTAACCATCTGTAGTACAAAAATAAAATGTCAGAAAGAGTGTGTAAAATAGCAAAGAAGGACTGAAACATTTTAATGTTACTACTCTTATTTTAATTTTATTTTCTTAATGGGGGAGTTTCTCTTTTGTGAATTCTGAGCCATAATATTGACACAGTCCTGTAAATGTCTTTGACAGTTTCCTCTTTCTGGGGGTATGTGAATCCTGCTCTTCTAACTGTTAGAAGAAACCTATGTACGAAATTCCTGAAATGAAGTGATAAGAGTTATGTCTGACATTTTTTTACTGTTGAAGTTAAAAGTCACCCATCTTCCTGCTACATATAGTTTCATGATCTACTGCCTCTAGTGTTTTCACATACAACTTGTGTACCTGTTGATTAGACTGAAGTTGGTGCAAAATACGTTAGTGAAAGGGTATTATAAATCAACAGACAGAAACTATATCTGTTTTTAATGGGTACTCATGTTGCATCTATTCAGCTATTCAATCTTATCCATACTGGCATAGGCAAATGAAAATTGACTAGAATAACCCTGAATAAGAGGAAACAGTGTAAATTAACTAATTAGAGTTCCCACTGGTTAAGTACTATCATTTTTCCTTGACTAAACATTCACATAATAACAAAGGAGCAAACAGAAAACAATACCAAAAGTCAGTTCTAGACAATGCTATGTTGATCAAAACATATGCTTTGTCCTATTTAAAAGCCACTGTAGGAAGGATTCCATGCATTCCATACATTCCATTTTTGTCTAGTCGAATTCATATAGAAAGTTGTTTCTGTGGTAGTGGACAGAATGCAAATTTCCTCTGCAAAACCTTTTGCCTTTAAAAAAATCAATCTGTCTCTAGGTAAATGATCTTGTCGATTTCTAGATCAGGATTTCTCTAAAGGGAGAGTAGATGAAAAAACCATTAGTTACCACTGCTGCTCAAGAATTTGCCAAGAAAAGAATTAGCCATGCTGACACAAGAAGGTCTAAAGAAATGAAACAATTGTATAATTACTACTGTCACTGAAATGAATCTGAATAAGCCACCTGTCTTCCAGTGACTTTTTATTGCTGAACAAATAATGAGAAGCAGCTCAGCAGTTACAAACATATGTGTTAGGTGAGCCAGTATCTATCGAAACTGTCGTCATATGTCATTTTCTTATGTTAAAATACTTTATTATATTAATAAAGTAACAACTGCTACCGTTCCATCTATATGGGATATTGTTAGAAATTAAGTTTAAATGATACCAGTCAGGATCCCACAAATAAGAAATTATGATATCTAAATTCAGCTATCAAATCTGGATTTTTTTTTTTGACTTTATGGTATGTTACTCACATTTGGCAAAGGTAATAATTTCTAGTAGCAGCTTTCCAGGACCTGTGAGGGGTTATCAAGAAGCTTCATCTGGGCTTTTCACAGAGAAGCCTGGCAGGAAGACCAAAGGCAACAAGCATAAACTGAATACCCCCAAGGGTGGAAAATGCATAACCTCTCTAAACAGCCTGCTCCACTGCTTGTCTGTAGAAACTTTTTCACTATGTGGATAGATAAGGAGTGGACCGGCTTATCCAGAAATATCATGCAGTCACCTTGCTTGGAGGTTTTCAACACTGACTGGGTAAAGTGCAGTGCAACCTGGTCTCATCATGTAGATGCTTTGAACAGAAAATTGCACTAGAAACCTCCTGATCTCTCCCCACTTGAATTGTACTATGATCCTGTGAAAGGTAGTAGAGAAATAATTTCTGTCAAAGTAGTGTAAGTGGCTAGTTTAAAAAAAAAAAAAAGTAGCAATAAAGCCCTAATAAGGTCCTAGTGGTTTCAAAGGAAATAAAGATCTTGTGACAAGACCAAAAAATTCTTGTGGGGTACAAAAGTTTCTATAATATAGCAGCATGAACACAGCAGTTTAGGATAGACTGCAAGCTTAAAAGCAAATTACAGATCTTATCTTTTCAAACCGGTGGCAGGGAAATGCACTTCTGCGAACAGGAATAATGCATAAAGTCTCTGTGCATTAAGAGTGTGTTAGACAGGTTTAAAGAATTGAAGCTGGGCTTTAGCTTTCCTCTTTTATCTTGGTGATGCATTTTCTCCAAAGGGAATGTAACTGAAATTCAACTCAGGTTAACAGTCTCAAAAATTCAGGGTTGGTGGAATAAGTTTACATATTGACTTAGGGTCTCAGGCTGAGGAAGAATAGTGGATTAAACAAAAGCTTTATGAAGTTTTTCTTTTAAAAAAAGGTAGGTTTCTTTATTTTCAAGAATAATTACAGGCAATAAGTGCATTGCTGCCTGTAGAGAAGCAAAATTACTTAAATGTCTTTTCAGTGTATGTGTAGTTTCATGTATATGATACAATTACAATATGATTGTACTGATTGACTGTATAAATGGCTGAGAATCGATAGTGTATGATTCTCTTTGCATTTTTAGTATAAACATTAATGGTTGCTAAATCAATGCAAAATGTTGGGAGCAAAATTCTTACCAGAAGAATCCCATTCACATTGGCTAAAAAACTCGGCGGAATATTTTGTAATTGTAGAGTCTAATTAAAAATAACTATTAGCCATTTTATTGTTTCTGTGTCTAGATTGTATGTAAATTCTTCATTCTTTTGAACAAGATACGTGAGACAAAAGCTTTTCACAAAATTATCAACAAAAGAAAATTCAATCGATGTTTATTTTTCCTTTTCCTGGTGTTATTAGTAGAAGCTATGAAATCCTTTCAAAATTCTATTTCCCCCAAAATTATTGTGATTGTTTCTCAAGGTTTGATAGAGTTCATTTTCACAGAAAAAACCACCAATTTCTGCAAATACCAACTTTCTATGCATGCTATAGCCATACAATTCTCATCATTAGTGCAGATCTGCAATGGGCAGATTTCTTACTGAAGTTATTTGTAGCTGCAAGCATAGATTGAAGTTAGTATAATTTTAAAATCTCTCTTCTTAGAGGTTATGTACCAAATTTCAGCCCTGTGCAAATGAAAAAAATGTCCTCCCTTCTTTTCTTTGAATACTACTTTATGTGAAATAGTTAGTGAACAAGCTGCTTGGAAGTAAAATGCGAATGAAGAAGTAAAGGAGGAAGACTTTAGCCTGCCTCAGGCACTTCTGTAGCGGAAATAAATCAGGGATACCTTGAGCTGTTTGTTGGTGAATGAACATCCTACAACTGCATGACAGGGAAGCTTTATACATGTGTGAAGAGGGTACAAATGCTTATCCTTTGTCCCCACCTTGGTCAGGTAGGTGTTCTGTTGGTCAGGTAGGTGTTCTGGTCAGGACTGTTCCTACCTGTACCGTGGATGAGCCGCTGGTACTTTGGAGGGATGCTTTACGGCCTTACTGTTATGATCTAGGGGGTGCTTCACTGCTCAGCTGGTTTGGTCCAGGTTTGTCAGGAGCTCCTGAGTTCCTGAGGGGTGGTGTGGGGCAGGAAGGGAGAGGATGCACAACCTCACGTTATTATCTGCAGTGCAGTCCTCCAGCACATAGTACAGTAGACTGTACAACTCTTCCATTTTGCTCAGGACTGTGCCTTGTGTTGGAACGTCCTTGTCAGACTGTTTCTAATCACTATTGTAACTTTTAGTCGGTGCAGAATTTTTCTTTTGTAGCAACTAGCTCACTTACCTCACCAATCCTTGGATGCTGTCATAAGAAGCCTTTCATCTCAAGAAAGAATAAGTCCTATTATGGATTGTGTTTTCAGATAGATATATCTTTTTATTCTTTTAAAGAATAGAAGCACCCATACATTCATTCTAAAAAATGGAATCATTGATCTCTGCCAAGTGAGACAAATATTCTTTGTAATGGAACTTCTCAAAAAGCCATTTTAGGATGTACTAATTTGCTAATGTTAAATGTTGACTGATAAAATACTAATTTTACACCATTCCTCCCCTATTTGTCCCTAGAAGTAAACTAAAGAAGATTGTCTTTCTTGCATTTCTTCATTATAGATAAGAATAGCTGTTTTCAGAATGAAAGAATTGCCAGGAGAATTGAGTATTTTGGAGATAAAATATATTAGCAAAAGTTGCTACATGTGGCAGCATTACATTTTTAAGTTAGTAATTTCCTCAGTTATTAAAGACTCTGGATGTTCTTTTCATTAGATGCTTAATTTTTCTTTTTATGATGATATGCTAGTTCAAGAATATTGAAACAGACTTACTCAGCTCTGAAGAGAATCTTGAGATGTCAAGTTATATGCATAAATTTTATATCGGTCCTGTCGGGTTGGGATATCTGTTCTATTCTGTCATATATTTTTTGATCAGTTATTTTTCTAATTTCATCTGCAACTTGGCTCCATTAGAGATAGTTACAACCTATATTAATTTGTAAATGATTTTGTTTCCATCTAATGACCAAGAGTTGGATTTTCTATGGTATTTATTAAAATAAATTATTTGTTATTCATTAAGGTTCTGTTAATATAATAATACCAAAATTCACATCTACCAATAGCCTTCCAAAAGATCTAATTTCTGTGTCTTTGGAAAGCTGCCTCTTCTAACAGTTTCTAGTCAGTTGCCTTCAGATTCTTAGGTTAAGGTCTGCTGCTTGCCTCACAAACTAATAGCTTGGGTTGTTACGTTCTGCAAACTTCTACCTACTGACCTATAACTTTTAATTCAAATTACTTTTAGTTTCTTAGTTTACCATTTTCTTTCTGCATCAGCTGGAATATCATCAATAATACTCAATCCATAAAAAGTCATCCACTGTGGAATTAAGCCTTGCTGTTTTGATTAACATCTATAAGTTCTTAATACCAATGGAAATGATATGCATGTAATTTTTTTCACCAGTAAACCCTTGCGAAATTAAATGAACAATGCCAGCAGAGTTTCACATTGTAACTTACTACAGTAGATCTAATTACATAAATGCTCGTAACAAGAATAGGAGAACTTTGTGTAAGATGAGAAAACAAAAATTAAAGGGAACACTGAAATGCTACGCTGCACGGAACTTTGAGTGTTACACAGTGCACACAATAGCAAATGCGCAAAAAGTACATAAATGTATGAATTTATTTTATTGGGAATCAAATCTCTGTATCTTAAAACAGGCATTCTGAAAATGGTGTCATTTGCAGCTATGTTACTTGGGTATACTACTTGGGTAACAGTATTCCATGGTAGCTATACCATTTCTGTCATTAAACACGTATATTTACACATAGTTTATAAGGAATTCTTAGCTTACAGCTTTCCAGGTCTTGTACTGTAAATTTTCACGCTCTGAACTTTCCTCTTTCTTACGTGCACATGCACAAATGCATACACATACACACATGCACAGGAATGTTTCAAGAGCTGTTGACAGAGATTAAGAAGTAGATTCTGTAGATTTTTTTGCCACTACAATTCCCATTAAGTTTTGATTAATTTACTAATCTCCTGTGAATTATTCCTATAATAACTAGAACTAAATGTTAATTGACAAAATGCATTCAGTTGTATGATTTTATTTTAAATACTCCAATTGATTAATAACTATCTGTAAGTTTTGTAGTGATTCCCACAAATGAGTAAGGATAGGTGTACTTTTTTAGAATATCCTCAGCAACATTTCAGGTGTAGCACTTTCAGTTTCAAACTGGTCTTCATTTTGTGCCAGTTATTTTATGCTAAAATATGAAGAACTGTCTCCTGGCCCTTTCCCTGCACTTGTACTAGCATATTCACATCTGCCTCCCAAATATATTTGCTTCTAAAGAGCACAAAGAGAAGACATATGTTGAAATGCACAATTAATAAAGTTTTAAAGTATGTGGTAATGGATGTTTATGTTTTCTGCAAGATGCAATAATTTTCTTCACTTGTATCCCTGTACTAGTGCTTTTAACTTTTTCTAAATGCTATGTCAGTTTAGCAAAGAGGAAGTAGAATAAATCTGTTACCTTACTTATAGGGAGAAGAGAGTTTTAAATTTCAGGCAACCTAGTACAAGAACAAACCTCCTCCATGTAAAATTTATGTTTTGCATAATCTGATTGTCTGCTTCAGCCTGTTTCTTCTGACTTGTGGCCTTTTTCTCTTTTTGTATTTCTGTTAACAGAAAGCTGACCTTGCAGTTGCACCATTGGCAATTACCTATGTTCGTGAGAAGGTCATCGACTTTTCCAAGCCCTTTATGACTCTTGGAATAAGTATTTTGTACCGCAAGCCCAATGGTACAAACCCGGGCGTCTTCTCCTTCCTGAATCCTCTCTCCCCTGATATCTGGATGTATATTCTGCTGGCTTACTTGGGTGTCAGTTGTGTGCTCTTTGTCATAGCCAGGTAACATGTCAACTTTTGTGATTTTTTTGGCAATTGTTACCATTTTTTTCTTACTAATAATTGTCAAAAGTCACAAAAATTTTCTTACTTTCATACTCTTATATTTAAACTTCATGATTTGCAGAAGAATAATTAATTATAAGGGTTCTCATTATTAATGTTTTCCACTGCCATACTAAGTCTCCAGTTTGTTACTGGACTTTTTCCCTAAGTCTTGCGTATGCTAGCTAGATTTCTTCTTTTATTTACAAATATAGAGACACTAGAAAGTTTTCAAAATATCTTTTCCCAGTAAGTCTGGATTTAGAAACACAAAGTTTGCATGTTTTATTTTGTTACCCTGATTTGTTTTTATGCTGTGGTTCTCAATCTCAAATTGAGTACTTAGCTGCCCATTCTAATACTAGATGTCCAAACTGGGCCTCTACCAGTTGCAAAACAGTTTGTCTAGATTAGTATCTTAGAAATAGGGTAACAATACTTATTTTTTAAATTTTGTGTTAGGTGAAATCCCTGAGATATTTCACAGAATTTAAGGTCTCTGAATGGAATGTTTTTGGAAGATTAGCTGAGCTTTTGGAATTAAGGAACTCAATATATCAATTGTTAAATTATAGATTGATTTGACATATAGGGCTCACTTTTTAATCTGTTTTTTTCAACCCAAATAAGCAGAAAAATACCTTTTGTCAAAAAATCCCAATATGTTTACCTTTTCCTCCTTCACTCTTTAGGGCTGAGTTCAAATGCTCACATAAATACAGACTTACATGTTGTAACTTTGGCTTTTGTCATGACAACAAAAGAAAAAAATCAGAACAGTGTATGTAATCTCTTTTCCCCTTGTAGTCACTTACAATTTTTTGAAATCAAATTTATATAAACTATATTGGCTTTTATCTCTTTAGTAAGATGAGGTCTTTTTGCTTGAGTTGATAACAAAATCTCATTTCAGTCCTGAGATTTCTGAGATTTCATTCTGTGGCTCACAGTAGAACCTTCCTATATTTCTTTTTCTATTGTGCTATATTTAGTATCAGGATTCTCCATCTGTCTTTGATACTCTCTGTATCATTTTGGAGAAGTTTTATCATTCCTGTATTAGGGAGAAGCAATATATTTAGAAACCAATTTAAAAATAATTTAGCACCTGTACATGAAGTACATGAGGTATTGAAGTAATATAGATAATACTGAAACATATTTTGTAATGAAAGACTTTACTGCGTACCTTTATTAAAAGTCTGCTTTAAAGAGCCAGACTTATGTTGAAAGTTTCTTGAAAGACCCATATATTTTAGTGAACTGTATAACCAGAGAGCACAATCGTTTCGGAGGTGTTCCTGTCATAGAGATACCTCTGAAAGCACAGCTGAGCATAAATCAAAACTGTTATCTTGCGGAATGCCTCACGTAAAATATTTATGCATGTGTCCAAAAGTTTTAACCCTACTGTTATCACTGAAGGACATATTCAGCATGATGCACAGTGCTTTTGACAGGTAGCTCCCACTGATGTTAGTAGGATTTGTATGGCTGAGTTCCTACTTACGCTTTGAAAATGTGCCTTGACATGTTTTTTAGGAAAGATAGATTTTCTCAAAGCCTTTCTTTTTTTTTTTTTTAATTAAGCTACTCAGCCAGTTGAGCTCACTAGCAGAACAGGAAGGGATATTTATTTCTATATAGAAGCACCAGATAATAGACCAATAATGGTGACTTTTTTTTTCACTTGTCTGTTTTTGTGATCAGCACTATAAATTCCTTATGTAATTGGAAGGATTATCTTCATTATAAAGCAATATGGAATATATTTTATAGTGAGCAGAGAAATTTGTTTTTTGTACAGTTGTGTAAGATACCTTTTTTACACATAAATTTATACCAGCCTTCATATCTAGAGATTTTCAATATTTCTTAACTGATACAATCAAATATTGATAACACATTAAGAAATAAAAGACGTAAGGTTATGTAAGACAATCTACAAATTTTATTCATAATGCAGAATGACTTAACAGTATGTGATAGCATTTTCTAACACTATCGCTTGTAAAAGGAAACAGGTCTAAATTAAAAGTTGAATTTCCTGCAGAATAGTAAGCAGAGAGAAAAAAGGACGTTATTCAGAAGTTAAAGACCTGTTAGTAAATACAATTCAAAAATTTTATCTGTCATGTAAAGAGAGATACTTTGAAGTGTGGTAGTGAAGAGGACTTTGCAGCATAGTGGTATGTATTTTCAGTACAGATTATATGCTAGGTATTGCACAGCTGATGGTGTATTTTTCAGTCCTGGTGTTGTGGAACTCTTGGACTGCATGCCACTAATTTGATAGGTTCTACCTAGTGTTTCTTAATAAGAAGATTTCTATTCCGTAACCGTCCTTCCATAATGGATGTTTAACTACCAGTGTTTCATAATTATTACTATGTTTTCCATAATAAGGTGTGCCTTTGTTTGGAGCAGTACTTAGTATGTCTTTTATGATATAATGTTTTATAATTACAGCTCATCAGAATGTTCAGTATAGAATATTTATTTTAAAATTGAAATCTCCCATTTTTGTGTCAAATGTTTTGTGATGTTATTGTTTCACCATGTCTTCCAAACAATGTTGGCATGTAAGAGCTTGGTACATTGAAAATGGAAAGTACCGTTCTGTTGTGCCACTTGGATTTCACTCATTAATTAGTGATATGGTGATATTTAAGGAAAGACGAAGAAATTAGTACAAGGTTCAAGAATCTTTAATAATGAATTGCTGAAAATACTTCCATAGGAAGAGAAATATAGCGTAAATCTATATCAGTCCTTTTCTTTATTTGCAAGAGCATTGGATTTTCCTTCCAATTTGAGAACCGTATAAAAAGAGCTGTAATCTTTGCACAGTCAACAAGACAACAAGCTAGGAAAGATTTATGTATTAGCTGGACAGCTTTTCTATTTTTTTTTTTCCACTTGTAGTTCACCCCCAGAAAGATGGTTCTACTTTTGAACATGCAGATTTTGCATTGTGGGTAGGATGAAGCTATATGTGTTGTACACAGTGTTTTCTTTAATTATCATCCTTTGTGGTGAGTTAGAGTAGACTGTGCTTTCTCCATAGATGCAAAAACCACTTAATCTTGGGTGATTAGTCTCTGAAAGTTCCTTGCTTTGTTGAACAGACTGATGACTGATATATAAACCCAGTCTGCTTGACACTAAGCCTATTCATTTTCTGTGAACTGAGTATTTTTTCCTCTCATGGCAACAGTAACAGATCTGCTTCTGGTGCTAGATAGCATTGTCTTTTTGTGTCTGCGAGCAGTGTCTTGTGTCATCTGAAATCCTGTTGCATTTCAATACCTTACCTTTATGCCTCTGCCTTTACTAGTTTCTTTGATTTAGAATACCAGTTAAATTCACAGTTTAGATATGATTAGAAGGAAAACTAAGACCTCAGTAAAGCACACCAACTGTTTTTTTGACTTCTGTCAGTTACACAATCACATTTTCTGATCTTTATAATCAAAAATCTCAGTTAGTGGAATTTCTTTTTATTTCTGTCTGTTGCTGCAAACCATTGTTCCATTTCTAAGCAAAATGCTGTTTTCTTACAGTGGTGTATATCAACTTCATAGACACATATTGTCCCTTCTTTTCCATCAGTGTGTATACAAGAAAAAGACTCTTCCTATTTTTGGCCTGCAAAATCTAATGTATTGGTCACTGGAGGATCTTTCCCTTTCTATGTAGGCAATATGAAGAAAACCAGTTTTATGCTTTGAAAAATGCTTAATATATTTTATTTACATAGGTCTTCCTATAAATTACCTTCAAAATTAATCTTCAGCTGGGTTTTCTGGTGATTTTATTGTATTTTTGAGTCTCTTATGCATAATTTTAAACATCCATGTCTTTTTGTATCTTTTCTGAAAACATAGATTGGTGGCTAAATTCCTTAAATATTTTTATCAAATAATTTTATGCCTAATTTACTGGATTTCAAGTTAGTCCCTGCATACTGAAGGATTTCTCTTTGTAGTAAGGTCTGTTTTGTTGTGGATCTATCTCTCTGTCATAAAGAAGTTTGCTCTTAAGTGGCTTATCTTCAAAACTGGAAGAGATACAGCTGCCTTAGCAAGGTGCTTCACTTTTGCAGACCATATGTGAAGCAGATAACCTATCCTGGACAGAATGGTCCACTGCTGAGCTCTTGTGCTTCTTTCACTGAGCTGTCTGAAGTACCAGTAAATATTGTGCAAATATACATTAAACTGTCCTCACTGCCCTAACTGCTAATATTGAATCATGCTTTGTCATTTTAAAAGGCTTATTTTGCCTTTACTTCTAACACATTTTTTATGCTACGACTTCCTGCCTTATTCTCTCTTTGGAATTATGCTATCCTACATTTCCTAAGTCAAGTCCTTGTGCTGCTTGCAGCTGCCAAAGCATTTGTTACCGCCTATTTTCCATTTACTCATCAGCACTGGTGAGAGTACAATGAACATTGCCTCGTCAACAAATTATATTTTTCTCTTACCAGCTGGAATAAAACATAATTAAATAAGACAAGTTTTAAAAAGTCTCCACACATTTATCTTAATCTTTTCTCTGTGAAGAAGCTAGAAATAGCCTGTTGCTCCAGACTGTAACAGATGCCTGAGCGTTAAGTCTCTCTGGAGTGCATGCATATCCTTTTACATCACATCAGTCTTCATTTTTATTTTATATTTTTGATCAGCTGATTTCTATCCTTAAGCTTGTCTGATTGATTTTCAAACTACTTCTTGGAAACTACCTTGATGGAAGGGAATGAATGAGAGAATGAGAGGAAACTACTTTTCCAGTTACTCTGGGGCTCTGGTTCCTAAATTCATATGTTGGTATTTAACCAAGTTGGAAGTTAGTATATTTGCCCTTTATTCTTAACAAGCACTCTTTCTATGAGAATTTTATCTCCTGAAGTCTCCCTAGAGAACTACAGCATATGCCATGAGGTGTTTTCAGGAATAGATGCATCATCCAATAGGGCAATCAAGATGTCAATGCTGAAATCTGCTTCTCTTATAATCTTACAGTTTTCAGATAGTTTTGCCTCAATTGTAATGCAAAGTATTAATTTTGCCCCCGTTGTAATGCAAGGGGGATATTGTCATTGTGCTATAAAATGCTGTGCAAGCAGACAAGGCTAAAAGCATGCCAAAAATTACTAATTTCCCAAAATTCTCCATAAAAATTATTTCAAAATCAGAAAATTTTATTTCTTTGAAATCAAGTTGCACCTTATGACCCTTAGATGATAGCTTCCAAAAGATTCTGTATAGTCTGCTGCTTTCCATATAATTTTTTTCCGGCTTAAAAGCAAATCCTTGCTAATGCTAGAGATCATCTTTACTGTGAAAAAAAGAAGTAATCGTGCCAGCCTCTGGAACACTGAGTTTTTTTGTCAAGTGTACCAGGCAGATTGCAAGACAAGAATTTTTCTCTCTCTTTGATGGCTTTTTAAGCTTTTTTTATTAATTGATACATTTGTGTATCAATTAATAAAAGTCAATCAGAAATCCTTTGTGAGATTGTTCTAGAAACCTTACTTGCTGAACTAAATTTCTTCTCCTTTACATGAGAACTGAGAAATTTTAATTTTAGAATTCTAACATTCAAATGAAGTTTCAGTAAATGAAGTAATATAAAGAAGACACAGCAGTTATACCTTGTATCTTAATTTTTTGCGCTCATAAACAAATTACTAAGAACTTGTTTTTTACTTAGTTTATCCTGCTAAATATTATAACAATGAAATTGTACAGTCATCTTGTCTGGACAGCAGTCACTGGAAATTTTGTGAGCAAGACTTGCCAATGATATTTCAAATATGCTCAGATACTTCAAAGCATCACTTTTCCCAAAATGTGTAGAAAGCTTTAAATTTAAGTAGTTTACTGCGCTGTATGCCATTTATATTAGCACAGATCTGTATAATTAGTAGCAGTATTTAAGTAATGAAGTAATTTTCTGTGGCTAGCACACAGATCTATAAGGAATAGATCTAAAAGGAATCCATACTTTTTCTATATAAAAAATGTAAAATATGCTGGAATTATAATTCTCATAGCCACCATCTAGGTTGTGTAATTATTTTGAGAAGTTATGATTTAGATCGCAATCAGTGCTGTATAATCTAAATGTTTTGGATGAGGATATATGGCTTAAAGAAGGACATGTATAGCAATGAGTTAAGCAACAATCTCTCACTTTGCATTTTGACACTTAGAAGAATGCTTTACTCTCTCTGACTCCTCCAGAAGAAATTTAATGTCAGTTTATGAAATTTATAGTTTATAAATGAACAACTCAATATGGACTCCTCATCCTAACCCCTCAAGATTTGCTTGAACCACTTCTGAATGCTTCCAACCTCCTTCACCTGTTCAAGAAGAGACAAGACTTCCAGGAAGCATACAAGTCTACATACAAGAACAATGCCTATGTAATAACCTCTGCCGTAATACTGTCAGAGATCGCAGTAAGGGAAAACTTCTTACCTTTTAAACTTTTTAACATAAATATCCTCCTTACATTTTAGTTCTCTAAATCTTGCAATATTGGTGGTAGATCAATCTGAAATCCCAGATACTACTTGCCATACATCAAGACTATGAAGAAACTGCTGCCAGCAAAACAACTGAAATGACTTTACTGATGCTGGCTGAAAAAATCATAACCAGATGCTTTAGCAGTCCAACAGAATATGTAGTACTTCCCACTGGCTAAATCTCCATATGCACGTTGAAGAAGAAAAATGCATTCACTTGAAGATAGTCAGTTCTGGATTCCTATGTCAAGAAATTAATTGGTTTTTTTTGCCTCTCGCCATGTAGGTATTTTAGGAAAGCAGCGGATTTAGTGACTTCTGCCTCAAGGAAAGCACCTTGTAATATGCATTTTTTGTCCCAGTAGCTTCACCAGTATGTTTTATGTTAGTTCTTGTTCCTTTGTAGATTACCCTAATCAGATTTTAATTTTTTGTTAATGAAGAGTACAGAAGTATCTTAATAATGCTGTTTAGAATTGAAGATGGCCTAGAAACTCCATCCTTCCTGGTTTTTTTTTTTTTTTTCCTCATTACTCTGAAAGACATCACAAGGCTCTACAATTCATTACTAATTATCCAAGAACCTAGATATTTTGGATATCTGTGCTGAAATGTAACTCCGTTCATCCTTAAGGAATTTTGTGTCTCTTACTACCAGCAACTCAATCTCTTCATTCTCACTTACTTAAGTACCTATTTTGACTTTACTTTTATGACTTCCTACATACAGGTGTTGCATATTTTAAAACATGTATTTCCTCTCCATATTGATGGAACATTGCAATGCAGTCTTTTATAGAATCTGAGGGTATTTATGAAAAGTTGTTTCAAAAGTCGTGTTGAACTACTTTTCATTCTGTGACTTCTTCTTTGTTTCAGTTACTCTTTTACATTTTTCACTGAGTATTTCACTGCCCAAACATGTCAGGATCCTATATATCCTTTCGAATCTCAACAGTACCTTGAATCTTAGGATCTCAGGGGTGTTCAGTAAAGCTCTCGGAAAGGATTCAGTTGGATAAACCATCTTCACTAGTAAAATCTTCTCAGTTTTCATGGGTGAATAGCTGACAAAATAATGAGTGTACTTGGCGGCCTTCTTCTGTTTTGATTTTTGACAGACTAGAATTGTTCTATTTGATTCATTGTGTTTCATAGAGTTCGTTGCTAGACATCTGTCTGAATGCCATTCACTTTTTATCTAAATCAGTATTTCTAACTGTCTGTGACAGTTTGATAATTACATTCGAATTCCCTTCATCTTTAGAACAAGCTTGGAGATGCTGGAAGATACTATGCCACACTGTATTGTCATTTCTTTTCAGACACTCATAATTCTGTCTTACACACTCATAATTGAGTTTACATGCCCATTTTCCTGTGGCTTTATTTTTGCACACTCTATGGCCAAGTCATAATGCTATAAACATACATACTATGAAAATTGTTTTTGAAAGTATGTCTGCAGTCAAAATAGTGATATTTCTCATTTAAGATTTGTAATTGTCTTTATCTAACTGGGTTTAACTGAAAGCAAATTAGATGTCATCTACCTAATTTTGTGTTTTCAAATGTCTTGGATAAACAACTTCCATAAGTGAGTCAATATCTGAAGACTCTTGTCAAGAGTTCTATAGTATCACACAAAATAATGTTTCATATCTACCATGGGCAATGATTTGTTAATTTCTCTGTACTATGTTAACATCCATTAGCAAGTAATTCCATAGTCCATGCTTGTAAAAAACCATCTGAGGAACAATTTTTTTTAGTTTTGAAAGATTCTTTACAGTGCAGGGCTTCATCCTTATTTTTAACAGCCCATAGTAAGTGAGAAGAATATTGGATTGCTTTTTTGAAGTAGCTTGCTTGAAAATAAGTTGAGTCTCCAGAAAAAGTGTTGAACATTTGGTTTTTTTGATATTGGATCATTTAATTCTGTTTTGTCAAAACATTTTTCTTCCTCTATATGTGGCAAGAAAACACAAGTTTAGACTTGGCACTTTGTATATTTATTTAGCAGATGATAGCATGGAACATTAAATGTGCCTAAAGAGAAGGGTTCCTCTATACATGAAGCTGAATGTTTTTAAAGCTAAATGATCCTTTTGAGACAGGTCAGTGCCTCTTATGTTTTTGGAGTTGGGGGACAGAAGGTTTATTTGCTTTAATTTAGGTTTGGTTTATTTCATGTGTTTTACTCTGGCATATATATATATATAGTATTTCTGGGTGGAAGGAAATGATAACTCTCACCATAACGCACAGCAGCAGTTGTGTCATCAGATATGCAAAACCTCATTCTCATGAGATATGTAGTCCCCTTACCTAGAGAACAGAACACAAGAGTCTACTGGAATGGGAATAGAGTCAAGAATCCAAGAAGGTACCACAGCGTTGTCAAAAGATTTTGTTAATAATCGGGTGTGAGTGGTAATTTGAAAATTTGCAAGTTAGCTGATTGACTGATTCCTTTTCCATCAGCACCAATGACTGAATTTACAGAGTGCCCAATATATTAGAAAATTAATTCAACCAGCAGCTGAACTGTTGGGTGGTATTTTTGTTTGTTTGGTCTGGTTTGGTTTGTTGTTGTTTTGGTTTGTTTCGAGTTTTTTTTTCCCCCAAAGTCAAAAGAGAAAACTGATGTAGGAGATATTTTATTTTTTTGGAGTAATTTCATGTATGCATCCTGCTTGGAACCCTTGACTAACAGTGAAAGGTTTCCTCATGAAAAAAGTAGGGGTTATAGTGATGAGACAGAAAATTGAATCTTATCAGTCATGATTTCTATTTAGCCTTCTTCTGGAGGACCCAGGAAAATAAAATAATATTGAGCAAAAATGACTGAAGGATTGAAAAGCACTTTTCATGCTACATAAGCTGAACATATAAAATTGATCATTATACTTTTGCTAAGTATGTGGACCCATATTCAATGAATTTCTTTGTTTCATCTAAATTAAGAGGGAGAGGTAAACCATTGGAAAAAAGGCCAGGATGATATGATGGTTATTGACCTTGTAGAATATTCTAGGAACAGATGTTCAGTGGTATGAAATAGCAGTGATGTAGGATAATATTTCAGAATTCTCTGTTGGATTATTTGGTTTCAGGATTACTTGAAGGGTAGGAAAACTTAGGTAACAAAAGTATTTTATTAATTTAATCCTTTATTCTCTAGAATAGACCTTGTGCTGTTATGTAATGTTAAAAATCCAGATACAATTCTCAAGTACTTTAAGATATTTAACTGAATAGGCTGAATAGTCTATTTTCCAATTATTTGGAGTGGTGGAACTTGTCTGTTAGAATATAAGTTGGGGGTTTTTTTTTGTTTTGTTTTTTTTTTAATAAGCATAGCTTTCTGACTTCAGAATTGGAAATAATTTAGTTTTTGCAAATTTAGCTAAACCCAAATTTTCTAAATATCTTTTCTCTCAATCATCATTATCCATTATATTCTGAAAAATAAATTGAAGTAGGCTTTTAAATAGGGCTAAATTGAAGGGAAAACAAGCAGAAAAATAAAACTCCCAAACCAAAATAGACTTCACAGATCTTTACCCCTTTGAAAGATAGAGAATTTCTTTCGTGGACGAAAAAGATATTAGAATTGGGTCATGGGTAAACATTATTCTTCAAATCAGAAGCAGGTCTTTAAATGAAGTAAGGAAATAAAAAGCGAATATTTCTCAACTTTCAGTGTTACTCACTTTCTGGAGAAAGATAAGATTGCTCCCTACAAGCTCCTGTAGACAGACATATGGGAATTATTTATCTCCTGATCTTTCTGATTTAGCTGTTTCCTGAAGTTTACCTTTCTTATGCAAGACTTCCGTCTCTAACTCTCTAATACTCCTAGAGAGTATTAGTCATTTAAGCACTGACAGGGCTTGATCAGAAATCAGTCTGAAAATATAAGTCTGGTAATTGTTTTTGATACTGAAGTGCAATTTGTAGTGTGTTCTTCAAGTATTTCTGTTTTATGTATGGAAGTCACTCAGTGTTAACTCAAATGATGGTGAAATTGCTTTAGTGTAAACCTTGTCATTCATTTTCAGGCTTAAGAATAGTGGGTGCCTTTTTGTTGTATTGTTTTGTTTGTTTGTTTGCTTTTTGTAATTTATTGTAGTAATATCAAAGGTTTTGTCTTTAGCAGCAAAGGTCTCATTCTTACAGGAAAATCATTCAACAATATTGAAAATTTAGAGCACCATGGTTAAAAATCCCACATCAGCTAAGGGATATAGATGATTTTATTAGAAAATAGTAAATGTTTGAAATATCAAAAAGTTTGTTATTAATAATTCTTACAGTACATCAGAGACAAGTTTAAATCAAAGTAATTTTTATTAAATAGGGTTGTTCTGGCACATCACTCTCATGATACTGATTGTTTTGTTTTGTGTGGCCATTAGACATGTGGCACTTTCACTTGCCATTTAGGATCTTCCTAAAGACTTTACAACAGATAGCCACCAGCTGTGAGAAAGAAACATGAAGACAGTGTTACTTCAGCTTGATGGGATCATTCATACAATTTCAGAAGACTAAAGATAGCAAACCACCCAGATCTACTGCCTCTTTCTATTTTGTTTTATTCTTTCCTCAAATATGTGGGGCAGGAATTCTACATGGAAAACTTTTTATGGGGTGAACAGTGAAGTGGTAGATAGCGAAAGAAGGCTATACAATTTCTTTCCATTTTCCCAGATATTCTTGTCCTTTCCTAGGAGGAAGGGCTTTAGCTTTTCACAGAATAGGATGCCTATTTCTTTTAAATTATTTGGTTTGTAGAAGTAAAGGTACAGTGTTCTGTATTAGAGCACCATCACC
This sequence comes from Cnemophilus loriae, assembly GCA_013397755.1. Classification (NCBI taxonomy): domain Eukaryota; kingdom Metazoa; phylum Chordata; class Aves; order Passeriformes; family Corvidae; genus Cnemophilus; species Cnemophilus loriae. The sequence continues at coordinate 1,078,397 of VZTF01008130.1, forward strand.
AGGGATATCAAACAGTTTTCAGCTAACAGGTAGTACAGCAATTAGTTTATGTTCTGCAGCAATTTTCTTGGTAGATATTTTGGAGGGAAAATCAAAAGGCTCACAGTGTAATGCGGGTTCAGAGACGTTCCTTTAGAAAGAATTCCAGTGCTTAGAAAATTCTCTGGTTTTGTGGCTGACACAATGTAACCAATGAGCCCTGTCCAGAAGAAAAATGGAAGCAGGCAGCAGAATTTTTTTGCATTGCACTGCTTTGCTGTGCTCACACAGCCTGGCAAATATAATGTCAAGTTGCAAAAATACTTGAAAAAGGATTCTAATTTGTCATATTTATCCTCCACACATTTCTCTCTCTTACTTTCTCTCTGTTGCTCTCCTCTTCTAAACGGGCATGTTAGAGCAGAGTCAGTACTTAATCTTGTCAAAATCTGGTCACTGTGCCCTTCATTTACGGTAATGAAAGGAATTTTCACCTTGCTTCAAATGTAACTGTAATTGAATAAAGTTACTAGGTAGATGCATACCAGAGACCCATATCTTTCTGTTCAGCTGCTGCTAGAAGCTCAATTCTGACTTCTGCTTAAACGTCGATGGGGATTTTTAACGTTCATAACACCTTCCTCATCATCCTGCCTTCCGTACTGTATAATCATTTGAGCCTGAACAAAAGCAAATGTCAACACCAGTAAGAATGATGGTGTTGTGCCTCTATGTACAAATCTAAATGACTCCACAGGTGAAAGCAGTGAAGATTTCTGGGTGGTAGGAGAAGCTTAATTGGGCTTTCCTGTAACACAGGACGGCTTTCAGAGCATCTCCAAGAAGGATCATGCCATGTTGTTACATAGCCAACACCAAATACTTGCTTTAAAGAACTCACAGTTCAGAAAGAGTGTTTAAATAATTTAAGTAGTTAAATAGGAACAAAATTTCTATGTGGTATGAAGAAAATGAAGTGAAAAATGAGTAAATTTCTGAAGAAGTTAGGTTCAGCAGTTATAGTTCTTCAGCTATGTAGGCAGGAGCACATTTCAGTTTGCTGTTTACATTAAAAAGCAAGAGAACTTTGAGGAGGATTTTGAAAGAGAGGTATTGATTTTGGCCTTGAGGCTATTCTCACGTGAAGTCTGGATAAGATTCAACTGGCACTGGTGGAATAACTACACAATAACTAGGTTATCCTATGGCAGTGACATTAAAATCACTTCCAAGTTTGTCTTTTTATTGGGCAAGAGCAGTGGATATGAGGAACAAAAAAAAGGAAGAGAATCTGAAAAGTTACATTTCAGATTAGCTTATTTGGAAAGGAATGTGTTTGTAAGTATTGAAACTTGATGGAAAGGTCTGCAGATACATGGAACAGGAGTATGCACTTACTGCTTTGCAGAAACAGAAGTTGCCTGTAGGGCCTTTACCTCTGAGACACTGGTGTTACAGCAGTTGAATCCCTCCAGTGTTCTTTAACTCACAAACGTTTGGTTTGGCAGTTTGGTCAGAGGGAAGATAATAAATTAGATTCAGGTAGGCCATGTGGTACTCGAAGCAGTATGTTTTGAGTCAAATGACGGGGTAAATACAGAATGAAGTCAAGCTAGTGATCCTTGGTAATAAAAATGTTTATGTAATTGTCATTCCTCAGAAAAGAAGAAAGGCCTATGCACAGTCTGTTTCTGTAGAAAAGAATGTTGCTACAGATGCCCAGAAACAGTTTGGATCTAGTCTCTACATTGTTGAAATACTACTTCTAGAATCACAGTTTCTTGGAGAAAATCTAGAAGAAACACTCTGCTGAGTCAAGACTTGAAATACTTCATAGCTTGACAGAGTTTTATCAAATTAGAGGGCTGGAGAGGTGAATTCCAGCAAACTGATAGCTCTGTGAAGGAGTCATCTTGGTGGTTGTCATTTGAGGATGTGAGTTCCTGAATATCAGTGCTGTCAATCAAAGAAGCACTGGTATTTCATTAATATTGAGCTGAATATATTATAGGTGGCTCATATCCAGGCCTTGGGGTGTTATTTGAAGGTGAGAGAAAAGTTTCTAGATAATGAAAAAAACCCAAACAAAACAAACAAAAAAATCCAAACCCAAAACAACTTCAACTGTTTATCCGTGATCAGGATATTGAGCTGCAGTTCATCAGGGTCCTTGAAGAAAATGCTTGTAGTTCAGTTGCAGTTATTATCAAATTTTAAAATTTGTGTTTGAATTTCTTTAACCATGGTCTTTCCTGGAGAAAGCCTGTGTGTTCCATTAGCAGTAACTGAAATGTTTGCACAATTATTAGTACAGTTGAGAGTTGTAATGGTACAATCAGAAAGGATGAAACATTTTGTAATCAACTGTCAATAGTATGATTTTCCTACCATGTTCCTGCAGCATTCGATGCGAAAGCTCTCACTGGTTTGATAGTGGCACAGTGGATTCTGACGACTGTGTATATACATTGCAAGGGCTGGAGTCCAGGGCTTGCTCTCTGGCCCTCTGGGCCAAAAGGTTTCATATTGATAAATACTCCATCATCCCAGTTATCCCACCCACAGTGCCTACCAGGATTTCCTGTCTCCTTAAACCACATCTGGGCATCATTTGAGTGTAGCATAGGCCAAAACTGTGAACAGGAATGCCCTAACAAATAAACTGCATGGATGCCATTGTTGAAGTGTGAGTGCTTCCCTCCACTTACTGATACAGATATAACCATGGAAGTTCATAGAATTATATGTATTCCTATTTATCATAATTTTTTGATGAGACACTAATCAAGTACTTTAAATTAAGAATTATTTATATATATTTATAATATGTACAAACATTAAATAAAAAGATTATGCTCTCTTTTTTTTTGGAGGAGATGGAAAACCAAAGAATCACACACCAAAAAAAGGCAACCAAAACTCCCTAAAACAAACCATAAAACAACAATTTTCCAGGTCTTAATTTGTGATGACAAAAGTTTTTAATCTCAGAGTGATATATAAGTGCAAAAAATACTCACTCTAAATAAATACTGAAAAATACTCCACATGAACCCATGTTATCAAAATTAAAGTTGTTTGTTAGTTTACTGGTTTTATTTAAAGGATGTTCTATTTTGACAATTTTAAAAGCAGAAGGAAAGATGCTTTAATGGCTTATTCTCTATGTAAAAATCACATTAAATGTGCCTATATTGACAAATATCCTATTATGTAGCGACTCCAGTGTAATAATGTTTTTTATTCATGTCATTCTGGTGGGTGACATTTAATATATGGTGAAGATCAACAGTGAATTGTTATGCACTCTAAACTAGATATTTCCTTTGCTGTAATGTTAAATGTTAAACAAGAAGGTTGTTGCAAATTGAATAGAAAGGCCAGATTTGTTATACAACCTTTGAATGACCAAACCTTTTTAAAGAAGTCCATATATTTTTACATTGCAAAATATGATTTCACACTTGAATATGTGCCTTTAGGAGGTCCTCTGCAGTACTCGACTTCTTCCCTGCAACTTGTGACAAACTCTTGAATAAATTGAGAAAATCAATAGGTGCTTCACATGCAAAAGAGGGAGCATTTGAATTTTTCAAGTACTTTTCTCTCTTATACTGTGCTTTATTCTCTTAAAGAGAAATAATTATAAATTTATTACTTTATGTTAGTAGTATAGAACAGACTATCACTGTTTTATATTATGAATTTACAGTCTTATTCATGGATACAGAATAACCATCATAAAAATTTTGTTTGGACCAAGATGGCAAGATCTTCTTATCAGTAGCGCATATGAATCCTTATTATATGCCAGTCAACAATGCGAGCAACTTTGCAAGGCCTAATAGAGAGTTACACACTGTTGGACTAAATTACACCAAACACTTGCAGACTGGCTTGCCTAATAAAATGTATTTCATGGTAAGGGCACATATAGGATATTATATCATGAAGTTTAAAAATTATAAGTAATCTTACAGAGGCAGCAGTTCATATGTTTTTTTATTTAAAAAAAATAATTAAATGAAGAATGAATGCAATGCCTATACAGCTCCTATCTTTTACATAGTATATTGAGGTTTCTTAAGATAGGAAAACTGGCTAAATGTAATCTTTGAGGATGTGTCAGCTTGATACATATTTATGTAAAGTGGTTTCTGAGAACTCAGCCCACCCTTTCAGTTCAGGAACATTACAAAACCTAGTGAACTCCATGACAGTGATTGTACATGGGGTTTTAGACCATCGCAAATACGAGGACTAACATTCTCCAGACAAAATGAAGTGATCATTTGTAAAGATATATGTAATCATTAAGGTTTACATAGACCTGCTATTTCTTATATAACATATATGTTTTCTTCCCTGGAAGCATGAAAGCATTTTTTTTTCCCATGTGTTAGAGCATAGGCTGAATATCAATGCGTGTTATTTCAAAAAGTTGGTCTAAGATATTGCTGACATTTTGCCAATGCACACTGTGCATATTCCTTGAATATTCTTATGTCAACAGACCAGATTTGCTGATTTTCTTTGACAATAACTTCTGAGTTCCTGATCAGGACTTCAGTTTCTGTGATTTACTAAAACCTTCTCGAAGGTGTGTTTTGGGGAATATAAAGGAGAATCCATGCTAAAATTACTTTTCATTAGATTTGACAGTCTAGGCTCTAGGAGCAGATCAATGAATGTACTTGGAAGGAGTCAAGTTATTTGAAGTATTAAACTTAGGCGAATTGTATTATTTTTACTATCATCATAGGGTTGCTTAATGAGTCATTCTTAATTCAGGAATAATCTAAAGGCAATGGAGATAACAGATACTTCTTGGAACAAACATAAACAATGTGTTATTCAAATTTTTAACATATATGAAGAGAATTTAAAATTTGGGAAAAAAATAGATGCATTTTATTTTTAAAAAATGAGAGTATTGTTTCATGGTTTCAGGATGGCAAAGTGTTTACTAGTTATTCATAGGCATGGTGCTTTTTAAAGATAGCACTCTACATAACACACAGTAGCATTATTTTTTTGTTGCCACGTGACAGAGAGATGACTACTTTAGTTCAAGTGTGTGCAGTTTTACTAGAATTAAAAATCCAAGTATTCCTTAGTCTGGGCTACAAAAAAAAGTAAATTATGCTATATAAAATGAGTCCTTTTGAAACAGTAAAAGCCTTCAATTAGAGAATAGGAACATAGAGGAGAAATTATGGAATTATAGCAAAGAGAGAATTATGTGGAGAAGATAAATTATACTTTATTATTTACCCTGTTTCCAAATATATAAAAGGAAAGAATGTTAAAGCAAATTGAAAATAACAAATTTAAAACAGAAAAGAGAATTTAATTACTTTTATTCTTGTAGATTGTTAATTAACCTCAGAAACTTTTCTTAGGCTAAAATAAAAAATGAGTGCTTCGCAGTAAAACTATAGTGATTAGATACACAAGTGCATCTGAGGTAGTGCTTCATGTGTGAAGCAAGGGGTGGACATTATAAAGAAACTTCCTCAGTAGTGGGTGGGCAATTTTCAATTTTGTCATAGTCTTCTGCTTCCAATTTTTTGAATATTCATATGAAATGCTAGTACTAATACTATTCAGAAACAGAATATGTTTTTGTAGCAACTTTCATTGCCTCTTGTCCCTAGTTCAGAGAGCAGTAGTGTTGAGGAAAAAAAATAATCAGTGTGGAAAATAGCAGGCATTCTGATTTTCTCATGTTAATATTTACTATGATAACAGTTGTACTTATTGTGAAAATTTTAGTAAAATAGTGGATCTACTTCGGAGATGGTGCCGTGTAATGTCATTTTATTTCATGTTCTGTGCATTTCATTAACCTGTTTACACTGTGTGTTGTGTAAATTCTTTGTGCGTCAGATAAATCCACAGTTCAATACACAGATTTGGGAAATTTTGCTCTAGACTGCAGGTCCATTACAGCATCCCCAAAGATCATGGCAAATATTTCCATCAACTTCTGCAGACGTTAGTTAAGGTCCGTTTGAACACATAAACTAGCAAACAACATGGAGTGCAGTTAAGTAGAAAAAGACATTTCAGTGAGGTGAACACACGTAGGATAAAATGTTCTCCTGAGTTTCTTGAGTTAGTATTTGAAGCAATGGTGAAAAATATGGCCTTGAATTTGGGCCTCTATGAATGTTACTGGCATCATGACCATTATGAAACAAAAGCTGCAACTGTCATCTAAGTTGGTTCAGAATATGCACCTGAATATTTATTTTACTGTAGTAAGTGACAATTAGGTAAGTTCTTCCCTACTTCCCTGTTAATAATTCCTGATTTATGAATTTATGTCTAGTAGTTCAATTAGGTTAAATGACGTGTTGAGACTGAAAGTTGTTGTTGATTAAAATAGCTATAAATCATGACAGAGTGGTAAACAGGTAGGCCTTTATTCTTGTGAAAAAGAAATTTTAAGAATCATGAAAGTATTAGTTAATGCATTTGTTGGTTGAAGACAACAATGTGGGAAGAAAAAAAATGAAGACAAAATTTGATTATTAGTGAGCTACAGAGAATTTTCAATTTAAGTAAAGGTTGTTGTTTGGGGTTTTTTCCAGATATGTTTAATAACTGCTCATGTTTAAGCAGTTTTGTCTGTAACAATAAATGTCACCTTTTGTATTTAAAGTCAGAGGCTCAAAAAATATTTGTGCATAGGTATCTTTAAAAGTGTTTCTACCTGTTTACTGTGCTGTCATTATTAAAAACCACACAGACAAATATTATTCTACTTTTATTTATTGCATGTAATTTTGATATCCATTTTTTAAAAGGCATAAAAATGCACATAAATAATTCATGCATATAACTAATCAAAAAATGTAATGTGAACGTATATATTTTTGTAATGATACCTAGTATTTTTCAGTAAATTAAGAATATATTTATCCATATATTTTATTTGACTATGTAGATTCAGTAAAAGATAGTGCATATAAATTTAAAATATTGCTGGGGCAATCCAGATACGAGTTTGCTGTGTCTCATGCAGTCTTACATTATATTAAATCATGATATAAAAGCAAATATGTTTAGTTAAATTGCTAGTGACACCTTTTCCTTTGAGAATACTTCATAAAATCAACATGTGGCTTAGTTGTTTGATGCTTACAATAATCCTTCTTGCATTTTCACCTAATTAACCCAAGAAAATCCATTGTAATGTTTAGTTCCTTGCATTATTTTTTAATATATTTTTCAGTTGATTAAAATTCAACCTTTTTATTTCAGGTGAAAAAAATCAGTACAATAGTTTAACCACTGATTTTTATTTTTGTTTTAAAGAACAGCAAGAAAAGAGGGTTTGTGGTCAGGTGAAAATATTTTTGCTGCATTGCCTAATGTATTGCTGCTGTTTCATTTACAGAAAACAATACCGTTCTTTTGCATGAATGTTTTTCCTTTTTCATTCTCAAATTTAAAGCCACTCTGCCATCAAGGATGTATGTATAAAAAATTGCCTTATATCAGGGAAAAAAAAAATCAGTCATAATATAAAGCAATATTAACTTGGGTGGATTAATTGTACTGTTATATCCAAATGAGCTACAGCAAGTTTTGGGTCCATTCTGTCAGTCCTTAATCAAAGAAGCATGGATAAAATACTAGAAGTTTCTCCACAATTATTTTATTCTCTGTTTACTGCTTAATGAATGTTCGAGGGTTTTTGTTTTGTTTTGTTTCTTTAAGGATAAACCAGAATGATTTACATGTCTATTTCTACAGGGAGAATATAACTTGAAGACTGAGTTATTGCAGTTGAACTTGGCTGAAAGTGCAGTATGTTGGAAGTACTCCACATAATAAGTTTGTTCAGGAAGGTGTCCTCTTAAGTAATGTATACAAATCAAAACAGGAACCATTTGATTTTTGGTCTTTTTCTTTAAATTTCAGAAACAGGGATATTTTACATATTATCCATCTTTTTAGCGTTTATCTTTTCCTTACTGTCTGATTTAATTTTTTGTGGCTAAAGTTAAAAATCAGGTTGAATCTTTCGAAAAGTGCTTTTGACAATATAGTGCTTTTTATATTTTATAATTCTGAACAGTTTTTCCTTGTTTTTAGTGAAAAGAAAAGGTTTTGTTTGAAGTTTTACAGTGCAGAGTTGAACTAAAATTTTTTAAATGTGTATTTGAAAGCATATACTTTTATAGTTGCCAGCTTCCTCTTGTTGGATTTTAAAATAGGGAAAACTAGTACTGTTTGATGTCCTTAGATAATAACTGCTCAGGGAAATTTGAAAGGAACAGGCAGTATTTCTTGAACTGCTTGATTTTACTGATGTTATCGGATAAATACAACAGAAAAGAGAAATCTTGCATTGCCTGAGACTGTGTGGAATTTCACAGTTGAATGACTGTTTAGATATGACTAAACAGGATTCTTAAGAGCATGAACCTGAAGTGATTTGTTTTTTCAGTTTACTCAAGAGATCTAGTGATTATGCATTTCTGATATTGATTGTTGCTTGACTTAATAGTACAACTGACGATGTCCTGTTTCACTTTCTGTCTGCTTTTTAAAACTGGAAAGGATCATTGCCATTTTTAGTAGCTTGAGATTAGATCACCCCAGTTGAATAAATGTAGCTGGGTCAGAACAAATTAGCAAATGCGTTCGCCTCTTCAGTATGAGTGGCAATATGAACTGCACAGTAATTTTCTTTTATTTTTTTGCATTGTGAACTAAACTAGTAGACATTGTGAGCACAACTACTAGCAAAATGAAGGCAATATGAGTTTGGCATGATAATATTATTGCTAAGGATATTTACAATTTTGGTAATTGAATTAAATTGAAAAACACAATGCCAACAATTCCAATAGTATGAAACCAGAACGTTCTGAATGGAAATATGTGCAATCCGTGGCTCTTCCAAGTTTGTAGTAACTTTAATTGAAATTCTTACTTGCATATAATTGAGCCACCCAGAGAGAACCTACAGCAAAAATTCCTACGCTCCATCATATTCCTGCTGCTGTTTCCTTTTTCTTCTGACTGAGTTGATATTTGTTCTGCAGTCTGTTGGTTTCTGGAGTAACAATCCATAACAAAGCCCATCCAGCAAGAATGTTCTTCCTGTACTCTAAGATGTGTCAGTAGTGAATAACTTCTTGTAAGGAATCTAGACACTGCCAGACAATGCTGTGAGTCTGCTCTGAAAAGTAACAAACAAAGAAACACAGACCCACATCCATACCCCCATCGTTCTTTTGCCATTGCAGGAAGCAGGTATTCCTATGCTGCATTTTTTTTTTTCTTTTTCTTTATTTTTATGGAACTCTTCCATGATGCAGATAATACTCTGTTGTTTTTGTTCCATAAGTGATTTTTATATTAGGTTTTCTTATCAAGTTCTTCTAGAAGCATTTTTTATATTTTGCGTGTAACTATATTATGTATGGGTCAGTTCGATAGTAATAGTTGTTAAACATACTCATATACTAAAGAAACCCATATGTAATATTTAAATGATATCCACTCATGTGAAATACACAATCAGTAAACGCCCTACTTTTTCTGAGGAAAATGGGTTAATTTACCACGTCTGTCATCCCAAAGGAATTAAAACTGAACCCTAGATTGTATTAGAAATCTTCTTTGAAGGACAGATCACAGTTTTCCACTGAAACAGCTCTCATTCGCTTTTCGTCAGCAAGTGCTGAGGATTTCGAATGCCTCATCTTTCTCTATAATCCTGTGATAATTGCATCCATTTAGTCTACCATGTAAGGCATCTATGCATTTTAATCTTTTGTTTACAGATACCGAGCACTTCTTATGCTTTCCTGTTGAATGCTAATGGATAGCACAGGTCTTAGCCTATTCAGGATAAATAAGCAGTTAAGTAAGAGCTTTGAAAACGATAGCCTCACCAAACTACGTAATGAATTGGTCAAGTGTCATTTTTACACATAATTTGAGAGATTGCTTCCAAATGTTTAATTTCAAGAGCGAGACATTTATGAATATGCATTCATTAAAGTGATAGAGTATCAGTTTGAGTGCATTTCAGCATTTTGTCATTGTTTTGTGTCTTACATTGCCATTAATTGAAAAAATATGTCTGACCTTCATAATGAAGTTCTCTAAAACCTTTACAAAGCAATTAATGGGGATTCGGTATCTCTTAACTGATATAGACAATATAAAGACAGAACCTGATAGATATAGAACAGGTGACATTTTTGTCTTCTAATTTACCTTCAGGAAATATATACCTATGAAAAGATACAATAAAATTAACTTACTGGCAGACATGAAAAAATCGTTAGGGAATGATAAGAAAAGTCAGGTTGTTCAAAAGGATATAGCATGCACTAGAATTCAAACCCTGTTTCACCTGACTAGGAGTGACTTCTGTGATAGGCTCAGACTCATACCAGATGTGAAACTACAACCTACACAAACCTGAGGAATTTAAGAGCCATTTCTGCAGATGCACGGCACTGCTTTTCCCCTGTTCTTTCCCCAAAAATATGCATAGGAAATTATAGCCTAGTAAAATAACAATAGCAGTAACCATAATTAAAGTAAGTACTTTTTATAGGTTAAAAAAAAAAAAAAAGAAATCTTCGTCATGATAATAAAAAATCCAGCCTTTATATTTGTGTTTTGCAGTAGGCTTACCCCTACTGATTCCTTCCACTTACTGAGAGGGTCTGTGGTGCCTCCTGCGACTTTAGAAATCTGAAAGCAAGTAGGACCAGGTTCTTTCTTACACACAGCATAGACTACATAATGGACAAAATACATAGGTGATGTGCACTTTTCTCTGTTGTTTTGGTGGTCCTCTCATCAAGTATTGTTTAACTTCCATTTACATAGCAGTCCACCATTTTTGGCCAGTGTTAGTTTCTTTATTTCATAGAATTTAAAAATTAGACAAAGGAAAGTAATTTCAGCAACCAAAAAAAAATTTAAAAAAATAATGTAGAGATCTTCTGTGAGTGAGAGACAGGTCTTCCCCATAAATTCTTGACATATTTACAGACAGGGTTGCAGACTGAATAAAGGGAGGGAAGTTCTGACGCAGCTGATAGAATTCAAGGAGGCAGTTCAGTTTGCAAGTAATTAATTCTCCTATTTCTGACAGTTACACCTAGTGCCCCAGTGAGCCACCTAACAGTAGTACGTGGCCTTCTTCTTACACTTTTCATTAGCACTCTAGGCAAAGGATCAAGATCAAAGAAGCAAATAATAAGAGATCAGACTCTTTCTTGCCTGAATTAGTAGTGCGCTATGAAATAAAAATAAAAGCAATCAATTGAAAACAGAAAGAATGGTTTCTTGGAAGCTGTTTTGCATTTGCATTCAAATACATAAAATAATTTAAAATATAGAGAAAACTTATTTCTTGTGTGATATGGGCCAAAACTCAAACTTCTATAAAAGTAGAATTTTGCTCTGCTGTACTGCCCCTTCCAAAGAAAAATATTTTGATATTTCTAGAACTTAACTTTGCATTTTCATCCATTTTCATAGTACTCATAGAACTGAGGTACAGAGTTGAATTACAGGACTGTATTGGAGAAGAGAATGTAGAATTCTTGATTACTTACCTTTGCTTGAAGTACATTCCTTTTCTGAGTCTATTTTAAAACTGTTTTGGGTTTTCTTTCTGTTTACTTAGAGTTAACACTTTTTAATTTTAATTGTATCTTAGATTTGTTTATATTAATATTTTTTCCTGTTCAACATTGAATATGACTCACTATGTTCATGTCATGTGGTAGAAAATGAATTTTCAGCTGAAGTATAGGAGCTCTAAAATGGGTTCTGGGTTTTGAGATAATAGATACTGTTTTTGTCATAAAGGAATTAAAATTGTGCACTGGACATTTACAGAGTTATTAATCTGAACTAGCTTAGGAAGCGCATTTGCCCAGGTAGCAATTGAAATTCAGTTCCAGCAGCTAGTAGTTTTTTTCATATACAATCTATATTTGTATATTTATATCTACATATATGTATATATGTAGGTGATGGCTGTGTGTGTCATTTGTATTTAAATATCCTGATTTTTTTACAATTCTTCTGTCAGGTGGCTTTTGCTTGGGGCATCAAGGATTGTGTTTTTTCCCACAGGTGTAGTGGTGTTTAAGTCTGAATACTCTCTACACAAGGCAGCTGATCTAAAACCTAAGGAGGACAGAGCAGTTTACAGGGTCAACTTACAATTTCCTTGTTACCATTCCAATTTACATGGACAGAGAAGATCCTCTGGGATCTCTTGCCAGTGTTAAGATGACTACTATTACTGTTCCCATGGTAAGCATTGTACAGGGAGTGATTGAAGCCAGGCTCTGTGGAATGAACTACAGTTATCTTCCTTTGACCTCAAAGCATTTGGTAAATTAACCTCAAAATCAGTCCTTGTGTTTCTTCATAAAGAAGTGCCTTCTGTATCTAAAGAATCATTTTAACCTTTGAAATGCATTTTTAGGAGTTTAAGTGGATGTGAATATCTGTCTCCCTACCCCTATCTCCCTGTTTCCAAGTGTCAGTGAAATCTTTCTCTCTCCTTCTTTCTTATTTCTCCACTAAGCCATGATATTCTCTATAAGCCTCTTAGGAAAATAATTTGCTATATAGGCTGTAAATTTATGCATATTGTTGCAGTACATCAGAGCCATCCAATTGTCCTTAGTATTTATTTTCCTAACGGTAGTTGTCAGGCTTTGACTTTGAAGGTTTCTGTAGCGTCATCTCTTAAAATCATTTGTTCAAACCTCAGGAGAAAATTAGTGATGAATGAAGCTGATCATAATTTGAGATTCAGCTTAGCAGTTCAAATGTTCACTGAAGCCATATGGTCTTTTCTTTCTACACTCTAAGAAATACATTTAGAATTATATCACATCATGTAGTGTTTTATCACTTTTTTGATTAAAAAAAGTTAGAGAATTCTGTAAAAATAAAATAGACCAGAAAATTTTCGGTGTAAATTGGTGGAATGTACTTGAGGTAGAACACTAGGGAGAAATTTCCTTGTTGTTAGGGAAAGAGTCAAGATTTTGACTGTGTGGAACTAGCTACTGTATTTCTAAATATGGCTAGAAAGCAACCAATTGTCATATCAGGAATAGAAAGCTTGGGTTATTTTATCCCCAAAGAATAAAATAATGGAAAAATATTGTTTGGTACAAAATATCATATCACCCTATACTGAAACCCACTTTTTTGGGGGTAAAATATATGACTCAAATTATAATAATTTTCATGGACCCAGCATCCCTCAATAGCCTCCAAGCGTTCAGTAAATTACCCTCAAAAGCTATCCTTGTGGTTTTACATAAAGAGGTACTTTGTATGTGTAAATGCTATCTTAATAAAGTCTAATGAAACACAAGTGTGAGTAACTGCTACCATTCTGTTCAGCCATTACTGCTCAGGATATTTAGCCTCCACATCAATTATAAAATGAGTGATTCTTAGGAATGGAATTTAAATTAATATTAAAGAATCATTATTTATTTATTATTATTTGTTTTAAAGAGGATTAGACTGGTTTTCAAACTGTAAGACTGACACCTAATATATGAAGGTATGCAATTTTGAAACACAAGAATGGCTGATTTTTTTTTTTTTAATTACTGAATATTCATATTATAGCTAAATCTTCTGCCTCAAATAAATCTATCCTTACTACTACAATAAAATAATAATGCTCATTACAGTGATGACATTTATGTCTCAGTTGTACTTATCTTTTGAACAGAGTGTTTAAAAGGATTCTGTAAGCATTAGAAAGATGAAATAACACCCTTTTTGTTTTTTGAGCAGTAATTATTGTAATGTCGAGCATACTTGCCCAGTATACCTCTGGACTATCTGACTTGGTTTTTGTTTATCAGCTGTGCAGTGACTTTGCTTCCAGATGTGAAGTTAAGAATTCAGATGCCAATCAAACATAATTAAGTAACCATAATTAAGTAACCAGCTCACTTTTCTAAAACAGCTCACTTTCTTAATTACAGATAAAATATCTGATTTATAATTCAGTCTAAGTGGAGGATGTTGACGGATGGTTATATAGTAAAGAAATCAACCATAATTATTATAAATTTTATATTATATCAGGAAAGAAAAAGAGAAAGAATGCTCAAGCAATGTTGGAAGAGATTGCTAATATAACAATCATATAGTTGTAAGATGATTTCTTAAATCATAAGAATATTCTGATTTGCTTTGTGATTTTCATTGTTGTTTAATACACACTACCAAGAAAACCCAAATTGGCAAAACCGACCCAAAACATCTCTTTTTAAAGCAAAGCCATAATATTAGCTGGCTTTGAAGACTACAGTGTGTGTATAAAAGTAAACAGCATTGTTTTTTAAGAAATAAAATTGGTACCTCTGTAGTTTCTTTTCCCCTTGGTATAGTAGTGAATTACCAGGTGCTTCCCTGCAGCTCTATATATGACAGGCAAAATCTCTTTGCATGTAGTAACTAGTTTACAGCACCCTATAGCCCAGAGCCCAGCAGGAATTATTTGCAAACAAGTACAATATAAAAAAAAAAGAGAGTTCTTGTTGTAAAGTAGCTGACCTGCTTCTTTGATCACCAAGCAGCTTCTTCTGATGAGAAATGTTTCTCTTATTTTAGAGACGAATATAGATGGAAAACTAAATCAGCAGAAGGCATAAGAAAGCTATGTTGTCTCAGTTTGCAATTGTTTCTTGAGACAAGTGATAAACTTGGTAAATTTAGGCTATTCTAAACACAAAATGAAAATAGTTCAAGTTTTTTTCAATATAATTGATTGAACGAAGCAAACAAAATTTTATGCTTGTAGAAGAAATATAAGAAAGAAACAAGTTTAAATACCTCTCAGGATTTTTCACAGATCTCTGAGTTACTTAGAGAATCCTTACATATTTCTTACTAAGACACACTTTAAATGAACCTATATTCAGACAAAATATCTTTATTTGGTATCTATGCTATATCAGTGACTTACCTATACACTTATACACTTACCTTACCACTTATACACTGTATCATTCAATGCACAGAGCGTTGCTTGCTCACAGCAAGAAGAATAACTCTCCCAAAGTATTAAAGGAAGATCATAAAAATACAGCAGTCTAAAAATATAGTCACATGAAAAGTTAAAAAAACTACTGATATCAATGGCAAAATCCACATCATGTATTCCAGACCACAGTAAGGATAAGGGCATACAATTACACTTTTTTTTTTTTTAATGTTTATTTGTTTCTTGTTATCCTCTGCAGCCAATACTAACATAATTATGAATATTCTTAAATTATCCTTATGACACAATATTACGTGTTAGCTTAAATTCAGTGAAGGTAGTTTAAACAGATGGATTTGACCTTACAGTCAATTGGACAGACAAAAGGAGAATATACAAATGACCGTAGTGAGCTGCCTGGCATTAAGAAATGGTTACTTAATTATGTTTGATTGGCATCTGAATTCTTAACTTCACATCTGGAAGCAAAGTCACTGCACAGCTGATAAACAAAAACCAAGTCAGATAGTCCAGAGGTATACTGGGCAAGTATGCTCGACATTACAATAATTACTGCTCAAAAAGGAAAAGTAGTGTATCAGAACCCTTAGTGATTGCTAGACTGCTTGCAATGCAAACACAGCCCATTTAGCCTAAGTAAAAGCTACCTTGGGATGTTTAGTATCTGCTTGCTGTGTCATAGATTGAAATGCTGTATTCTATTGCCTGCTTACCTTCTACAAAATCATTACCTTGCTTCAAAATTCTTAGTAGAAAAGTGGTTGCTTGTTAGAGGCTACTGAAAATAAACAGAATTCAAAACAAAAAATAAAAGAAAACAGGAGAAGAAATAGTTTTAAGCAAGAAATAATTTCTGCTTTGGGAATGTGTATTTAGTAGGCATTAAAGGTTAATTCTGGAAATGCTTTGAAATGTGTGATAGAGGAAGAAAGGATTTTTTTAATTTAAATTGCTAACAGATATATTTAGGTTATTGGATAATCTGTGAATGGGCCTAATGTTTATTACTGAGACCATACTCGTTAACTTTACAAACTCAGATGTTACAGACTAGGAGTGCTTTCATCATAAATATGGTTTTTATCTTGCACATGACCTGTTTTGCTCAAAACAGAACAGTGCTCCTGAGAGATTAGTTTCTATGTAGATAAATATTAGCAATAATTGTCTGGTTGAATGAACAATAAGCTTTATTTTTCCCTCTCATACACACATAATAAAAGATTAGTTTCTCCTGTATAAACTTGCAAAAATTTTTCTTAGTAAATTTAATTTTTTATAATAATATTTTTACGTATGCTAAGAAAAACATATTCCTATATATATTTAGATACTAAGTAATATATATTTCTATACAATAATTAATAATTGTTATGTTCCTGATTTCTAAGATGCCTGCCTTAAGATGCGTAACAATCCTATATTAAAAACCTCAAAAATATTGCCTGATCCTTTGGAAATATCTCATATCGAGCTTCTGGAAAATGAAAGCTGTAAATCTTTTAATACTTTAGGGGTCAAACATGTCAAAGAGGCCAGGCTTTTACAGTTTTCTTGGCTATGTCTGTTCCATTACAAAGCCCACAATTAAAGCTCATGCTTAAAACAAGAATATACACATATTGTGTGTATTCTACACCCTTGTACACAAGGACAACATGTATTAACTCCTTCACAAAAGCTGAATAGCAACTTTTAGTCCCACTAGAGCAGTACTAGCAAAGGCTGCTCACCTAAGTCTTGTCCTCTTGTGTAAATATATTTCTCCTAGAGAATACAATAGAATTATAAAATAGAATGAATTGGAAGAGACACCTTGTCATCCATGTGAATCCCCAACACTGAAAGCAGGGAGGACTTTGAAGGTTTCCCAAAGCTGTGCCCAAGTCAAGTTTTTGAGATCACCAAAGACGGAGATAGCATAATTTCTAATGTTTAATATGTGTAACATGTTTCAGTGCTTAAGCACTCTAACTGTGAAAAACTCTAATGTCCAGAGAGAACTTCTTTCTCTGCCTTTTGTCTTTTCTCTGTACATCTTCAGGAAGAATATGAGTCCACCCACTCTTCAGATAGCTGAACACAGAAAGTAGATATTACCCTATTATTATTTCTGCAGATCTCTTGTTCTGCTGGACTCTGAGATGTTTATGCCACAGGCTGCCCAGAACTGGACACAGTACTTCAGATGTAGCCTCATGACTGTCCAATGGGCAGGAACAATCACTCCTCTTGACACTCAGGCTGAAAGCTGCTGAGCTGTATATTCCATTCCACTGTCCAGGTTGCTGATGAAGCTTTTTGACAGCTTTGGCTCCTATATCAACCCAATGAGAAATACTGTCCCTTACTGGCTGTCAGCTAAATTTTGAAGTATTTCCACTCTTCTCCAAGAATGGAAATACAGTCAATTTTTTCTTCACCTTGCAATTTACTGGCATCCAGGCATTGCCTTCCCAATTTGGCCATAGAGTTCCCATAGGACACTCTGATAAAGAGCTATTAAAATTAATTTCGCATCCCCTGCTCTTTCTTTAACTACAGAGTTAATCTTCTTATCACTGAAAATACTTGAGCTGGTTAGATATGATTGTACTTGTAAACCTCCTTTTGCTGTTCTGAAACACCTTGGTCTTTTCTATCTGGTAGTGGTTTCAAGGAGGATTTTTCCCATTATCTTCCCAGAGTCTGAGGTGGGATTTACTTCTCTGTAATTCCATGGATCTTCCTCCTTGACCTTCTTTGAAGATAGATGTGACATTTTCCTCTTCTAGACATCAGAGATTTCCTTTGAACATGGCCTGATGAAGAGATCTGTGTCTACAAACTTTCTCTATCCATTTACTGAAACTAAATTCAGAATGAGACAGTGGAACACAATGATTTTTTGGGAGGAATTCCTGAAAATTGTATCCCTATTTTTTGACTATATTATAATAGTCAGTTTGTAGAGAAAAAAATGCATGGAGAAGAGTTTTGCTTAGTAACGTTTACAAAACTAATCAGTATCAAATGGGGTTGCCTTCATGGACCCTCCTACCATAAATCTCCTACTTTATGTTAGATAAGCATCACTACAAAAATATTCAATAGTCAATACCAAAAAAAGTAGCATTCTCCAAGTGTAGAGAGATGATGTTCTTACATGCAATAATGTTGACATGTCCATTAATATTTTCATCACAATATTGTTTATCTTATCCTGTTTACAGAAAAAATCCAGAACTGTCCAAGAATAAATACTAATGTGCCAAAATAAGTTGGCTGTCAGCAGTAATTTTACTTCACTGATAGGTACCAGGCGGGAGTGAGTGTACTATAATGTCTTATTACAGGCCTTGCTTCATTGCAAATCACTCCTCACTTCAGATGGGGAGTACAATAGACTTCTGTGGGTGCATACACTACCCTAAGTGAAACCAGTTCATTAACGCATGCAAAAGCTTAGAGACACAAAGTAGGCTTTTTTATATAGAGTCAGTTGCAGGAATATATCAAGTAGTTGGTGATAGCTTTTCTGGACTTCTACAAGCATCGATTAAGTTGGTATATCTCCATAAGACAGGTGTTTTTCTGTTTGAATCTCAGAACCCTGATGAGACAAGAAACATAATAGAGCTCTGTTGTGGTCTTCAGGTCTGTAGCATTCTCCAGCATGTTTGTGTGCTGACTGAGCTAACACTATTAGCTGTAAATTTTATGTGTAAAATGTATTTTTTTTTTTTATTTACATGAATTAAAAGTTATCGGAAGAGGGTCCTGGAACAGTTAATTCCATTTACTCTTCCGTTCTCTTTTTCCCTATGTTTAACTGGAAAAATAGTTGAATTCTGGTAGTCTTAACTATTTCTTGTTTAAGAATGGGTTTCTTTACTGTGAAAAATGGATAAACTTTTTAAGTTACTACGAATTGCATCAGGTGTAGGAACAGTTACTCTTAGATGTATGCTACTTAAGATAGAATGAAGACTGAATTAATTAGGATTGTCCTTTTTATCTGCTTTGATCAAATGTTTGCATCAGATAAATCAATTAGGGGTGCAGAACTGTATCCCACATCCTCTGAGACTTTTTTCATTCTTATATCTGCCGACAGTTGTTGTTACAGTCTATATTCAAAATTTTGGTTTCCCTTGCCCATTTTGTTTCTTTTTAAAGGTAATTCTGCTTTTCACCAAATGGTTCTCTTGTTTATTTACATATGTATCATTGTGTAAATTTCTGCAGCTTGTAGTGAAACTGCAGATTTATCTCTGCAGTTGGTGTAATCCAACTAAACCACAACATGCTTTGGATTCCTTTAAGCATGCAAGAGCATCCTTACAAATTCTTGTACGCAAGACTCATAGAGACATTGGTTTCCAAGGGTTTGTCTTTCTTGTTAATATTCATTCCATATTAAAAATGGCCTAAAGACTGCTAGTTATCCTGTCAGCTAACCTAAACAGCTGGAGTTCATTCAAATGTGGTCAGAAATGGTTTTCAATTGTACACGTAACTTCTGGATTAATATTGAATATCTGATTTTTTTTTTTAATGTTGGTCATTTGTTGAGTATTTCCACGAGATATGTCAGTGAGAATGCAAAGTATTTTCAATCATTTTCTTATTTTACAACATACTAAAAAGCAATATCCATTTGTGCTCAAACAGTTGGAGCATCACAGCTCAGTGAATTATTTACTCAGTTTGTTTGGGGATACGGAGGGATAATGTAAGCAGGAGAAGTAAAGATACAGCTAGAAAATTCAACACCCTCATTTTCTTTTGTAGTCTGTGCCATCACAGATGAGGAAATCATACCTTTGGGATAGTTTCTCTTCATAAAATTTCCTCTTTGTAAGTGTAAAGGAAATAAATCTTGGCAAAGATTGGCTGTGTTTTCTAATGATCATTAAAGACATATTACCTTGCCAGGATTCAACTGAGTATGTTTTTACCTGGGTAACTTTGAGTTTATCCACACTTGACAGGGTTCCTGTATTGATTACTATGGGTTTATTAGTCAGGAGAGTGCAAAGTCTATATATTTCAATAGTTCATAGCACATGGCTTTAATGGATGTAAAATCCATGCTTATCAAATCCTATTTTTTTATCTGTAAGACGGACAAAGAAATAAAAAAGATCCACTAGTGTTAACAGGGGTGTGGATTTCTCATCTTTAAATGTTGTGGTATGCTACTGTCATTTTTTTCTTAGTTCTCAAAATAGTAATAATTTTATCAAAGATAATAATGCTCTTCAAAGGGAAAACATTGAAGTATGATACCTCTATTTCCGATGTGATTAATTCTTATTTTGTAGAAGGATATCAATTAGAAAATTTGAACTACAATTTTTAAGAATGACCATGCTGTCTGCATATTCAAGCTTACCTTTAGGATAGCAACACCTTGAAATAAAGAAATCAGGAACTGTGATTGTTTTTTACAGTTCCCAAAAAGTTCCTCACACTGTATGAAGGAGCATGTTCTCAGCTTTTTTTTCCACAGTTACTCAGACCCACTTAGAGATATTTGAGTAATTTTCCAGATATAACATGTTTAAGAAACCCATCAACTTTAAAACAATTTTTTTTTTAATTTAAGGCGTTTTATAAAAATAGATCTTCTACTGGTAGATTGTCTATTATAATTTTGATATTATAGTTGGTAAATTAATTTGAAAATTATAAAACTAACCCATAAAATCAGCAGGGAAGTAACTAAGTGTTATAATACAGAAACAGCATTGACAAACTGTGAGATTAGAGTAAAATCCTAGCATAAGAGATGAGAGTTCTCTAGCTGGTACCTATTGTAACTGATATAATTAGAAAACTGAACTTTTAGAATGTTTCATACCAGAATACACCATACCTGGAATTTTATCTCTGGTGCCCAGCTAGAAAGAATTAAAGGAGAAAAAAATTTTACACAGTATTCTTCACTCATGAGTATTGACAGAACATAAATTGTAGCCTAATGTACTACACTGTACACGTATATAAGCACAGATACATTGCAGAAAGATTTATTTACTCCTGCATTAAGAACACTTCATTTGGTGCATATTTTTAGACATATGATACAGAAGAATGTTCACAGCTACACTGCCTTATCCCATCACTCCTCCTGAGATCAGGCGTGTAACAAAATAATTATCTTTTATGCATATTCAGGTCACAAGCAGAGCAATATATGATTAGCTTAATGATTTAACTATGCAGCTATGAAAAAGACTGATTTAATTTTACTACTGATTTTAATTTCACATTTAAACAGAGTAATTTATGTTTCTTCTAAAAATACCAAAATATCCAGTACTCAGAATCATGAAGCTTGGAAGAGACCTTCAAGATCATCTAATCCAACCATCAACCCAGAACTACCATAATCACCCCAAAGCCCTATCTCCAAATGCCACATCTAGTTGTCTCTCAAACACTTCCAGGGATGGTGATTCAACCGCATCATTGGACAACTTATTTCAATGCCTAAGCACTCTTAGAGTGAAAAACAGTTTCTAATATCTAACCTGAACCTCCAGTGGTAGAACTTGAGGCCCTTCCCTCTTGTTCTTTCACATGAGATATGGCAGAAGAAGCTGACCCCCACCTCACTACAACCTCCTTTCAAGTAATTCCAGGGAGAAATGAGGTTTCCACCTTGCTCCCTTTCACCTCTAAACAGAGGTCAACCTTTATTTCAAAGTGTCAGATAAACCAATTACCATGTTTTCCCTGAATTGAGTTTCTGTAAATTTGAGTCTAGTCTTCATAGTTACACACAGGACACTGTATAATGCCTTCTTTTTCTCCAAGAAGGAAGAAGACCCTTAAACATTTTCTCCCTTTGGAAAACACCTTCTAAAACGCTTTACTAATTTCTTCCAATAGCAGTGCTATTTCACTCAGGGAATGGAGGCCCTATAAAATGTATAGTACTATCAGCCTCTGAAGATGAATAAATAAATTATCTGTCCAATGTGGCCCTTTAGGGAAATGGAAATTACTTCTCATTGTAACATCACTTTGGGCCTGCAAAGCTGTCGAAGGTATTTAAATCAAAAGAAACCACATGTGCTTGTCAATACTTGGCAGGAAGATCTCTAAAAACATATCATATACTGGAGGCATAGCTTAGGGTGGTCATTAATGTTTTTGTTAAGAGTTTGAATTGATCAATAAAGACATTATGATACAGGAGCATATCTCCTGTCCTTTTGGCAAAAAGTAAATAAGAGTACTTTACAAACAATGATGTTTAGAGATTCTTCTGAGTTTATTGCAGTGTGAGCCAAGCCAGGAATGGTGTTCTATCTTGTTTACATTTTGTAAGAAGTGGATAAGGCAGATAACAATTGAACAATCTTACAGAGCCTTAACTCAATATTGATGTGAATCTTCAGTTCTATTACATGATGTACAGCAGGACTATTGAACAAGAAAAGAAATTTTTGGCACTTTTTGTGTTAAGCTATTAGGCAAGTATGTTTAGAGGGAAGAAAAGACTGAAATGTCTCATTCTAGGATACAGAAAGCTGCAACTAGTCTGAACTAAAAGTGGCTTGAATAAATAAAAGGGTAATGCAGGGAGTAACACTGTGTCTGAAAACACTCTCCTGCTATAATTTTTTTTTGCTCTTTATGGCTGTCTTCACATGTCAACCACGAGCTGATAAGGTTTGATTTGTATGCAGGAGAAGTTAGTACTATATTTTAATTTTCATCAAGCGTGTTATTGTTCACTACATAAATTATTATTTTCTTACCACAGTTTTCCAGGATTTATAAGTGATGTATTTTTTTAAGTGGGAAATGTGACATAGCAAATAATTTCTAGAAAATGTGATAGTTTTTCCGAAACCTTCACATTCCTAGTAGAAATTCTAATAAAAAGGCAAGAGCAGTGGAATGAGAAAGAGGTGCCCCTGGAAACTTTTTGTCCTGTTTGTGTCAGTTACTGACTGAATTAAAACAAGAACTTGAATTTTGCCTTTCTCTATTCCCTGGTAAATACCAACGATGCAATAGAGATTTAATTCATTTAGCTAAGTACTTTATCTCTGAGTGTGGGCAGAAGTAGTTGTGTACAGAAGAGTTAAAAGCATAAGGAAGTCTAAATGAGTACTTCTCTTGAGTACACTCCCACAAACACAACAGGCTGTGGCTCTCAACTTGAAAGATTTTATTTTTCGTTATTCAGATAAAGTTTTATTTGAGAACATAAAAAGTATCATGAATTGAAGAAGATGTTTCTCATCCAGGACTAGATATGGTACAGACTTCACAAAGCAAATAAGATCTGTTTTTCCTGGAGAAGCAGGCAAATCTAATTTTAGACATGGCAAAACAAGTGAGCACAACAAATAGTGTGGGAGGGTGGAAGCTGAAGAGGGTTGTATTAAGATTACAAGGTTACTTGGGTTCATTTCATGCATATCTTCATAGTATGACTGTTCCATTTGTACATGACATTTTTTAAGCTTCTGTAAATATTACAGAAGTATCTGGGGAGGCAGCTGAAAAAGTAAAAGGTGTGTCTAAGATTTAGCAGAAAAAAAAGAGGTGGAAAAGGGAATTAATTTTGTATAGAAGATAAGAGAGTCTACATTTGTGTTAGGGCTCTTTTATTTTTCTTTCTTCTAGCCATTAAAAGACATTCCGATGATGACTAATCTGTGTAATCTATGTGGAGGCACATTTTAGGCTTTCTCTTTTGCTGGATATGTAAATATAGCTTTGCAGAATAATTCCAGGGCAACAGTTAGCTACCATTTAAGCCTTATTGTAGCTCCTGGATGGGGCATGGGGAGGTTCTTTGTGTTGTGTGAGGGCAGGTGCTCAAACTGTTGATGGTAACTCAAATCTCATCTCCCAAAGGAGGATTCTCAATACAGGAAGTAAGCCAATTCTAAATTTCGGGGGGTTAACCTTGACTGAGGGCCAAATGTTTGCTTAGGCACTCAATCCCTTCTGCAGCAGGATAAGGAGAGAAAACAGGATGACCTCACTCATGGGTCAAGATAAAGAAAGGGACTTGCTCACCAGCTGTCATGGGCTGAAAAAAATTCAAAAGGTGAGAGATAACTGAGACAACACCTTTCTTCCACCCTTTTACAAGTTTTACTTTACTCTTTCACTCCAGGTTCCTCTGCCCACCCCCAGACAGAGAACTGAGTTTGAGGGGCAATTTGTAGTCAGTACATAGTGGTTTCCCTCTTGCTTCTCACCTACATATAAGTCCTTGCAATGTATATCCAACACACTTCCCCCAGCTTCCCCTTTCCATCTTCCTTAGCCACCCTTTTTATGACTACTGGCCAAAGTTCTCTAGATGGACTTTTATCCTAGATTTTAATCTCTGAGAGAAGTGCCCTCCACATCAGAAACCAAGTTCAAAACTGCTCAGGCTGAGGAGAGCCTGTAATCCAAAAGTCACTGAGCTGGCTGGTTTAGTCACTATGTATGTTTAAAAGAGGTTTTCTGTTCCATTAGGCACAGGACTCACCTAGAAGGCTCAGCACGGTTAATCAGAGGCACACACTATGCGTACCTGGACAAGGCATATGCTTATGATGCTCAGGCTTCTATTTCTAAATGTTTTCTGTTGTTCATATTTTCTTTACTTTTCGTCATAGACCTGATCCAGAGAAAAGTGAGGAAATCTGACAGGTTTGAAAGAATGCTGGGATAGTAGGCACAATGTAGTTTTGTGCTGTGTCTGTGGCATATATTGCTGAGCTATGCAGAATATGTTGGTCACATCCTGCTCTAGATAATATTTTTGGAATACTGGTTGCTTCTAATTTATTTACATGTTCATTTTAAAAAACACAATAGTAACATTGTGTTTGAAATATCACTGGAAATAATATAATTTAGATAAACTAAGCAGAGCTACCAGTAAGTAATCTCATTAGCCCCTTAAGTTATGCTTGCATCATACTTTGCAATCATATTTTCTTTACTTCCCTTGCCTATATTCATAATTCCCTGAGTAAAGTGAAGTATTCTATCTGACTGCATCAGACCAAGAATTAAGTTTATTGCATTTGATTGTTGTCTTGTAGTTTCAAACTATCTTCTAGAACACATTTGATTGTTGTCTTGTAGTTTCAAACTATCTTCTAGAACAAACTATCTTGTAGAACACAGATTTTTCTTTGCATTTCTATAGCTTTTATGTAGCTCCTATTTGGGTCAGAACAGAAGGCAGTATCATGTCAGAGAAAAGGATGAAAAATTTTGTTAATGTGGATTTTTGAATAAGAATTGAAGTCCAGGCACTATAACGGCAGCTGATAACTCTCATGGATTTTTAGCTAAATATTTGGTATCAACCTGTGTTTTAAAAATCTCTTGTGTTTTGCTTTTTTGATCTTGAGGGCAAAAAAGTGAAATAATAAATAAAAATAAAATAATTAGAAAAAAAAAGAAAAAGAAAAAAGCTGGTTTAGACCATCTGGAAAAGTTCTCTATAAGAATTTAGCAGTTAGCATGCTGAATATGATTTAATGACAGTACCTGATACCTGTTTTGCAAATATCTGAAAGCAACACACAAAACTCAAATGGCCTGTATATATTACTAATGGGTCCAAGCAGTCTTTATCCCACAGCGAGTATCCCTACTGGTGTAAATTCGGTTCTGTGTAATATTTCTAGGCAGCTGTATTTTGGTATAATGAAAATGCAATTACAAATATTACTCCACTAGTCCATTTTCTCTTCTCTTTAAATTGCAGATTTTGGATTTTTTTCTCTTTTTAACAAGTTGCATTGCTCTTCAGAAAATGCAGCTTAAATTAAAAATGTCTTTATCTCCAGATATTGCAGCCTGTATTAAGCATATCTATTAATTTGCTTTCAAAACACGATACTATCTTCATACTATCATCAGAGATAAACTGACAGGTTTTGATCTGAGAACTATTGAAATAAGTGGAGGGTACCCTTTACACATTCTCAGCAGCTTTGAATTGAGTTGATTTGTATAGAACATGTTAGACCACACCTTTTATGGGAGCAACTGAAAGCAGCAGTCAGTGTGTGATGTGATGTACTGCTCTGAGTACAGTGGGTGAACAAAAACCCTGTATCTATAATCGCATCTAAGGTCCTCTAAACTGAGTCCTGGGGCTCTCTACAAGACTGAATTTTTATTTACAGACCAGAACTGTAGAAACTGTTCTAGTTTATCCAGAATTAGTCATGTCTCTTCCTGAGTTTGTCTCAAACTGGACACTGGAAAGGAGGAGTGGGTGCCTGCAGGTCAAGAATTAAGAAACGGAATATTGTAACATCATCACAAGACTCCCTGTTCCAGGAATGCACAAAATCAAGCTCCAAAAGAAAAAGAGAAGCAGAAATGCTAGCAGTAGATCAGAATTAATATTATGACAGGTCCTGAAGTCAAACAGGCTCAAGGAGTCTAAAAAGATCACCAGTCCTGACTCCAGCTCTGATCCAGCTGGTGGAGTGTCCAGGGTCCTGTGGCACCATCTGGGCTTCATGGAGGTACCTTTTTATAGATAAGTTTCCCCAACCTGGAGATAAGCTTCTTGCTTTCTATACAAATTAGTTATCACGTGCAGATTGTTCTTTCTGACCTTTCTGAAAATAGGTTTGAGGGCATTGGAGGTCTTTGGTGGTCTTGATCCACCCGTACTGGGTCAGCCTTTGATCAATAGTCCATGCTTACTTTTTGACCTCTGTCCTGTTCTTGAACTGTGCTGTGTTGTGCGTATTTCCAAGAGCCAGAAGGAGGACATTTGTCTCAGAAAATGCTGCCATATCTCCAATGGACCCCATTCTCCAGTCACACCACGTTCTTTATCACAGCATGTTCTTACCAGCAGTCCTTGGTTGCCTCTACGGCTATTCAACTACAGGTGTTTGAGACACACACATAAGGTCCCTTGTCTTCTGGGCTTCTACACTATTATTTCAAATGCTGTGTGAATATGGAGTATAATAAATTATAGTCTGTCTCAAATAATTTGCAGTTCTGAAGTAGGTCTGTCTGACCATTGGGCACACTAATTTTAATTTCTAATATCATGGTATATTCCTAAAGTGGAATTAAATTTAACACAAATCATTCCTTCCTGTGGGTTGCTGAGATGGCTGACTTTGAAACATTATTTGCACTAGCCAATAATTTCTAGAGAGTACTTGTACCTTTTCAGTGGGTGGCAGCAGTTAGGAAAACTGGAACTCAGGTCTTGTAAAGTTCGTTTATAGTCTATTTTTTCAAGTATTTCAGACACCTGAAGGTGTTAGAGATTAAGAGAGTGTATCTGAAATGTTAGAATAAACACCAGTAGAAATGGGTAAATGGGAAGAGTACCTGTTATCGGTGATCAGAAAAATCAGTCTTCAAAATTGCATCAGTTCATTGAAGTTCTCTTTCTGCCTTACGCTTGTTCTCTTGATTGACCTAGTGTTCTGCATTTAAATTAGTAGGAATGTAATTCCATTAATTAAAAATTCCATTAATCAAGGAAAGTGATTATTCCCATAATATCATTTATTCTACCACATTTAAATACTGTGAGCAGTTCTGGGACACCAGTTCTTGAATAAACTTGAACAAGCGGAGTCTGGATCAGAAGACTTGTGAAAGGAGGCTGGGGGAGCTGCACTTTTTTAGCATCAGGCAGAAGGACTTTTCTTAATGCACACTTTCTAATAAGAGAAGCTAATGAAAAAGGATGGAGTTCTTTGTACTTGGAAACAAGGGAGGTTCCAGCATGACGCAAAGAAAAAAAAAATCATTATTTTGAAAACTAAACATGGGAGCATTTTTCCCAAGAAGATGTGGAATTCTTGTCTTTGGACATTTTTGAGACCTGACTGAACAGTCTGCTGCTGTGAAATAGTGGACATTGGCCTGAGCAGGATCCTGGCTTCTAAAACCTATTAGGTGAACCTGTAACTCTGTGATTCATGAATATTTATTGGAATAGGCTAAACAACTTGAAACTTATACACACGTGTCGTATATACAAAAAAATTGATTAGAGGATCCATACACTAAGATTATTACACTAGACAATCTGCTATCATAGATCATCCTTAAAATAAGGAGGAACAATATTTATCCATAATAGGCCAGTATTAATTTTCCTTACTTTCTAAGCAGAGAATTCTAAAACTATAGGACTCAGATTGCATTATTTCTTTTTCCTAAAGCCATCATGTATGTCAGGTTGTTTTTTCCTTTCTTTACAACTACAGACAATTTTTCTGTTCTTCAGAATAGTATAAAAATAATTAAATAATCTATCAGAAGAAAAAGGTAAAACTACCAACTTATGTTTTAGATTGTTCAGTAATGTCGCAATCACTAGAAATAACACTTGAATATTTATATTTATTTTTAATCTCTAAAATATGTTTGCTTTGTCTAGCAAGTATTGTTCTCACAAGAAAAAGGTATTTTCCAATTCAATCTTCAAATATCTCTCAGCAAAAGAGTATAAAAACGTGCTTCAGTTTCACCTGGTGCTTGGTTTCCAGGTTTTGTTGGATTGACAACAACATGACATGAAAGGTACTTAGATTTTTAATGAGACCGTAAACTTCTGATCTAGTTTTACTGCAAAGTAATAGAAGAATTCAGGTCACAATGTTTAATTAGAATCCAATCAACATTTTTGAACAGCATATCAGTAGTACTTTGGAGATCCAAATGAAACAGTTCTTTGTCAAGTAGACACTTTTAAGACGAGAGGTGTTTTAACATTACATTAAGAGCTTAAAAGTGGAACATTTAAATTTTCTGTATTATAACGTGTTTGAAATATTATTGTGAAGAAAATTGTATTTTTCAAAGTGACAGATACATTATTCAGATAGCTTTGATTATAAGATACATCAAAAAAGTTCTTTCATAAAAGCTGCCTATCTGAGGGTTTTTAACAGAGTGGCTTTAATGATTTGAGAAATTATGAAAATAAGTTAATATTGATTTAATGATTAAAATCTGTAATATTTTAAATTATTGTGCTGGTGTCTTGTGCTGGTTCCATTCTACTGTGTTGCAATGATTTTCTCTTTTTTTTTTTTTGCTCAAATATATTATGCACAGGCATTAACTTGTACTCATTATTAAAGATTTAAAGACGTGATTTAAGCATAAAATAAAAGTCCCTCTCAACAGTGTGCCTCCAAGTCCAGGCATGGTGATTAAATGATTAGAATAATCCTGCACACTGGTATTAAAATTTAAAGTTCTACAAAAGTATCATGAGGAAGAGAGAACTGAAAATCTTTTTTTTTCCAAAAGCAATTGTAACAGAGAATAATTTATCTAGACATGTTTGCTTGTTTTAGCTACAATTGATAAAACAGCATTTAGATATGAACCTGTCAAAATGCACAGCAATTGCAAAGCCGTGAATTAAAATTGATTGATTGTAAATAATCTGCTTGTAATCTATTGCCAGACTTACGCATCTTTCTACTATCTTTGTTCTATCTATTTTCGAGATAATTAATTTAATTGTCTTTTCCTTTATGTTTATGTTTTTCTTTTTTTTTTTTTCTTTTCTCAGAGCCTGGCCCTGCAAGGTGCTTGTGAGTGTCCCCAGCTTCTTTTGGAAAACCTTTCCAGGGATGCTACTGTGCACCTCACAGGACAGGATGCAATTCCTTTAATTTGCTATAGTATTTTTTTTTCTGTGAATTGTAGTGTTTATTACCCTTGTTTGGTGATTAACAATGACAATTTTACTGCTATTTATTTTCTGTTATATTCACTATTTGTAATTTTGATGAGAAAAAACATTTTGCCTAATGTACTTTTTTCTAGTTAATTTATGTGACTTAACACATATTATATTTTCTTTCAAGATGCAAAATACTGACACAGTGGTTATTAGAACCTAATCCTAAATGGGACCAATTGTCTATAATTCTATGGGTGTCAATAGAAGAATAAGTGCTTTGATGTTTACAGGTGGCACTTGGAACCTTTCAGACCCAATCTATATGCAACTTTATTAGTATTAGCAATAGTTAAGAATGTGAATCTTCAATATTGTTTTATCTTTTAATATTGCTGATAAGTATAATGCAATCACGCTGTAAAAACTTTCAATCACTATTTTCTTTATAACCTCTCTTGTTTTTCTTTTTCTTTTGCAGCAGATTTGCTGGATAGACTTTGTGATGGCTGGATTTTAAATCTGTTCTTTTTTTTCTGTCAATTACCACAGGTTTAGTCCCTATGAGTGGTATAATCCACATCCTTGCAACCCTGATTCAGACGTGGTGGAAAACAATTTTACCTTGCTAAATAGTTTCTGGTTTGGAGTTGGAGCTCTCATGCAGCAAGGTATACGACTCAGTCTGCTCTTTCTCTTGGTCACCATGTCCCACTTTTTGCTGGGGGTAACAGCTCTCTGGCGCAAGTCACTTGCATGGGTGCCTCTGTGCATGTAGCCATAAACCAGCTCTTTAATGATTATCCAGGCATTCCCATACACCGCCTTAGGAATTAGTCTGAACACAGATAAAACATTTAAAACTTAAAAATGCATAGTCGTGTAGTTTATTTCCTAAACAGGAAACCCTTACCACATAATTAAATGAGTTAATCTGTCCTTTAACTAAAAAACCTCCATTTAAACAACCTAAAAAAGAGTATATTTTTGTCAGATAAGAGTATAATGTAAAAATCTATAATTTGTTTAATTTTGGTCTAGAAACCTTTCAACTACAGAAAGATTTTATCTGGTAGCTAGAACCTGTAAAATAAAATAATGTAAGAGATTTAATCCTGTCCAGCCACAATTTATATTTTTAAAATAAGAATGACCATTCTTAAAGATTTAAATAAAAAGTCTATATTCAACAATCCACGCATTGAGAAACTGATGCCATTGCTGACAATAAAATTCGCAGCCGTGTAGTCATATTGCTCGGAGTAAAACCAACAACCAGTTTTAACTATAACTGTCTTAGTAAAATGCTTAAGCACGTTCTTAAAACTCTGTAATTTTCTTGCCATATTCCTCTTATTTTGAAAGCATACCAAATATATAGATTCATAAAAATTTATCACCATTTTATTACCCTTTTCCATAAGGATTTGAACACAGTCGTATAGTATCAGACACATTT
Organism: Cnemophilus loriae; assembly: GCA_013397755.1. NCBI lineage: Eukaryota > Metazoa > Chordata > Aves > Passeriformes > Corvidae > Cnemophilus > Cnemophilus loriae. Next base: position 1,109,534 of record VZTF01008130.1, read on the forward strand.
GAATAGCACAGATTCAGTTTTGGCTCTGACATTTCAATGAGCGGTATAGTGTAATACAAAAGATTGTTAGTCCTGTTAAAGAACCATTAAAAGAAATGACTTTTCTTTCTGGAAAAATAACCATTGCATATCCTCAAAAAAATCATGGAAAATGTTGGCAGGAACAAGTGCATATTGGTATTTTAATGTTGTTTTAATGGATGTACCTGACCAATCATTTTTAAAGCTTCCCATTATAAGTGCACCAGCTATAAATAAATCCTGGTTTTAACTCATCAAATGAATTCATGAAGCTTTCCTGTAACTGCAGTAAATATTCTGTCATATATCAGGTTGGTAGGCTGAAAAGGTCTCTAATACCTCAGCAAAAAGTGTACTGTGCTCAGAAATACGTGAATTAATGGGTAAAAAGAAATCAGGATTTCAAATCAGAAATAAAAATATATGTATAGTTGGCTAAGTGTTTACTATCAACTGGATTGTCAATATACATTTCAAGAAATTATATAGCTGAAGCACAATTGCCAAATACACGTTTGTAAGATAATGATTGCTTTCAAGAAAGCTATGAAAAAAAAGGGATACTAAATGAAAGAAGGTATTTTGAATTCCATTCACAGTTCTCACGGTTGTCAGACTCACTATCAATGTTGAGTTTTATTTCTTATGTGGCTGTATACGTCTTCATATTTCTGGAGGATGGAAAAAGCAATTTAGATTTTCGCATCATCTTTTTTGCAAGAAAAAGGTATTTTAATCCGTAACATCTAAAACATTGTTTTTGAGAATCAAAATGAGAAAAAAACCCCAACCTTAATTTTAAAAGATATCTTTGGAAAATAATAGTTTTCCTTGAAGGAAAACTAGTCTTTCAGAATTAAGGCTGACCCTCTGTCCTTGCCTTATATTATTTTATCTTTACTCAGTTCATCCTTTAATAAACCTTAAAGGCACACTTTTAAGGATGCAGTATCAGTCTTGATTTTGATGATTGCTTTAAAAAAAATTCTCAAAAATCTAAAGTCATCTAAAAGTAGGCTTTTAGACAAGCATGGAAGTTCTCACTTAATAGCAATAACTTTCCACTAGAAACAATATAGAGACTCTTGAGCCATACTCACATTAAGTCATTAAGTGCTGCTTCTTTACAAAAGATTTGCTCAGTGCTGGAGGATACATGATAGAGGAAACTCATACATGTCTTGCTGGCACCTCTCGCTCCCAGGAAACTGTGGGATATAGTGCTGGACATGACGTTGCCTTGGGTACATGACAGTCAGCCCCTGACCAGGCTCTGTTTCATGGGCCCAGGTGGCACTTGCTTTCATTCCTTGGTAAGGTATGAACTTGTGGTAACTGGGGTAACTGCGGCGAATGTCTCCACTCTTCTTCTCTTCCCAGTCCTATCTGACTGTACTGGTGTTGGTTTTGAAATGAAATGAAAGCAATTAAAAAGAGTTCATGATGGTGGGCTTGTTGGGAAATCTCTTAGTGTTATGGTGTCTAAGTGTCTGACTAACAGGGCCTAGGAGCAACTACATCAGACAGGTACTTTTCTACTTTTTCCCTTGCAGAATTCTAGGCAGAGTCTGGCGCTGGAGTTGGCTGTCATGTCCAAGTCTGTCAGCCTTTTTTGTTTGAAACAGCAAGGGTAAGATGAACTGCAGGGTAAGATGGGCTGTTTTTGAATACAATAGTCCAGTTATGATACCACTTCTTTTTTCTTTTTCGTTGGTTTTCTTCCTCCTTCCCTCCCCAATCCTTCTGTTCTTTTTTTGGCATTGAGTTTGGAAGTTTGACATAATCTTTCATTTATATGAAGATGTGTTACCTTGCTGGACCAGTTCCTTAACTAATTCAATATAAGCACTAAAATTTAACAGGAATAAAATAGTCCATCTTGCCTTCATTCCATTTTACCCAGAAGATTTAAGAGCAAACATAGTAACCAATTAACAAAAAGGGATTGTTTTGGTACAACAGTATAGTGGATATGGTGAAATTGCTTCCTTGAAAACAAGTTTCCAGATACTTCTAAAAGATCTTATATAAAGTTCTTAAAATGAAGCTTGAAATTGTTTATTTGATATCATTAGAAATTTCATTCCATTCAATTATAACATTATGGAAAAAATCCATACATGCTCATTTATAATAAATATTTGTAATTGTATATTACAGTGAATTTAATTTATTCCTATTTTTAGTAATTAGGCACAAGAGGAGTTTATGTGCTTCAATTTGTCTCATTAGGCTCTAAATTAGCATTAAAAATTATGCAAATTACTATACGGTGTCTGTCTCCCTCTCCATTCTTTAGTGCCATGAGCAGGCAACTCCAGCAATGCATTATAATCTATCTTTATCTAGATTACGCATAGAAGTCTAATATTTTTATTGCTACTCTATCAAATTGAAGTGTGTGGCATAGCCACTCATATTTATATGAAATTGTGGGGCTAAACATAGAGATGGGAGATGTTAAATTTTTTTATTTAAACAGTTAAGAAACTATCCTTTACGGCAATGCAAATGACAAAATACAAAAGCATATAGATTTCAGACTTTGTTTTTCAGATATGAAATCCTTTCTTTCACATCTGGTCCCTTCATCAACTTCTTATTTTTTCTGGAAAGCAAGTTAAACTAACTGCTTTTTTTGTATTGGTATTTATATGTTTAGAAATTTTAAAATAGCATTGATCATTGAATGTCCATTGAGTCTCCCATTACTATCTTTTGATTCCCACAGCTCCAAAAAGATCTGTCTTTATAAATTTAACCAGTTATTTTTCATTTCAGTTGTGTGTGTTTGTATAAGCAGTACATGTAAACCTGTAGCTTAAAGATTTTTTTGCACAGTGATTCCATCTCCCCACTGTGGCAAAAAGTGCTGAACACTTATTAATTGTTTTCTATGCATCGGTTTCACCTTTCTCCCCTGGTTTTCGTTAGGTTCTGAGCTCATGCCTAAAGCCCTCTCCACCAGGATAGTGGGAGGCATTTGGTGGTTTTTCACACTTATCATCATTTCCTCGTACACTGCTAACCTAGCCGCCTTTCTGACAGTGGAACGTATGGAGTCCCCTATTGACTCTGCCGATGATTTGGCCAAGCAGACAAAGATAGAATATGGGGCAGTTGAAGATGGAGCAACCATGACTTTCTTCAAGGTAAGCTTTATATTCTGTTTGAGAAGATGCTATATCCCGATTTTGGGGGGAAAGCTTTTGCACCTTGCTGAGGGGCAACTGGTACGATTCCTGATGCTATCAAAAACAAGCGAAAACCTTTTTTCTTTTTTTTTTATTATTAGAAAGATAACAAAGGAATAAAATGAAAAATCTCTCACAGAAAAGAAAATGCTTCTTTGATAATTTTCTTTTAAAGAATTGAATTTATAGCAATGAAATACAGGAAGAAACCTGAATACTTTACTCGGATCTTCTATAGCTGCACACAAGATTAAGTTTTGTCATATTAAAAGTTAGTTTTAATTCAGCAGCATTATACCTAATTGTAGTCTTTACTCAAGAAACACTAGGGCTATTAGCGGCTCTACTGAGAAAATACATTTTGGACTTTGTAATTTTGAGAAACATTTGAACGAAATTTTGGGTCCATGTAAAAAGTTCAGATTACTCCTGTTTTTCTGTTCCTTTTAGTCTGCTACTAAGATAATTCAATTTGAAATATAGTGAAGTGTGGTAATGAATTAGAAGAAAATATTTCTTGTCTAGATTCATCACGCATTTAAGCAGACTTAAATTAGTGATAAGTATTTACGAAGGGAATGAAGATGGTTTGCTCTCCAGCTCCTTGTGTTGGATAGCACAGAGGTGTCTCAGATCTTCCAGAGAGGTGTTTAACAATATTTGCCTGATCTTCAGTAATTTTTGAAGAATTTTGGCTAATATATTCTAGTTTTAAGAGTTATTATGCTATCACCTAAAGCTCTACATTGACTGTCACATTGGCATTTGTAATCAGCAAACTGAGGATCAAGGTAACTTTTAAACTGATACAGAAATTGAAGACTATGCTCAATTCGTCTCATGAAATTCAGAGAGCACAAAATTTGTTTACGTATCCAGGCTAAATAATCTCTATTTAATCTTATGACCATAGACCTTGTACCCAATCAAAGTGTACACATAGCTTTAATTTAAAAAGATAAATAATTTATAAGGCTTTCAGCTTCTGCTTGGAAATAAAAATCAGTTCAACTCCAATATCTCAGAATGCTTCAAGCTGCTTAACTTAAAGCATGCATTGGGAATGTTCTGAGTACTCTCCTCAGAATACTCATTGGAAAAGGAGCTGATGAAATTGATATAAGTAACTAATCAATTAGAGGTCTCTTCATGTCAAGAAATATGTGAAGCAGTTAAAAGTGACAACATTGGAAGTTTAAAGACAGAGCTTTTTAAAAGAGTCAAAATTATTTTAGTCTTGAGACACAGAGAACTAACACAAGGTATTTATTGAATTGCTAGAAAACACCATAGGGATTTAACTTAATTTTAGTATGGCAGAAAATTTTGATCTAATTCTATTTCAGATTCAAACTGTGGACCCTAAAATATTAGGAAGCAACTTTAAATTTTTAGTTTTCCTTCTTCTCATCCTTAATTTTCTTATTCAGTTGTTTTTTTTTTTTTTTAATGACCCTAATGTGGGTTTTCTAAGTTTCTAATTGCATAGAGACTATTCTTCTTTCTCTGGACTTTTTTTCCCTCTGCATGTTAATGTAGCACTCCCTATTCTGCACAATTATTCCTTTCTGCTCTCTTTATTCTTCTGTTTACATTTGTCTAGATCGACTTTGTGATTATCTAATATATTGTATCCAAGAACTAGAGAGGCCTTATGTCTAATGAAATAGCATTTTCACATCCTTCATTGAAGATTTTTATGCAGTGAAAATAACCTAGACTTAAACACAACAGATTTAGGATGTCAGATCACATAATGTAGTATTACTTTTTTTACATCAATGAATTCTCCTCCTTCACTATGAGTGAAAAAGGGAAATCATAAGAAAACAAAGGATTTCTTTATTCAGCTGATAAATTTTAGGTCAAATTGAGGTTTATTATATTGAACACATATATTTTCTGGACTTTTGTGTGAACAGATCATAATTAGCAGGTGTTTTACGACACGAAACTGAACCAATAGTTAAGAACTGTTCCAACTTGGAACCAACTGATTTGAAATATTTTTGTTGTTTACTATCTCATCTAGTACTAAATTAATTTATATTATTTGTTACTACTAATAATATTAATGGATGATATTTATCTAATGAAATTAATCCAGACTTAAACATTAGATCTACAGAGCTACATCTGTTCTTGCAGATTGTCAATAAGTGAAAATCATGCTCAAATAGAAAAGTAAATGAAAACTATACAATCCCATTTGATTTGTTTAGTGTCCAGGAGAACATTAGGGCTTTCTTGATGTAAATGCTATTCACTAGAGCTACCTGTGTAAGGAATGCAGGTTAATTACATGTGTATTCCATGAAAGATAAACCAAAACATATATATACAGTATTTAATAGTGAACTTCCTGGTAAAAATAGGTATTTTTACCTAATGACGTGCAGTTATCAGAAAATAAAGTACTATAATTTTGGTCAACATAGTATATCTTCATTGTGTGTTTTCAAAACATACTTCTATTCTGCAAAAACTAATTACTTCAGGAATGTAATTTCCTCACATAAAAAAATGAAAATGTAAGAATATTTTAAAATAACACTTTAAGTGGAATTGCATTACAAAGTACTGCTAGAATTGACTATCTCATAGAGAATGCTAAAAAATACAAAAAGCGCTTAAGCACAAGAATCTGATAAAACAGTTTTAAATGGTATATATTATATTCTCTGATATATCGATAACTGAATATCAAGTAGGAAGCGCCTTTTTACATGGCATTAAGGAAAATACTAATGAGCTTTTTTGTCCTGTTCTGGTGATTATGCTGAAAATATGCTTAAAACTGGAAAGAGTTCATTAAAGGTGAAAGATTGACAGTAGATCTGAAAATAAGCATTGCAGTTAGAGGCTAAAGATCTGTCTGTTTAATCTGCTGAAGAGAAGGTTAAGAGGTGACTTGATTATGGTTGGCAAGCGCCTTAATGGGAATGAGACTTTTGACAGTAGACGACTCACTAATCTAGCAGAAAAAGGCATAATGAGATCCAATGTTTCATAGCCGAAGTTAGGCAAATTCAGACTAGAAATAAGGTGCATATTTTTAAGAGTAAGAGTCATTAACCACTGGTATAACTTGTCTAGGAGTGGGTTGGATTGATCCATCACAGGCAGCCCTTATGAGGAAGATAGATACAGCATAGCACAAGCATGTTATCCTTTTGATTTAGAGGCTACTCGATGAAACAGACAGCCTTCATTATACAGGAGGCCAGATTAGAGTTCAGTAGTACTCTCAGACTTCAAAAATCTAAGAGGGTATGAGTTCTGGGGATGGGGGTTGCACAAAGATAATTGAGAGGCTAAATTTATCATCTGTGTGTGTGTTTATCGTTAGCTACTTTGTCTTGTTTTAATGAGAGTGGATTGAGTAAAAGAGTGACACTGTGTTACAACAAGAAATAAAGGCACTAGATGATTTGCCAATGTTAAATGAAATTATCGTATCTTGGTAATAGTTATTAGTTCCAATCACAGTGAGGCTTTGTGGCTGCCCACGAGACTGACAGTAATTTCTGCATAAATTAGCTATATAGAAGTCCATTGAATTCTTTTCTTAAAAAAACTTTGGAGGATGGCCAAAGCTGTGTGGTGCTAAAAAAAAGAACCTATTATTAAGGGGAACCTAAATGGGTATCAGACAAACAAGCTAACTGCTGGATTAAAACTTCCTGAAGGTAAAATCTTGGAGGGCACATGGGATATATGTTGAAAATGCTGTTACCCTTGTAAGTCAAACATCCTCGTGAAATAGCTTCGAGGAAAAAGGAGAATGTTGTCTTCAGGGTTTTACTAGGTCATTCATCTCATGCCTCCTCATGGTCTGCATTACAATTCTTTCAGAAGCCAGAAAGCAAAGGAAAATTCCAGTGCTCTCTCTTCTTAAGATCCGCTTATCTGGTCTGAGCATGGAAAGGAAATAGTTTTACAAGATCATTATGTGCCTGGTGGGTCTGCTTGGCTAATTCATTGTGAATAATAAAGAAAAACTTAGTATTGTCCAAGAATTAGAAGGAAAGATATGTGAAAGTGAGTTCTAAGCCTTATCTGCTTTTAGGCTAGGAGTTTCCATTCCTGATACATGCTTTGATGTTTCTCAAATGATGGATTTTTTCTTAGTTATGAAATTATCTTCCTTTCTCTTGGCTGCTTTTGTCACTGTTGACTATTTTCAAATTTCAGAAACCTGGGTTTTTTTCCTGTTTGGAATAAAATAAAAAGCATTTATTATTTTCATGGAAGGTAGGGATCTCCCACTAACTGTTCTTGGATGAAAAAACCTCAGATTTTTCATTGCCTCTGATTTCTTTGATCTCTCAGTCTATGTTTCTCACTTGGTTTTCTTGCTGAATTACAATTCTGAAATTGAGAAGAACAATATTTATTCTACTCGGCTTCTATTTGCACCACACTTCTCCACTCTCACACACACAAAAAAACTAGTTCAACATATATGCACGTATGTGGTCTACAATGTTAAGATATTTCTTGTGAAGCAGTCATGTGCTTTTGTTTTTCGCATAATTTTTCATATCTGTAACATTCAGTGTCAGAATTTCTTTCTTTCTAGGTTTTTGTTCAGTACCAGGTACAATGGATTTTTTTTTTTACTTATGTTTACTAGGCATCTGCATACCAAATATTAAAAAACAAAGTACTTTTTCATTTTCTAATAGCAGTCAATTAGTGTTGTTACTTCTGTATCACAAATTAAAAGGTCTTAGCTCTCTGTAAGATGTGTATTTTATATCCTTGTTTAGCTGATAAGGAAGCTGAGGCACTAAAAGGGATTGCACGTTTTTCAAGATCACTCGGTGAAAGGTACATAGGGAACTAATTCTAGTGAAAGGTAGACAGGGGACTAATTCAGGAAAGCTGACTCACGTACCTTAGAACTATCTGATAGACTGACTATTCTATCTATCATTTACTTTTTCCAGTTTCCTTCTTTTTCTTCTCTAGGATCAAGTTTTGTACTTGAGCTCTACTTTTATGCAATATATTTCATTTCTTCCTGCGCTGCTTTCTCTCTCTAAAGGCCCATGCTGCTCAACCTTTTTAGTCATTTTCCTTTTCCCCCATGCCCTCACATTTTACTCTAGCCATTTTGTTGCCACGTCTCTGAGTAAATTTAGGGGAACAACGATTCAGCACTCTTTGTCTATTTTCGTATTCCACATTCTCAGCCTGTAGTTAAAAGAAATAGCATTAAGCTCTACCTATACATTACAAAGTCTCAGAAACAGTCTCTTAAAGCTGAAGGAGGGAGTTATGGGGGAATTTTCCCACTGCTTGCAACTGGAGTACAGGTGACAGATTTTCTGACACAAGCAGAAGAACAACAGCAAGAATAAAGGTATCAATGTCATTCGTTTGTCATGTGTGAGGTTGGCACTGATGTGCATAAAGCCAGTACTTCAGTGGGATTTTCAAGCCTGGGTTTGAACACTGTAATAGACAAATTATATTCATTTGTTTAACAAGTAAAGATGCAGTACAAGAACATAGGCGTATACACACAGAGAACCTTTAGTTGAATGCTTCAAATAAAATACCATGAAGTTTGGCAGTGTGTGTTAATTATTTGGTGCAATTGTTGCAAGTCAAAGATGAGAGAAATATCGCTTGTGAGCTTCTCAAATGTCAAGTGACTGACAGTGACTAATGGAAAACTATCTTTTGAGTCACAGCTTCCATGTACTGATTTTGATAATGCATAAAAAATAATTGGTAGCAGATACTACAGATACATGTTCAGTTTGATTTAATAATATTTCACTTTCTAGAAAAGTTGCATTTTGATGTAGCAAATACAGACTTGTTCTTGCATGAAAAAGCATGCTGTACATTTCACTAAAAAGGAAATTGAATATAAATACCATGTAAACTTTTTTTACTTATTTTTGATCATGATGGTTTGGACCTAACTGCTAGGAAAACCTACAACTGAAATGCATAATTTCCTCTTTGCCGTGATTCCCTCTTTGCAAGAACACTACTTAGTTAACCACTGCATCTTTTAATGTAAAAAAATATGCAGATGTAGTTTTAAATCTCTAAAACAAGGTCTGTGGTCACTCCATACAGTTATAAGAACTAAATCTGCAATAGTGGAGCCTGTGAGAATGAGATATTGGCTTTGTCCAGACATCTTAAAGCATCTCTGCCTCACTGAGTTCTACTAATTTTTGTAAAAGATAAGGGAAGTTAGGCAATGGTAGATAGGTTATGTGATACATTAACACAGACTATAACAAGAAGAGCAGTGCATTTGAATTCTATACAGAAGAAATTACAATAAATTTGGTACCATTAAGTTCTCTGGGGTGAACTGTCTTTCTTTTGAATTTGAAGGCAGAAAGCAGAACAAATTCGCAGAAAGTGCTTCATCCCAAATAACTGTCTAGGTATGGGGACAATGGTTTTATGCTGTCTTGACCCTTACCTCATCTTAGAGCTATTATTATTCCTGCAGTAAATAAGAGCATGTGTTTGGCTTTGTGTTGCATTTCAGTGCTGAGGCATGAAACTAAAACTAGATGGAGTGCAATAGAAATCCACTACCTTTCGACCCTCATCTTTGTCCACACCCATGCCTTTTCCCTTCCCTTTCTCCTTTCCCTGTTCCTCATTTCTTACACCCTTCAGTAAGGACTGAAAAAGATGAACATGACTAGCCAACTTTTCATTTCTACCAAGATTATTCTATATATCCAGATAGTAAGCACTTTTAATATGTTGCTGGATAACATTTGGTACTACTCAAAAACCACAGGATTCATATTTATCATTTACATCTGTCTCAGGCTACAGCTCTTAGAAATAGATGAAACATGTACAAATGTCTTTTGATGTCCTCTCAAGGAAAAAATATAACTTTCCAGTGAAAACAAGAGTAGATATTAACAATAATTAAAATATTGAAACAGATTGTTAAGATATGAATTGGATCCCCACTAGTTACTTTTGAAAGGAAGTCAAAGAGAGACATCAAAAATAAATGAAAAGTTGGCATTATGAAAATTCTAGTTTCCCTTTGAATCAATTAATCTTTTCCATAACTCAGTATCGGTTTCTGTCTTACTAAAAATCTTCAAAGGGGAAAAAGTGTTACGTTGATCTCCCGACTGAACTCTCAGGTGGGCTACCCTATAGTCCCATCTGACTTTACTGTCCCATAAGTATTTCGGAGTATGAATATTATACAGAGGTAAAATAAACCTACAAACAAGAAGCGTTTGCATTATTTTTCAACATTGCATCCAACAATATGCATTAATTACTGCATATGCATTAATGAGACATACTGTAGGTACATGGTGGAGACGATCTGAATAAAATCGATCTTTCTTAGTGTATAAGGTATGATAAAATACAGCAAGATCTAATTTCCAGTTGGATAGAAATATGGGATACAAGAAATCAGACCCCAGACTGGGTAAAAAAATAAAAACTTTACATTTCTCCTTAGAAAGTTAAGCCTGATATGCATATGTTACCCAAACCACAATTTGAGTCCGAAATTGTGTCAGGATTATTTATCAGCAAAAGACAAGAATTTCTATCAAATGTAGATGATTCAGAGGGATGTAATAGTCTAGATATTTGAAAAATCATTTTGTAGTTAAGAGAAACTTATTCTGCCACTTTTTTTTGGAGAACATATAGGGATGCCACAGAAGACAACAATCACAGAATCACAAAATGGGTAAGGTTAGAAGGGACCACAGTGGGTAATCTGGTCCAACCTACCTGCTAAAACAGGGTCATCCCAGAGCACATTGCATGGAATTGCGTCCAAACAGTTCTTGAATATCTCCGGTGAGGGAGACTCCACAGTCTCTCTGGGCAACCTGTTCCTTTGCTCACTCATTCACACAGTAAAGAAATTTTTCCTCATATTCAGATGGAAGCTCCTGTGCATCTGTTTCTGCCCATTGCCTCTTGCATTATTGCTGGGCATCCCTGAGCAAAGCCCGGCTCCGTCCTCCTGGCACCCCCCCTTTGGATACTTATTCACATTGATGATCCCTCTCATTCATCTCTTCACAAGGCCAAACAGCCCAAGCTCTCTCAGCCACTCCTCATAAGAGAGATATTGCAGTCCCTTACTTATCTTCATTGCCCGCCTCTTGATTTCTTCCAGGAGCTCCGTGTCTCTCTTGTCCTGAGGAGCCCAGAACTGGTCACAGCACTCCAGATGTGGCCTCACTGAGGCTGAGTAGAGGGGCAGGCTCACCTCCCTCAACCTGCTGGCAGTGCTTTATCTAATGCACCATTTGCTTTCCTTTGAAGTCATGTGGAGTTTAATCACCGCTTACCGCTGCAAATTGCTTTTCTCAATAGCTTGGGGTTTTTCTGTTTTGTTTTGGGATCAATTTAAGCCAGTCTAGCTGTAAGTAGTCCAACCTCTTCTCCTACCTTCAGCCTCAAGCACTGTTGGATCTACATGCCATAGGCCTGTGGCAAGAGCCAACCCAGATTTCTGATCCAGCTGCAAATGAACCCTTTTGTTGTTGCATTTTTATTTTTCATTTGTAAAGAAAGCTGCTCTGGCTGCTAGAATGCTAGAACTGGTGGGAGTGGAGCAGAGTGTCATTACATGATGAGGCAATCTTACACCACCCTGTTAAATGTGAAGGCCACTGGGAATCCACACCCTTTGGGAAGTGAATTATGTTACCTAGACATTTTAGAGTGTGACAGTGAGAAAATCAACAACACAGAAATTGCTGATACTTCCAATGTATGTTTACTTTATGCACTAATGTAGGTTTTGTCTTAACTGGTAAACCATTTTGCTTGCTTTCCCTTACCTGATGCCCTCCACTTTCTGGCCTCTTCAGGACCTGTAATGACACCGCTGACAAGATCAGTTGTAAGAGAATTACTGATCTTTGGGTTCTCATCATAAGTTTAGTTGCAAGGCTTTTTCCTCAGAAATGCATAACCTAATTGCTCTCTCTCCTTATCACCTTTCTCTCCTCCTGCTGCTTTCCCCAGGAGGCAGGGCAAGAACACTTCTCTTTTTTCTTCTCTTTTCAGCTTTTTTTCCCTTTATGTTTGTCTTCAGATCTTGAGCAAGGTGAGAAAGGGAACTGAACTAGATCATAGAGAAACCTTTAACTGCAAACAGCATTCTGTATGAAAGACACAATTCAGAGATAGGGTTTGTTTAGGAAATTCAGAGTACATCTGAACATTTTTAACTATGAGAGTCTAAAAAAAAATGCCTTGCTCTTCAAAGCAAATAGTTCTGTCACCAAGTAGCCATGTAAAGTTTGCCAGATTTGATCTATGACTCATCCTGGGAATGTGATTCAGAAACAATTCTCCAGCGTGAGCTGGCCCTTGGTTCAGCCATTTTTTTGTGAGATCCTGCCATATGAGCAATCTTCAGTGTTGAATTTCTGCCCACTAAAACAGCCTGAAATCCTTCATTCATTAACAGAGGTGAACTCTTAGTTCTGCCTGTCAATTTATAGATCGTGGTACTGAGGTGTTGTCCAACTACTTTAGCACTGCTTTGTATATAGAAATATTTTCAGTGTCAGAATTGCCCCAGACATCACCTAAAGCCTTATTATGCTGATGAATGTCTTCTCCAGATTTATTAATTTCTCCAAACAGAGTGCTTGTTGAGATTGATTAAACCATCCTTTTTGCAATAGATCTATGGTAATAATTATGTAATTATGCAAGCTTTTTTGCCTTTTAGGCATTTTTCTGCATCCATGCATTAATGGAACTTGCATTTAATGTATTAAAGATCCTTAATCTGCACAATATACTTTACTAGTTTATAAAAGAGTATCCTAAAGTTTGCTTTAGAATCACAGAATCATAGAGTTGTTTTGGATGGAAAAGAGCTCTGGGTCCAACCATTAACCTAACACTACCAAGTCCACCATTAAGCCACGTCCTTATCACCTCACCTCCATGTCTTTTAAATACCTCCAGAGGCTGTGACATAACCACTGCCTTGGGCAGCCTGCTCCAATTTTTTCCAGGAGGAAATTTTTACTAATGTCCAGTCTTAACTTACCCTGACAAAACTTGAGGTCATTTCCTCTCATCCTATTGCGTGTTTCTTCGAAGAAGAGACTGACTCCTACCTTGCTAGAACCTCCTTTCAGGTAGTTGCACTGAATTTACACAGAGGTCCACCCTGTGGCTCCTATCCTTCAGACTAAATACCTCCATCTCCCTCAGCTGATCCTCATAAGACTTGTGCTCCAGACCCTGCACCAGCTCTGTTGTCCTTCTCTGGACATTCCAGCACCTCAGTTTCTTTCTGGTAGTAAAGGGGCTCAGAACTGGACACAGATTTCAAGGTGTGGCCTCACCAGTGCCAATTACAGAAGGACAATCACTGCCCTTGTCCTGCTGACCACACTGTTGCTGATGCAGGCCAGGATGCCATTGGCCTTCTTGGCCACCTGGGCACACTGCTGGCTCATGTTCAGTCAGTTGCCAACCAACACCTACTGGTCCTTTTCTGCTGGGCAGCTTTCTGGAATGCTGGCTGCTCTTCTCACAGCTTGTAGTTCTACATGGGGTTGTAGTAACCCAAGTGCAAGATCCAGCAATCGGCCTTGTTAAACCTCATACACTTGGCTTCAGCCCGTCAATCTGTCCTGTTCTGATCCCTCTTTGAAGTCTTTCTGTCCTCCAGCAGGTAAACACTCACCTGCAACTTGGTGTCATCTGCAAACTGACTGAGGGTGCATTTCATCTCCTAATACAGACAATTGATAAAGACATTTAACAGACCTGGGCCCAAATCTGAGCCCTAAGGGACACCAGTTGTGACCAGCTGCCGAATGGATATAACTCCATTCACCACCATTCTTTGGGCTTGGCCATCCAGACATGGATTTACCCAGCGAAGAGTACACCCTTCCAAGCCATGAGCAGTCAGTGATCAGAAAGAGATATTGAAAAGCAATTCACAAGCAAAATCCAGACAAATTATCACATGAGCTATTGTGGTTTGAAGGAAGCATGAGAGCTTTCACTATAGTAATACATATTATTAGTAAACTATTATTTACTAACAAAGGATATAACTTACCTTAAAATATTTGTTTATGTATCTTTGCATTTGAGAACTGAAATCTGTTACCTCTCAAGAAACTATGAAAAATGGTAAATACCCTGGAAGCCTTTGAAAACTTGAATTTCTTGGTCTTTCTTTGAAGAACTCTTACTTTCTTTTGCTTCAAGCCAGTGGCAAGACAGAAACAGTTCTGTTCCTCTTTCTTTAGCTCTCACTGTCTTTCTGTTTCTTTCATGTTTTATTTTTTTTATACTAGTGATACCTTCCTTGACTTACAAGGACTCTTCCAGAACTGTTTAGAAGCTTCTATTTGACATTTCTGATAGAAGTTTCATGTACTGTTTCATACGTTTCCACCTTCTGAAAAAGGAATATGCATCTCTAAAGGAACTTTCTGTGAGGAAGGAATGCTAGCACCAAAAATTTTCTGTGATTTGATGGGAAGCCTCTCTACCTCTTCCTTCACCCTATTACTTTATCTGGCAAAGAAGCTTTGAGGATAGTTTCATTGGTCCTAGGAGTTTTATCTAAGCCTATCCAGGTAGTTAGCATTCAAGCGTATTTTTATGCAGGCTAAATTGCTAAGGAACTTACTTGAATTAAATGAAAACAGCAGCTTGGTTTCTTAGTTTATTTTATGGTTACACCTTGTATTTCTGATGCGGTTTTTGTTCCTCAAAGAGCAAAGACACTTATCACAGTTCATTTTAGATGTGCAATCCAACAATGCCATTCTAGTCAGGGGTTTGGCTACCCCTACAATCAGAAGTTAGTGGAGGAAACACTGATTTTTCAGTTTCCTCTTCGAGTCACAGTCTGTTCATAATGAAGAAGATTTGGCTGTTTCAGTGGCTGTCTTTTCAAATGAGGTCATCAAAGATGAAAGGAGGGTTGAAAAGAAACCATGGGGCTCATTTCACAGAAATACTGAGGCCAATTATCTTTTACATTTTTATTCAGGTAATAAAGAATTTCTGGATTTCTTTCCAAGACAGACCTTGATTTCTAAGGACTTCAAATAAATGTCTTAACACTTAGCAAAAACCATTGAGACTTATGGTCTTAATCTTTAGGTCATCAATTTTCATTTCTGAATGTAGAATTACTTTGCTAAATTGACTATCTAACTTTTAGGGGAATAAATATAACAGCTAAACCACCAGCACTGACAAAGGCTGCAGTTGCAATAATTTGTGATTTGCAATTTTTTCTTTTATTTTTTACATTTGTTGACATTAGTGATGAAATCAAGTCATTAAAAACCTCTAGTTATGATGCATTTGTCATTCAAATTTTTAACATTTTATTTTCTTACACTGTATTGCATTGAACAAATCCTATTTTAATGTTATCAACTGCTACTGTAGCTAATTTCACCTCATAGGTAAAATGTTTAACAAAGGTAATTTATTATTCTTTTTAGATACAAGAATTGTAAAACAAAGTGTGGCATCCCTAAAACAGTTATGAATGAAAGCAGGAATAGGCCGTAGTCCTGAAGTTTCTCCAAATGCATGGGGTAGGACTGTACTGGAAGTAGATTGATGAACTGGTGCATTGGTAAAAAGGATATCAACTGTTGATTGAGACAATTTAATAGGAAGGCATAATAATATCCTGTGTTTTGGTCTCAAAGCCAGAAAACACACACACACAAACACATAAAATTTGTTTTACTGGGAAAGATGTATCTTTTGAAACATGTAAGGCATGTTTCTTCTCACTCCAAAATGTAGCTACCTGCTTTCCTCTTTAGTAGTCATCTAGGTGCCCCTGACTGACACTGGAAAGAAACTGAAAGGCACCAGAAAGTAATTCCTCTGTACTAAGCAACTGTCATAGAAGGACAGCATTCTCCAGAGTTACAGAAATTAACCTGTGTTGTGGTGGTAGAGAAAGTTAGGTTAGTACCTCAGTGTAGATACTTCATGTGTAGGTGGCTAAAAATATTTCAGAAGAATCTTATAAAATTTCTGGTCACTTTTTAAGCACTGGACACTTTTCATATGTGTATAAACTACAATTTGACCATAGGGAGACATGAGGATTGAAAAAATCTATGTACTCAAATTAATTAATTTTACAAGGAATAATACACACAATTCCAGTTCTATAATAAAACTGACTTAGCTAGCACAGTGGAAATATTTGTTTTCTTTTAGATTAATGGTTTAAAAACAGCAAAGAGATTCTCTTCTAATGTGTTGGCACTGAAATGAACACCAAAAAAAACCCAAAAAAGAAAAATCTCTCATAGAAAATCATGGAAAAGGTTTGTGTTTTGGCTTACAGTCTGAGTTGAAATATGGCCAAAATTATGATCTATGTACGTAAAGGTTACATTTAGAAAGATTGAGCTGGCCACAATGAGTAAGCCAATGATTGCAAAAGCCTGTATTTCAAAAAAGAAATCAAAAGAAGTACAAATAACAAAGAATAAACACTATGCAACATTTTGATTTGTTTACATGGCTCCATGTGCTTGATCACATTAGAGGTTCAGTACATTTATCTTCCATCCGCAGGGCAGGTGTTGCTGTGTCATCTGCTGTATAACTTGTCATTTTTGTTACATTTACAAGTTCAATTTTTTTTTTTTTTATTAAATTAGAGAGACAGATGCAGGGTTTTGATGTGTGCACCAGTAATGTGTTTGCATTATTTGCATATTTTATAGGGAAGTATGTGGTAGTCTCGACATATTCTATGTCAAAATTTTCATGGAAACTTGAAATTAAAGGGTACAGTTCAGCTTGCATATGGGAGACTAGAAGGATGACACAGCTAAATTAACAAACTTGTTTACAGGAGAAATAAAATTAGCTGACATACAGAAAAAAACTACACCCTCTAACGGATTCTGAATCATTAATGGTGTTTTGCAAATTTTATTTTTCTATAATTTTGGATTATCTTAGCTAGAAATTAGAACAGGAAAATTATTATAGCTAGAATAGAGTATTTCAGATAGAAGGGATCTAGAGTAATCATCTAGTCCAACTGCCTGAGCAATCCAGGGCTGACGAAAAGTTAAAGCAAATTATTAAGGGCATTAACCAAAGGTCTTTTAAACACTGTCAGGCTTGGATCATTGACCACCTCTCCTGAATGCCTGTTCCAGTGTCCAAAATCTGTTTTAAAAATTATTGCTAAAAAATAATGTTTTGATGTAAACAAATGATTTTGATGTAAGAATTTTGAAGTGGATTGTTTAAGGTAAAATGTGTACTGAAATATTTACATGGAGTTTCCCAAATATTTTTTAAATGTGTTCTACATCTCTGTCTTGTACACATTCAGACTATATTTTTAGTAGTAAGCAAAACAGGACAGGATAATTTATAAAATCAAGATCACTGGGCTAAACTTTCTTTTCCATCAAAATTAGGCAATCGTGTACAAACATCCCATTAGGAACAATCTCTGGTATGTATTTGACATCTCCTGAACTATTATTTGTTTTTTGTTTCTGTCCTGCTCGCAAAAGAAAATTTGTTTCTTAGTTATACTGGTTCAACTTAGAGCAAATTAATTGTTGTTTAAGTTATAAATACAACCTGAAAATACTAAGATGGACCTAAATCCTTAATTCATCTATGTTTATTTTTATACATAAGATCTCATTGATTCCAGTAAGTATTAGGTATTTCAATACCTTTGTGAATCTAGGTTTAAAGACATACCAAAAATAAAAAGGAAAGGAAAGGACCTAATTCCAAGTAAGACTAAAGACAGAATTAAGTGTGGCCACTAAAGCTTAATGAATCTGAAGTTTCACAAAAACAAATAAACACACAAACACACAATAGTAGAGCCCAGCGGCTAGAGGTGTGCCAAAGTAAAATACATCTAAAACACCAATCTTTTAGTAGTTTCAGTCTGTTTGAAACAAAAGTGTTATGTTTGATCTTGAATTTAAAAACCACTTTTCTTTTTGTCATACTGGTGTTTTCCACACCATTATAATGAGAACTATTATGTAGCTGATATTGCTTATCATTTTAAATTAAATATTTAATCACTGTAATATGTGCCAAAAAGAAATGCTTTCATTTAATTTGAAAATAGGATCTGACTTTTTCATATTCAAGGACAACAAAACAAACACACTCAGTTCTCATGTTCTCTAATGCACATTACTGATTTGTAAACATATATTTGGAACGTATTTTAAGTGATGACTAATTCCAAGCTTATTTCCATAGTGAACATGATGTATTTTGAGATGGATTTTTTTAAGTGGGACCCAGAATGGCTCCTCATTTGCTTAAAAAATTCAAACCCAGATCTACTTTGCATAATTTTACATAGACAACAGTTCAGTATAAAGGAACAAATGCTCTTCTGCTCCACATACACACACATAAATGATGACTACATGTTTGTGTGTGTAATTTGCAAACAGCCTTTCCCCTGAAGGTATAGGAAACACACTGTTATTTTACTGCACTTCTTTTGTTGAAGAGGAAGTGGTGTCATCGAATAGAATTGCCTCATCAGACACTCTACAAAAGTGCCAAGTTTTAGCAATCAATAGGGAAATAGCAGATGTGAAGGTTAGTTGGCATCAAAGAATATGAGTGGGAAAGCTTTCCTATGGGAAAGAAAGTGCTTCATTACTCTTTATCTATACTCAGAATATTGGTTTGATCAAGCTTTCAGAAATTTAGAGTATGATGGCTTTCATGACTCCAGCTTTGAAAGAGTCACTTTAAAAACAGTTAAAAAGTTACATAGCTATCCATCCAGGAAGTTGTACCAAGTGAACAGGATTTTATTACTTTTTAAACTTAAATGCTGCAATTTCTTCTCTTTCTGAAGAAAGCAGTTCCAGTGCAATGGGTCTGGAACAAGGACTGCCTCCCTAGGTGATCACTGTAGATGAGTATAAATGTTGCTTTTAGAGCTGTTCATAGGAAACAAACAACATGTTATCATTTCTCTAGAGTATAAATATCTAAAAACTTTAGTTCAGAAAGTTTCTTGTTTTGGGACTGCCTTGGATATTCATATTTTTTTCTTTTTCTTGACTGTATAAACAATGTTGGTCCACACAGGAACCACTGCAGAAAAACTGAGTTTCAATACATCAATCAAATTCATTCTCTTTAAAGCGATTGTCCTGCCGGGAATGGCAAAACTGGAGAGTCAGTGAATCATAGTATCCGTCAGCGTAAGAGCTTGTAGTGTCTGATAGCAATTCAATGCTTTTCTGAGCAATTGTAAAAAGGAGCAGGTGTTAGTGAGGATAGAGTACTTGCAGGGAAATACTCACTGATGGATGCTTTTGTTTATTCACTTCGTAAACTTGTAAGATTGTTTTTGAGAAGGTGAATTAGAGATTTTGTGTGGTTGAGACTGATTACACAGAATTTTTTTTCTTTAAAAAAGGAGCTCAATTTTTAATCATAGATCTTTCTCTAAGAATAGTTAGAGGGATTGATATATATTTCTTATACAACATTGAAGCAACTTTCTCTCCTCATTGATCTTTAAATCAAAATACTGCTTAATGCAAGTTATGCCTCTAATCTGCTTGATTAATATTTAGAGAAAATATATTTATTGGCAATATGAAGAAGGAGTCAGCATTAATTATCTAAAAGCACCTTTCTCACTGAAATCCAGCATGGATTGAAAATTAATTGCCCCTGGTCCTTGGGCTGTGTTCGCACTAATAAGCAAATAAATGCACTATAAAACTCACTGAATCAAAGATTGCACTGACAGTTTAGGAATTTAGAGCCAGAATGGAATTTGATTTGCTGAGTACTCTGAAGTTCTTCAAATTCCTGTACCTCCAAAGTTCACAACAGGGGAAAAACAAAGTTCACAACAAAGTTCACAACTGAGGAACTTGACGTTAAGAGCTTAAATGAACATCACATGGTATCTTTTGAGGTCGGTCTTTCATTTTAGACTGCTGTGTAATGATGTTTACAAGCAAGTTGCTTCTGCCTTCAGCACTTACAGATACATTTGGCAACGACAGAAAATGATTTTGCCTTTGGATTTAAAGTGAAGCTGAGGTGTTCCTGTCATACATTAGCCAAGACCAATATTTTTTCCTCAATAAACATAGACAAAAGGACCATAAAAAACTGTCAAATAATCTCACCCTTGTTGTGATTTTGCTGCTTTCCATCAACAATTTATCAAAGCAAGCAAAACAGAGATAGCGATAAGATTTAGATCTGTATCTAACATGCATAGAAGTTTGCAACCTTGGAGTTTGCAATTAGGTTCTTGTGTTAGGTAGCAAATCCACATTAGTATTGGAGAAAATAACCTTATTTAATTACGCTGAGAAAGTTAAATGTCAGTGTCTTGAAGTTACAAAAAAACACTCCAAGCTGAAATCTTCAGTTTTATCTGAGAGGACACAGATAAACCTTTTTTCTATTGCTGTCTTACAATGCTTCCATACTTGCTCAGAAACAAATAACACAGAGTTTCAGCCAACCATATCAGCTGTGAGCACTGAGATTCAGGGTCAAGTTCGCCTGTAAGTGAGATGACCTCTAAGTGTCTATTCTGACAACTTTTCATCTGGTCTAATATCTGTTGCTTTAATCGAGATTGCTTTAGAATTGTAATAATTCCTGTAGTATATTTTTAGTTCATTTACTATATCTTTTTTATAGAAAGAACTGAGCATTGTAGTTTTCAGAGTGGGAAAATATGGTTTGAATATATCTAATATGGAGCACATCCTCTAACTGTGATTGCATAAGTCACATTAAAATTAGCATTTTGCAAGCCATCATAAGAAAAAAAAAAAAACCAAATCCCTATAGACCAAAGTTAGTGACACTATCTGGTTGTCCTACAGGTAGATGTCTCATTCATTAAATATTGCAATTTAGCTAATTAGACTATATGAACTGTTTTATTTTTTACTGTAGGTCTCCTGACAGTTTTCTGAAAACAATGAGCGTTTTAATTGATTACTAAAACAATAAAGTCCAAAGAATTAAGTTAAACTACTTTTCCCCAGGAACTATATAATGATTCAATAAAAGATGAGGAATAGAGCTGCTTCAAAGCTCAGCTGTAGGAAACCTAACACACAGAGACAAGCAGGTACCATGAAGAAAAATGTTTTTCAGAAAAATCTGATCCTGTAATTACTGTAGGATAATCTTTTATCATAATTCTAAATTGAAGAAATTTTTTTTTATAATGACGTGTTATCAAAACAATTGTATCGTATGAAACTTGATGTGCTTTACTTTATTGCTTTTTTTTAATTGCTAAAATTTGTATTTCTATGCAATCCCAGTGTATTGTGCTAAAAGTCTCTAGGCAAATAGATGGACATTGGATCAGATAACTGATTTAAAATTGTAGCCTTCTATGTACAGTTATCAAAAGCTCTTTCCTCTCAACTTTTTCTTAAACTAGTACACACGGAAATCCACTTTGCCAGAATGCTTTCTACTAAATTGGTTAACAGAAAGTACACGAAAACTTGCTGCAGGATGTTTACAGATTACTGATGCAGAAATGTACAGAATAAACAGAACAATGTTGTTACCGGTGACATCAAATGCATGACATTAACAAGTTTGGGGTACTATTAAATTCACTGCGTTTTAGTGAAGCAAGGAACAAACTGCACCTGGGATTTGAGAGATCTTCAAGAATATATAGATTTTTTAAAATGCTAATTTATACTTAGGAGGCATAGAATATTGCTAGAATGTCTGCTAATATCTTTCTCCTACCTTCCTTGTGTCAACTACTGAATTGTACCACTCCTGTCAGATAGATAACATTCATCTCCAGTTTCTGGTTGTCTTCATGGTCTTGGTTGCTCCAGGTCAGTTTGTTCTTTTGGGACAATCTGAAAAATGATTTAACTTAGAGCTAATGTTTTTGCATAATTGCGTTTCAAATTCTCCCTATACAGAAAATTATTTTAGTTCTCGTGTACAGTCTGAAAAAAAAAATCATACACCAATGCACTTTCTCATGAAAATACTATCTTTTTCTCTCATGTTTTTACAAGAAAATTATGCCATGCTTGTTCCTGTGTTAATTTCAGAGACTTGCAACTCAACTACCTTCTAATTGGTGAATTAGTGATAATGGCTCATGTTGTGGGTTGGGTTTTGGTGGTTTTTGTTTGTTTATCTGTTGGTTTGTTTTGTTTTATTGTTTTTTACTGTCTTACTTTTGTTTGTTTCCAATATCATAGACACTATATTACTACAGATTTACATTAAAGCCCTAGTGTGAATTCAAATAGCTAAAATCTGAGTGAAATTAGCCATGTAGTGCAATTCATAAAAGGCATAAAGCCCTGAATGATTTCGCATCAGTGATTTAATTTTCCTGTAGTGACAAGAATTTCCCTTTGCAGTAAAATCCCATGCATTAATGTGATGATCTGGTTACCATGTTCTGCAGTAAACGAAGTGATTCAGCTTTCACATGTCCAAACATCTTCCTGTCATGGGAAGCTTTTCCCCTGCATAGGCCATCTGGGATCTTAACAGCTTGCTTGCCTCCAGCTCTTCTGGTACTTCCTCAGCCCTCACTTTTATATTAATGCAGTGAAGTTTATACATACTCAGTACACTCTAAGTACAGAGCTGTTTTATTACAGAGGCAGTTGTACAGAAAAAAAATGCAAAATAACCAACAAAAAACCCCCAACAACTCCCAAACCAGGAAAAAAAAAATATATATGTATGAAGTAAACTAAGATTAATACTTAACTGTTGTGTGGCACCCTGAACCTGTAACCATTTATACAGTAACTTAATTAAACCAAACTGTGACCAGAAAATCTGAAATTTGTATCTTATGTTTGAAGTTCATAGCACAAGGTCTGTCTACAAAAGAGTTTTATGGAGAGTTACACTTACCAGAAATCTAAAATAATCTGAGTATGTAAATATTAGTAATAGTGTAGCTTTGGAAGTGTTCTCAGATAATTGTACATAAAGAAAATTATTACTTTCATAAAATCTTTATAATGTAATATTTTCTCTTTTTTTTTTTTTTTTTAATACATGGATAAAGCTGATGATACTTTTTACAAGCTTGTAAAAAATAAGCCTATCACTTTTAAATCACAACTGGTGAAACTACCACAACGGGTCTTTAGTGTTGATTCCTCCCCAACAGCAGGACTCTGTCATTGGACATTATTGTGAAGATGTAACATCTATGTTATATCTTTCCATCTGCCTAGCATTGATATTTATCACAGACAGCAGAGAACTAAGTGCTTATTATCTGGCCTGAGATCAGAACACTAAAACCCCTTTTAAAGTTCAGAAAGGATGAACAAATCTCTGTGATTATGTGGTTGCAGGGCTGAGGTTTAGGAGTGGAGTTTTTATTCCTCAGAAAATTTATTCTTAAATTAGGTTCTCTGACACTACATGCAATGTTTTTTCCTCATTGTATTTCTTATCTCTGTGATGCCTTTGTGTCAATTCTGCACAATAATGACATTGTTAAATACAGCTAGATCTAGCCCTAAGTCCTCTGCCATTAGTCTTATGGTCCTTTTAAGTTCTTTCATTATGATTTAAAGCCATGATTGAAAGCAATTATTTGGATTAATTTTATGACACGAATTTTACGAGACATTGATGCTTAGCTTGGCATGTACTCTGGCTGCCCAACTCTCTCATAGCCTAATCTGGTGCTTCCTTTGCTTCCCGGCAACAGAATGGCAGGTTGTTGTTCTCCTTTAGATCCTGATAAATAACATATGCCTAGTGATATCCTACAACATGCCACTCTTTAGCTCTCAGGTGACTTCATTTCAATCCGTCCACTGAAAATGGCAGACAATATCTAAAATTCGAGCAACAAGAAAAGGCTGCTGTAAATTGAGGTGAAAAATAAAATAAATTTATTTTTAATCTCTTCTTTCTCAGTGGAGATCATGGGGAGGGGTGTGAGAGGATCACACAGAAATCTCTTCAGGCGCAATCACATATTTTCCCACAGAATTTTCCAGAAGGTCAGGTAAAAGTGGAAGGTGGAAGTCTTTCCTCACTTCTTTCTTCATTTTCTGAGCCCATCTAAAGTCTGGAGGTGTATGGACAGTGAAAGTGCTTGAGTAGGGTTCCTAATTTTATCATCCTGTTGCAGTCATGCTGCCTAATGAAAGTATCTTGTCCTTGTAATTAAAAGGTCTTTCAAAAACTTTTATACATGCAGAAAAGCAGTTTCCAACAGAAAAAAATCTTTCATTGTAAAAATATCATCAGTTTAGTAGATATTGCTATCTGATTTCTCTGGATGAATTTACCTGAATTCACTTATCTTTCTGGCTTAAACCAAGTCATTCATCTTCCCTAGCTTCAGAGCACAACCTGACTGAGTTTTTTGTTTCACTTCTGTAGTTAATGTAAATTGGGACAGCTAGAGAATTGTTCTGTGGAGATATCCTCTTTTTCCTTTTCTGTTAAATAAAAAGTGAACCTCTATGAATATCTTAGCTTGTAACAGGTGAATAACTTTTGGAAGTCTAAAGAAAGCACTATAATTTTCTCTAGCTGTATTTCTACCTAATTTTCAGTGTTATTTTCATTCAGGAATTTTGTAGCTACTTTTTTTAAGTTTTGAAAATTTATAAACAGTCTTTTACCCCTTTCGGTTGTATGGGAGTTGGATACCTCACCCATTTACTTTAAGAAATTTGTTATTCTGTGTCCTTTTTCTTTTCCTCCCTTCTAGTTGACTAAAACTATACCTTTTGTTTTGATGGGTAAAAACTCCTTCTACTGAATCATTAAAGAAATACCATGTCATACTGATCTCTGTTTTTAAATATACTGTCCAAGTGCTAACCATAGTCACACATGTTTTTCTTATAGTAGAAATTGGTGAAGGAAGTAATTATAAATTTAATAAGTGTCCTTATTTTAAAATAAACTGCAGTGTTGATATATTGATTAAAGAGTATTATTATTGCATTAAATTTTTATGGTACTCCTCCCAAGTTTACCTATCTAAATTGCTCAAATAAAATTATACATCCATCATTTCTTCTCCTAAGATGCCATCTGTTCCACAGATTACTTAGGTAACTAATTGCTGCTTTAGTCAAAGTACAACATTTAAATCCTCAATTGCCACCTGTCCCTGCAGTCAGCAATTTCATTACTTTCCTAAGAAAGTTCGCTTCCGATGTTGTGCAAAAATGACTAAGTCTGGCTGTTCTGAACAGCTAAGTGCCTACTTCTAAGTCTCACTGGGGATCTAACATTTCTCGAGGGACTGGTCTGGAAACAGGATGACTGGATCTTCCTTGATTCCAACAGTGCCAGCCATCTTATTATAACTTGGTTTTAGCTGGTGATTCAGTTTCTAGAAAATACATTAGAAAGGATAACTGGATTTTTTAATGCTAAGACATTTGGAAGGGAGAACTCTTTGCATCCATACTATTTAAGATATCCCGGTTTTGTGTATTATTATGAACAGAAGAGCAAATAGATAAGTAGATCAACATTCTAAGATAAGAGAAGGGAAAGAAGGCATTTAACACACCTGAAAATTCTGGGTTTTCTTCACTGGAATGCTAATGTGTCTCATTCCAAACAACTCTTTGCTACTTAGTTTACTCAGATGGACTGTAAGTTTTCTGTCTTTTTGTCAATGGTATGCATGCAGGATGGAAGAAAAATTCCATATAACTTGTATTTCCATCCTATTTATGCTGTTTAAAGTGTAAATTTTGTTTCTAGATAGTTTATTTTAATTTAGATTGTTTCTGTTTGGTAGCTTCACTAGACATATGTCCTCTCCTTCTTGATATGATGTCAAAGACACAAAGGTGCAGAAAACTGAGGCCACTCTACTTAGAACATTGAGTGTGAATGTTTGTTGTTGCTTTTTAAAAAAAAACAGAACAAAAAATCAGGGGGGAAAGAAGAAGAAATAAATTGCTGCTTCGGATTGCAAGCTACGGATTTCAGACAAACTAGGATAGCTTTAATTTGTACTCTGCCTATTTGAATAAGGTATTTAACATAGTAATTACTTGAGTATTCATGTTCAATAATTGCCAGAGCACATCTGCAAAGAATCTAATTTCCTTGCCTTAATATCTGCAAAATACAGTATATTTTCTGATTATAATTTTTAATCTTCAATTTAGTAAGAGTAAACATTAAAACCAAAAAACAAAAGTCCAAAAAAGGCAATTAAAAATGTATGTATTAAAATACAAAACAGTAATTTTGCTTATTGCTGTGACTTATTACATTTTGCATATCACTGTGATAATGCTGAAGTGCTCACATCACTATGCAGTATAAGTAGCCAGTTAGTTAAAGCAAAAAAATTAGGAAGCCTCCCAGCTGGAGCTGATTATTGCCTCCATCAATCATATCCCTAAAAACAAAGTAAAGTTAGGGAAAATACCATATTGGTAGAAACTAATCTGACCTCTGCCATAGAGATTGTTTCTGGGCTTCTACATTCTCAGGGAATATTTTACCTGATCAATTAAATCAATTAATAGCTGAGGTTAAGATCTGAAGGAAGTCTATTCTGAGCTGTTAAAATTTAGTCTTACAGTGTAGCTAAAATAGTTTTGCTCAACTCTTCTAATGAAATAAACCTAGCCAAGCAACTGTCATTTCCATAGTGAGTGGCTCGTGAACACATTTTAGTGTTAGTAACAAAACAGTGCTTCCTTAAGGTTTCTTTGGATTTTTTTTGTCTTTGCACAATATAGCACATATATAGCACATACAGCACTTCCATTCTTGGTTACATCTTTCTCAGCATGTCATTTATACTACAGAGGTGAAGAATTCCTTCTACACTCCAAAGCTTGATCGTGCACTTCCCATACGTGACATTAAAGGACATCAGCAGTCCTTATGACTACACCTCACTTGTTACCTCTCTGTTGATGTTCCGTTTGTTTAGATATCCAGGATGCTAAAGGATGGCGTTAATCAGTAGAGTGTGTTTTCTGAGCGCTGGGTTGTTACTTGACTCTCCCTTATGTTTGTAGTGTTTCTTATTGCCATTCATTAGCTTTCTCATGAATATGATCCCAGAAAAATGAGCTGCCTAATCCCCATGACATTTAATGACAAAATGTAAATGCCAATAAAAATTGTAGCAGTAACTTATTATAAAATCCGATTTAAAAATCATTACAATTTAAGTCTGTTCTACTTCCTATTTACTGTTAATTACTACCAAGCAACAGTCTGTTCTTTGTGAATCTCAAATTTCTGTTTTCAAAGCTGTTTTCTGTAACATGGTATGGTCTGTCCATAAAGAGTATTTTGAAAATGAAGTCAATCATGACAAACTGTCAGATAAGATTATATCTATCTATCTATCTATATATATGATATATATATATATGTAATATATATACACATAGAGTATACACACATATATATGTGTCGTGTATATATATGTATTCTGTATATATATATATACACACATTATATATACATACAAAAGATGAAGATAGATGATATAATTACAATCTAATTATGAGGAGAATACTTTAAGGGAAAAGAGCTTCTCTTTCCCCAGATCTTAATGTAGAGAAACATATAATGTTTAGTGCAGTCTCTTTCTGTCTTCCTGCCTGAACTGATCATCATGACATATGGGAGATTATCCTCAGTTACATGCCTTTTCAGATAGATACACGGTTAGATGTCTGTGCATTTTTTGAGATGTCTCCAAATTCTGTATCCCAGCAGACATAATAACCTTGTTTGGATCACTTTCTTTGTGCACAATAAACTAATCAAGTGAGAGAGCCTTTTGCCTCTCTGTGGAAAGCACACACATTAGCAAGTATCTGCGGGGGTCACAGGTAAACTCCGGAGTGGAATTGTATGTGACTGAAAACACAGCCAAATGACAAAAATGAACATGGTCAGTTAGTTACTGTACTGTCAAAAAAAACCAAACTAAAAGGCATTTTAAATTAAAAGATAAAGAATAAATCCCAAACAAAGTACATCTTTTCCCCTCAGACTAATTTCTTCCTACAGCATTTTAAGCTTCTGAGACCTTGGAACTCACCTGGTACCCTTGTGATTTTGAGGAAAATGCAATTTTCGGTAACTATGAGTCACCATATAGATCAATTGAACTGCTTTGTAAGGGAAATAATATATACAAGATAGATATGTTGAAGAATTTTTTTTTTTAAATGCTTTTTAAAAAACAGTTACTTCCAATGAACAGATGAGGCACTGTTTTAATTTATGTATGGGCTATTCTTTTATCTTTATGACAGAGATGAATTTTGTAGACACACAACGTTGCCCAAGAGAACAGTGGCTTTCTGTCCCTGGGGTTGATCCTATTTCACACATAGTCTAAATCATGACAGCTGGTTGGTTATGCCTCCCAACAGCACTTTGTTAGCAAGAAATTTCCTGAGCACCTCAGTACTCCAGCCATGCCGAGTGGCCTTATGGAAGTTTAGAATTTGGCTTGTGGTCACTATCACCATCATGGTATGCCACTTGTGAATTTTGCTCCAACACTGTAGAGCCACACTAATGATTTCATAGGGTTTTAACACATTATTAGGTTTTTTTTCTGTTTATTATCATCTCATTACTTAGGAGAATATGGGCTGAAGTTAGTTTAGGGTTATTTCTAGCTAAAATGAAATCTAGGAGCATCTATATTGTCTCTTTAGACTTGACTCCTAAAACACATAAATATTGTAACTTTGTCTAGAAAGGCATGAAAATGTCTGTTGGCTGAGCTGAAATAATATAAATCTAGGAATATGCTCTATACTTTTGTAGTTGTGACACTAGAACAAGAAAAAATGCTTCTAGATGGACACCTCTAATTTAAACAAATCACAGCAAGTGGTTAAAATATAAGAATATGAGCATGGCTACCATTGAATCTCTTATCTCAGCATGTTGTTTATGACAGCAGTCAGTCTAGGGTGAAATATGAGAAAGTGACATGCACATAGTGATACTTGTCTGAACTGGCAGTGGTTTGTAGCTCATATCCTTCTTGAGATAAAAGTAGCACCATTTATGTTTAGTAACTACAGTGCCAAAATAAAAGGCAGATGTAAAGATTGCTGCTTTACAGTGACATTACTTGTCTTCCAAACTGTCTTGCAAATCACCTGAGTCCATTTACATTTTTTTGTAGTAGAAATGTTTGTCAGTGTAGTCACGATTTTTCCAGATGTTTAGAGATAGTAGAAATAGGTCTATGAAATGCTAAATTGGCTTGCAGGTCTCTATTTTCAGACGCAAAATGCCAAGGAAATTTGGTAGTGGAATAAAAGCTGGGAGGCTAGCTGGGAAGCTAGCTGACAATGAAAGTAAGATCTGGAAGAATTATGAAGGGTCAGACAGATTGTTCCTCCAGTGAAGACTTGGCAAAGGGAATAGGATTATTCCTGACATGAAAAGGAACTAGATGACTTGTCAGATAAGGTCAAGCTTTGTACATTGCTCACCTGCTGCCTTTATTCTGCAAACGGTGCACAGAATCTTTCCTAGTCATCATTCTGCAGCCAGCCCTGGACCTTGCAAAAGGTTCCAGGAATGCAGTTATGTCTCATCACTTCTGTCAGCTTTCTCCAAATGTTCATAGATCCAGTCAAAGATATACTATCAAGCTCATTTCATGATGTTAGAGGTTAGACCTGGATTTTCTCCCATATCTTGCTTGAAGAGTTTTGTTTCTAAGTAAAGAGATTTGCTCATCTGTCCTGTTAAATAATGTATGGTGTTAAAAAATGTGTTAAGTAAAAAAACAATATGCAGTGCCCAAAAGTACCTATAACATGTGAAGCTCAAAAGTGAAAAGTGCCACCACATACTGTATATGTAACTGCATCTTTATATTTTATCCTGTAATCACAGCCTACTGACAGTTAGACTTTGAATATGTAAACTGTTTAGTATATACTTCATTAAGGATTCTTTTATTTAGTTATTTGTGGATTTCTCTTAAAAAGTATAACTATATATAGATTCTTGAAAATGTCCTGTAACTTTTATACATAGATAGCTGGTCATATGCTGGTCTTTAGACTTACCTTATGGTGAGATGGCATAATAGGTTTAGGTTCCCTTGGCTTCAGGGCACACTTCCTGCCTTCTGAGAAGTGAGAGGAGAACAGCTGGTGGCAGTGATACTGTAGGGACCAATCACTGTTACCTGCTTCCTAGTGTAGCTCTTTACTAACAGGATGTGAAAAGGGTTGCTCAGGTTTTGTTCTGAAAGGGAAAGACCCATGACTGTGAATGAACATGTACATAATTGGTCCTCTATGGGCAGTCACTTATTTGGTGTTGCTACCTGGGTGGGCTCTGCTAATGATGTGAAAACTGTGTTAGCCATTACAGCAGCTTACCCTGTTTTATCAAGTTCTTTTTAGACCTATCACAGTCTCACACCTGAGTTCAAGACCAAAACTCCTGAGTTCAGCCTCTGTTAGTCAAGTGATGTAATTACAAATCAGGCCACTTAATGTGTCTTTTTTCTTCAGTTTCTGTATAGAAAAAAGAAGGTTATATTTACATACTTCAGTGGCTTCAGTGGGTGATGTTAAGAGTGGTTTATATTTGATTAGCACTTTGAAAATGAAAGTTTTAATTCTCGATTGTTTTCTTTCTTTGTCTGAGAACACTTCTCATCCAAGACTATGAGAGGCTTGTTTTTTGCATTGTCTTCTTCAGCCTCTCTTCCCCACATTTTTTCTTTTAAACAAAGGATCAGTATCTTTCTTCATGAATTATCTGTGAAGGCCTGCAAGGAACCAATGTCTTAGACCAAAGAGAGATAAGCTGAAATCCTACTCTTTTTCCCTACATGTGCAGGAAGAGAAAAGGCTGAAGGATGTAAAGAAGTTTTCACTGGCGAATTCTAAGCCAGGAATTATCTCCAGTTCTTACAGCCACAATGAAATAAAAATACTCATCCGATCTTTAGGCTGAGAGGGTAGTACTGTGTGCATTGACATACATAGAAGGCATTTCTTTTTAGAAATCCCAGAAAGAAAATATGTCGTTTTCCCCCTGAAAAATCTATGAACTGGGGAGAATTTCCAGATTTTTCTCCATAATTTGATGCGTCATTTAATTTACTCGTCAGTAAAATTAAAACCCCAAACAATGAGGTGAAATAATATTTTTAAAAGCAAGGACCATAGTCATGCTAGGGTGTTTCATACTTAATTTATGCCATTGGAGGGAATGGTTCACAATGAGTTAATTTTCTGCATCATTTTAATAGATATCACATGACACCAAATTACAGGAAAGAGGCGAAAAAACCACATGGATGTATATGGAAATATATTATTTCAGACTACTGTAAAATTAGATTAGGCAGTGAAAATGGAATCCTCCCACAGTAGTAGAAACTCATCTTAACGAATCCTAGAAATGTTATGAGAAAGAGATCATGATGCTGATATCATAGCCTCTCTTTTCACTTATGCCTCCACAAAATTTCTTTATTTCTCAGTATAGTGTAAGGTTGTTCATATTAAAATCCAATACCTCCTCACAATAGACTGACTCTAAGGATTACCTTGAAAATTAAAAATAATGCAGGATTACATGACAGAGAAAAAAATAAAAATTATAGTAGATTGTCATCAGAAATTATCATAATTCTAGCAGAGATGAAAAGGTTGTTTTAAGATGGGTCGCGAGAGCATTTATTACTGCTGATTTCCTGGAATTTACCTGACTCCTTACGTTAATAGTGTGGGCTATTTGTCTCCAGTCAAGATTTTCCTCCCAGTTTCACTGGGAAAAAACCACCAGACCCAACATAAAAAAACTTCATGATCTTTAGAAACGTATTAAATTGAAATAGCAAGTGTACGAGTATTTGGAGAAAAGGGAGTATTCAGTAATAATCTTCTAATTTTTATATTTTGAACAGTATTTTTAAAATGCAATTTATGTACAAAAGTGCAGATTAAGAAGTTGTACAGACCTGCTATATTTTCATTCATTAAGTGTCAGGTAAGTATCCTCATTTAATTCTTATTGGCAGCTGTTAGGTGTTCACCTCATCTCATTTCTTTCCTTAGAAAATTGCTCACTTTCAGCTTATTATCTCTCTATAGTCTCTGTATCTCGGTACTACTAAGGCAGTCTGGCAGTGTCTGACAGAAGCAAGCTGGGAAATTGGTAGCCTGCAGAGCATGTCTTCACTCTCAATCTTGCTTGCTCTCTTGCTGCTTCTGCTGCTAGTGCTCCTGTTCAAGGGATGAGATGAAGCCTTGATCACAGACTTCTATGGGAAGTGTTTGACCTATCATTAGCTACCAATATCTCATTAGATAAAGTTTCTCTCTCCCTAAATGAATTGTGAACGCGTGCTTTGTTTTCAATATGTGAGCTTCGTTTTCCCATTGTCGGGGGGCTCATTTATTTTGATTAGGCACCTTCTCTGCGCTTGGCCCTGTATTGCAGACAAATTACAATAGCTTTTAGAGACTTTTTTACAGCTGCCTGTATTTAGCATTGCAAGTGTATTTCTTATCCTTCTCTACCTCTCTCTTTCCTCCTGTCCTTGCCGTCCCTCTCAGAGCTCAGCCAGCTTCTAATAAACATTATGTCAGGAGAAATAGAAGGGTAATTGTTCAATAGCTGTAGAAAGAAGCAAGTAGATAAATACTCAGGATGCCCTGCACAATGGTCCTGATTTCACCGTGCAAGATCTGATGGAACAGTCAGGACTATGTGAGCCTCATAGTGGTCTTTAGAGAGGAGCTGATATTAAAATGAAACAGAGGTTAAGATTTTAAGGAGGTTACTTTATTTTAAAGACTTTGTCATGGAATGAAAACTGTGCATGATCAAGTCCTCAGAGGTTGAAATTCTGTTAAATGTGTTTTTTTCTAAAAGACTAAGGGTTATTATTGTGTAGGCTGTAAGTGTATCACTGTTCACAGGTTGCATGATGATAAAAATAATATCATATCAAAGATTCATCAATTTTTTTCCCAAGATTCAAACCACGCAAGAAGAGAAAACTTGCAGTGACAAACCCCTTTGCTTGAATGACTCTCTACAGTCCATTTCTTTTCACTGCATTAAGTTCACGGTAAAAGCAATGAAAGCTGAAACCTGATTAAACCGGTATATTTTATCTTATTTCCTGTATAAATCTGAGAGACTGAGTAAGATGGGAGAAGAGTCAATAACAATAAAAAAATGAATATATTATGCTCTTGATTTATGTCCCTCTGACTTTTTGGAAGTCTGCAATTAATCTTCTGATGGGAATCATATTTTCCTTGATATGTTACTTTTTGCTAGTGCAGAAAGGTATAGTAGCAACAAGATCAAGCAACTAAGTTCTCTGGGCTCACATAAGAGTACACAAAAATATAATAGAAATATGATGTTAATTGAAAAAATCAAGTGTTTTGAAAATGATCATATATGAATTGGGCTACTTCTATTCTTCCTGAAGAATATTAGAGCAAAAGTTTACTTCTAAGACTTTTTAGTTGTAAGTTTTCCATACTAGCTTCCAAAGAGTTTTCCGTCCTCTTTAAATATTAGGACAACTAGTTATTATGACAAAACAATATATGTTTGGTTTCTATGTTAGATTCCATGTCCTGGAATGGAATGCCTAAAATCTATTTGTTCTGTTTGTTCTTCTCGCTACGTGTTGACACCTGCTGATCTACTGACTGGATTTAGCATAACACAACAGCTTTCTTCCGAGAGAGCCCTGTTACCTCAATTTCAGTAGGTAGAAATTCATAATGATGTAAATACATCCTGTTTGTTTTAGTATATGTCTCAAATTGTCTTCTAAACATACTAGGAAGAGCTGTGAACTTTAGTGCAATATCTACCTATGAAAATACCCAAATATCTGAATGCCCCTGCATGTATTATATACTCAAGCACTAAATACCTTGCTCTCCTTCACTTTCTGCAAACTCTTACCTCTGTGCTCACATCATCTTCAGGTGACAGAAGTGTTGCCCTACTATGCTTTAAAATTTTCGAACATAAAAAAGAGACATGTAAGAAATTCTCATGGAAGAGTATTGTTGAATAGTCAAGAAGTTGATTATTTACTTTTGCCTTCTGATTTTCTTTCGTGCGTTGTCTTTGCTCCTACAGCAACAGGGAGTTCTTCTCCACGTTTACTTTGAACAAGTATACCTAAAAATTTACAATATATCTAAACAATAATAGCAAAGCAAAACATCCCTTACCCAAAACAAACACAAAACCTGAGAGCCATAAAACTTATCAAATAGACCTCTGTTAAAGATTAACCTTTAACAAAAATCTGAAATACTCATAGGTACTTTGGCAGTAAAGAGATAAGTTTCGGCTTTTTGAGGTGAGAAAAGTCTCTTGGCTTATTTGGGTAATTTTATGATACACTTCAATATTTTCTTGAATTCTTTTAAAATGAAATAAAGATGAACTTCCAGGAAGATTTTCAAAGTAATAATGCCCCGTTTGTTCTGAGTGAATTTTCATTTCTCCATAGATCCATGCCCGTATTATTATCTATACTCATTTACTGGCCTTCACCATGGCATGACCTCATAACCTACCAGAAGTTTAGGATTTAAGGCAGCCAGATTCCAGCAGTTTGAAGTATATTAATGCAACAATCAGTCTTATGCCATGTCTCTTTAAAGGCATGAATTTGGTTTTATGGAAAAAAGTTTATCCTATTCTTTGGAACAAATATCTTGGGATGATGCAACATGTATATTTGGCCTAAGGCAGCCAATACATTCTGGGCTTTTTTATTTTCAGAACAATAAAAAAAGAGAATTGATCTTACTCTTTAAGTACTAGATCTAGGCAAACCCCCAGGTTTCACTTGCTTTTCTTTCACAACCTACATTTTTATAGTAATTTATATTTCATAGAGCTTACCTGAACTGGTTTATATCATTGTTTGCAGCAGCATTTGGTGTTAAAATTAGAAGTGTCCAAGAGGAGATTTGGATTTTAGAACTTATTTATTATTTATTTATTATTCTACTTCTAAATCCATTCTTTCTATTCTTTCCTCTCTATTCTGCTAAATGCACCAGAAAAATGTAAAGAACTGTCACTCTTGAAAACTCAAATCTCTAAATGACATCAAACACGAATATTTCAGGCTGCTTTCAGTTTCATCGACATGCATGCACACATTATGTTCACGTGGATAACACACACATAGACAAAATCCCCCTTAATACTTTTTAGTCTTTTGAGTCATCTCTGCATCTTATCATTTTAGAAAGTTTGTCATTTCTGTTTTGGCTCAAGGGTGCTTGTATTTACATGACAATCTAGCTGTTGCTCTTTATCTTTTTTTACTGCCTTTCTGAAAAATCCTTTTGTTGTAAACTGCTGGTCTTGAAGAAGATATTGGCCCATAACTATCAAGCTTTATTTCAGTCAAATCATAAGGGAAGAACTAATGTGGTCTTTGTAAAGGCATATTTTTAAATAAAGAATCAGTATTAACAATATTCACAATTTAAGGGAATATTTATTTGATAAATTCATAGCCCAGATTAAATATATTCTCTTGATTAACATCCTGTATCAACTCTGCTATTCATTTGATCTCTTGCACTTATAGCAATATCAGATAACCTAAGCAGACTGTGTGCATGTGTACATGTATGTGTATACAGTGTATAAAAATCAGATGTGCACATAAATGCACATCCAAT
Organism: Cnemophilus loriae; assembly: GCA_013397755.1. NCBI lineage: Eukaryota > Metazoa > Chordata > Aves > Passeriformes > Corvidae > Cnemophilus > Cnemophilus loriae. The sequence goes on from VZTF01008130.1 coordinate 1,145,502, forward strand.
TTGCTTATAAAGTCATATACTTTTGCTCCAAATACTTCTCTGGTAGACAATTTTATATTCTTTCTCAATTCTTTTCAGGCCACTGTAAATATACTACCGACACCACTAATATGCAGTAATTTTTTTTAATAGTATTCTTTTACTATTTTTTCATTAAAAATAATTTCCATGTTATTTCACTCAACCTTCCACTCCTTTAATTATTTATTTTTCTTTGTATATTTGATTGCCTTCAGTATCATAGTTGAAACCCTGTTTGTACCCCTATTTATAGATTCCAGCCTCAGAGGTAGTTACCTTGGAAACTGTTTAAAGTGCACTTTCTTGACTATTTGTTCTATCAAATCACTGAACTGCCTTCTTTCCTCTTCTGTCTTTTGCTCCACAAAGCTTGGTACTAGTAAGCAGACTTGTCCAGCTTGTTTCTAACTATAACTCCCTTTCTTAGCGACTCAAGGTCACACTGTACAGTAGGTGTCTTCTCATTTTTGGGTAGCCATGAAATGTCTATCATATATACTTTTCTGCTAGCAGCTGCTGTTAGCAGCAAAACTGTACAGCAATAATTGGTCTAATGAAAAAAGTTCTTCAGAGACCAGAAGGAGTTACTGCCTCCCTTTCCCATACACTTCCCTTTACTGGGATGTGGAAACAATCGAAGTGAGAATGGTAAAGAAAATTATTTACTTGATAACCATTATTATTTTGAGAATGGTAGAGTAGTGTAAAAAAGCCATTTGAAATTTCTCAGGATCAGAATTTTAGTAATATAAGTACAAGGCTGTAGCTTCTTATCCTCATCCGGCCTTAAATACAATAGCTCTATTGAAATTATTAGAGTCTCAAGATTAGTGTATTGGTTCTGTCTTGATGTCTCTCTGCTTTTCTGTCATATTTGACCTGTCTCAAAAATCCTGACAAAAATAGCAGTGCTTATATTTTATACTGAGCGGCAGGCAGCTTGGAAGATGTTTATGAACACAGGTAAACAAAGAGAATTTCTTTTTTGTTAGAGTAAGGCTCAAATTGAATATGCAAATGAGAACTTCACCTGTGTAACCTTACTTTTATAACCAAATGAATTTTATAGCATTCTCTAAATATTTATACATTATTTATAAGCATTGAAATAGGCCCTTAAGCTTCACCAAGAACATAAGAAATGTCCTCTTTATATTAAAACAAGTAAATTGGTCCTGAATGCTTGCTGCTGTGGACAATCATCATATTCCTTATCAGCTCTCCCTTTCCACCACTTACTTCATCATGTTAAATTAGGATAAAGAAGAAAGTTCAAATTCTCTTCCTTGGTCTGAAGAATAAATTGTGCTATGTCAGTATTTTTTCCAGAACAGATTGCATCTTGATCTATACAGAAGACCTATAGCTTTCTAGCCACGGGTCATGTATTTGAAAGGATAATGAGGAGTTTACTTCTAAAGAGTTTTGAAAGGAGATATATTTAAATAACCACCATGACCTCTCTCTTGCAGATCATTGCAGATGTATGAGGAGATACTCATTTCTGCATACCTTTGAGAAGTGGGAGGAAATATAAATAGACAAAAAGTGATTTGGCTAGTTTGATATAGCAGACAGAATATTTCTGAAAATTTTTGAATATAAGTGTTGCTATTATAGAGATTCATTGGAATTAGTATCCATCAATTCTTAAGAATTATATTGCGAGGCTGCAACATCTTCTACAAAAGTTTTTTGATGCTCTTCAAAGTCCAAAATACCTAACTTTTCTTAACTCTCATAAAATACAGGAGGCTCTAGAGAAGCTGCTACATAGAAAGGACTATTTGTTAAACCTGATTATCTAGCCTACTTAAATTCAGTGTTCCATTTAGAATCTGTGAGAAATACGTTATAAAAATAAAACCACACAGAGATATGGTATTTGTATGTATAAACACACAAAAACACAGAGCAAGGGGTATACCCATATCTGTGTATAAAGATATATGGAATGATATACTGTTCCAAAAGGCTAAGGATTGGCTAAGTTACGGATTTGGGACCTGGTAGGAGTAATGCGATGAAGGAGAGAATGCCATCATAAAGAAAAATGCTTTATATCCAAATTCAATGAGTTTGACTACGATTTTATGCTCTGTTTAAAATATTTTTAGACTTTACCTCTTCTTCAATAAGAAGAGACAGTGATTATGAGGGTCAAGGACCTCTTTACATGAATGTTGCTAGTGACTATAAAGTGGTGGTGTTGACAGGGAGATATAAAGAAAGGAAAAATGAGGATTTTCATTCAATATCAATGACATTCTGAAAATAAATAATGTTTTAAAGATAGGAGTGAGGCTTTGTCCTGGATCATTAGAAAGGATTTTAGGGGTTGTATGACAACAGAATATTGATTGTCACTTTAATATGTTTTTTTTTCCCTGAATAAATATTTTAGATTGCAAAACATGTTCCTCACACTGGATTTCTGACAGAGGCAAAATTTTAATTGTCATGGATAAACTATTTAGGAGAAAATGCAAACCAAACAAAATATTCTGTTCAGGCAAATTGGAACATGACACAAACGTAGTTTCATAGCATTTATTTATTTATTTATTTATTTAAATAAGTAAATTTTGGCTTAAAAAAATAGGCTTAAATTTATTAAAAAATAAATTATTGAGCTACACCTTATCTTTCAAATCAAACAAGCAAATAAGCAAACAAAAAAAGATACCATTAGGACATCTTTAGAAGAGTGATATATTTTTCAGTTCAGGGTTTTTTTAACTGAAGTGTTGACCAGATGGATTTTTCTCTAGCAACCTTTGATAGTTCAAAAACTCTGAAGAAAAAAAGCCAAACACTGAGTACTATCCAAGCTGAAGGCTTCAGCTTGATAATTTAGAAAGAGTTTTTCATTTGTAGACATTACCAGTAAGGATGCTTCAGAAAAAATGTCATAGATGATTCTTTAAGAAAAAACACCTTCTTCCAAATCTAAATGAACTTAGGCAGACGGACACTACTACTTCAGCACAGTCCTTTTTTGACTGTTCAGATAACAGAAGTTGTTGTATTGCTTAGTGTCATGGCTTGACAGGTTTTGGAGTGAATTTCACCCTGCCAGGTCCTTTTGACGTGACAGGACAAGTCATGTTGAGATACACCCTCTGTGAGAGCCAGTATTTAAAGGTTTGGACGCCTGAAATGTCCTCTTTTGCTTTCGGCTTCTGAACAGGTAACAGGGAGGAGGGAGGAGCCCGTGCTGAGGCAGGCCTCTGGGCCGGGGCTAGCTGGGCTCCCCGCCGGCCNAAAACTCTTGCCCCAGAGATGAGTGCCCCAGGGAAGATGAGCCAAAAGAGAACTTTGCCCCTCAGAAGAAGACCTTTACTCCGAGAGATGAAGATGACTCCAGAGAGATGACAGAACTTTTGTTTTATATTAGAAAAGCTCATCCTTAAAACTATACCCCATAAATTGACGTGTCCCACGAAAGCAGCTGTGGGAAGGCTGCAAGGCGTGGGAAGGACTTTCACAGTAATCAGATGCTGTAACCCGGTGCGGCTGATTCGCTGTGATATTAAAGCCATGAGAGAACTGTTTCTTGTGGAGAAAATCTCCATAGCAAGAGAGACTCCTCTCCCTAAGTGAACTGAAGAAAGGTTATTTTAGAGGTGACTGAGAAAACACCAGGTTTTGTGTCTTTATGTTTCTGGTGGGGAAATATCTGAAAGAGAAGTTTGGGGGGAAGAGAAGTTTTCTGAAGGTTTAATCTGATTCTTATTATCTTATTTTTTTCTTTTAGTTCTGTTAATAAAACTTTCTTTATATTCTTTAAAGTTTGAGCCCGCTTTGCTTCTCCTTATCTCACAGAGGGAAACGATCTGGTGCTAGGCTGGAGCTCAAGCCACTACACTTAGAAGACAGTATCAGCAAGTTCAAGGTCAGATTGGACAGGGTTTTGAGCAACCTGATCTGGTGAAAGAAGTCCCTCTCCAGGGCAAGAAGGTTGGACTAGATATTCTTAGAAGATCCCTTCCAACCTAAACCCTTCCATGAATCAATATGAACTTTTTTATCAGTCCATGATAAAGTTTTAACCAATTTGCACCATGGAGTCGTGAATTTTGGGCTAATCATATAGTTTAGTTGTAGACTTGGCAGTGTTACAATCATGGTTGAGCTGGCTGTATCTTAGAAGATATGTTCTTGTCAACCTAAATAGTCCTATAAATCTCTGATTCTATGACATAATTTGCTAATACCAATTTGCTAATACTAATGATTTTCTTTATTGAATAAGTTTTTTGATTAATTACCAAAATATTTAGTATAATATAGAAATATACTGAATGCCATTAGTCAAGTGGGGTAAGCGTAATCCAGAAAGACTAGTAGAAATTTTATCTTTAAGTGTTATCTCATAGGGTTCATAATATTTAAGTGTTCATAAAAAATGTATCTTTTATTTCTCACTGATGTTTATTTGTGACCATTGTTTGGACTTCATTCCAAACTAGTCAGCTCAGTCTGGAGTTCTCTTAAGGATCTCTGACCTAGGTGTAAGTTTTCCATATTCTGCAACTGGAAAATAAAGTTGTCCACCATATACAATTCGTCACAGATTTAGAATACTTACAGAAATTTCATTTTTGAATGTGTATACAAACTTTATACAACGGGTGCATTATATACAATGTTTGAAATATGTAGCATGTATTCCTTTTTTTTTTGTTTTTGGACAGTAATTTTAAAGGGACAAAATTTTTAAAAATGTCTGAAAGTTTAATTTTGTCTTGGAAAATCATGATCCTGAGACATCAAAAAAGGAGTATAAATTAATTTATTTAGACACAACCGTTAAAAGGACAATAGCTTTAGCTTCAGTTTCTGAAGGATTATTAGAATCCAGAGAAGTAAATAAAAATGAAGTATAAGCTTGCACAATGCTTAGGCAAGATTTTTAAAAATAAGATGATTTCAGTGAGCTGGTGTATTTTATATCCATCGATGTGTGTGCTTTGCTAGCTTTATTATCGTTCCAAGCATTGCGTATAATGGATGATAAAAGTGAAGACGTAGACAACTTATAACCTGTAAATCGGTCTAGGAGAGCTGTGTAGACAGTAAGAAATAGCTTAATCATTGTCTTCAAGGAGTTCAAAAGGTTGATCTCAAAGACAGGTAAATGTATGCATGAGCTTGTATTAGTTCCTTCTCCATCATTTGAAATTTCAAGTAAATGGGCTGCCCTGCAATTGAGAAGAAAAGGTACTGCACTGCGGCTATGGTATTTGGTATTGCTTAGCTAAAGCCTGTTTAAAGGGGGAGAAAATAAGATTGCCTTAAGCCTCTTGTCAGCTTCCAGTCTGAAGTAAATTCATACACAACAAAAAAAAGGCTCAAAGAAAATAAAAAAACGGAAAGTGGAAAAACAAGCTGGTCAAAGCAAACGTTTAACATATCTCTTCTCTAGGCATTAATAATAATATACGTGAGTGAGGGTCAAAAGAGTTGAGGCGAACAAGAAGCATTTTGATGCAGGCAAATGGAAAAATAGTCAGCTAAGCTAGTGATTTAAAACAGATTGAAATTTTTAAAGTCAGGCATAAAGGTCACAAAATCAGGTTCAGACTGATAAGGCACAGTGGGCAAGTTTTAATGAATTCTCAGTAAATGGTTTTAAGACAAGCACTCCGGACTTGAATATTGAGATAACAATGGGGTTTTTTTGTCTTATCAGTAGGAAAAGAGCTAAGAAAAATTCTAGTGGAAGATCAAAAAGAATTATGAAAACTTGGTTTTGAACAAAGGAACTGAACTAAGACTGATTTTACTAACTGCTGCAGAAAAAAAAAGGTTTTTAAATTTTTTACTTTTATTCATGTATTGGGGGCAGCAGAGATGCTGTTTTATGTTTTCAAAGTGTTAGCAATCTAACATTTGTAAACAGCAGAGGAGGTGGAATTAAAATAAGAATCAGCAGAGTCTAAACCCAAGTCATTATACCTGGCAAAGAAAACAGTGGAATAATAGAGTGAAATGGAGGTAGGTGTTTACTTTTTGTACTTGAATATGTAGACAAAATGATTATATAAAAAAGATGGGAAGAGGTGAGGCTGAGGTCACATGGCTCGTTCAGTCTGGAAAAGAGGAGACTGAGGGGAAACCTCACTGCAGTCTACAACTTCTTCATGAAGGGAAGTTGAGAGGCAGGCACTGATCTCTTCTCTTTGGTCACCAGTGGCAGAACATGAAGGAATGATCAGAAGTTGTGTCAGAGGAGATTTAGGTTGGATATTGGGAAAAGGTTCTTCACCCAGCTGGTGAGTGGGCACTGGAACAGGTTTCCCAGGAGAGTGATCACAGCACCAAGCCTGACAGAGTTCAAGAAGTGTTTGGAAAATTCTCTTAGGCACACGGTGTGATTCTTGGGGCAATCTTGAGCAAGACCAGGACTTGGACTTCAATGATCTTTGTGGTCCCTTCCAACACAATATATTTTATGATTTTATGATTCTGTGAATCTTCAGTGTAGCAGAAATCCATTTTGTCTATAAAACATTATGATAAGTATTATAAAGAGACTCTTACAGGCTGCTTGAATACCTTTACTAGACTTTAAAAGAGAGATCAAGATTGGAGGAGAGTTGAACACCAAGACAACACCAGGACAATTTTTGCTTATGCATCATTGGTGGAAGGTATCTATCTAGTTCAGTAATGGACCATATTAAGTGGACAGTGGGTAGGACTAAAATATGATTGAACTGGCAGGCTCAAAGGGTTGTTATAAACAGCTTGAAGTCCAGCTGGAGATCAGTTGTAAACAGTTATGCTCTCATGTGGATATCAGGTCCCATACAGATTCACTTATGATCTGGATGGTAGTATCTCAGCAAGTTTACAGACTATACAAAACTGAAAGGAGTAGTTGATGGACCAGGTGGTTGTGCTGCCATTCAGAGGAACCTCCATCTTTGGAAATTTTCAAACCCTAGACAACCTGCTCTGCTAGACTTTCCTTGGAACTAGGTTTTAGGATAAATTATCTCCAGATGTTCCTTCTAACCTCAACAGCTCTGTGATTCTAGGACTGCTGTGGTGATCTGGGACACTGGTACACGGGCCATCCTCTCACAAAACAGGAATGAGCCTCACTAGTTTTATTTTCCTTGCATGTTCTATGTCCATTTGAACTAATGGCCTTTCTTGGAGGAAATTTACCAAACTGAATTAAGGAAGGGAATAGTGATTGCATTAATAAAACATAACAATTTGGGTCTTCCTTCCTCTACCAGCTTCAGTGTCAGCACTATTCCTCTTGGAATAGATGAGCCATTTCAAATTTTTAGCTCTCTTTAACTCATGCTAGACATTTTTTAAAGGCCTGTGGCTTTGTGCTGGTTTTGGTTGGGATAGTGTTGATTTTCTTTGCAGTAGCTGGTATGAGACTATGTTTTGGATTTGAGCTGAAAACAGTGTTGATAACACAGGAATATTTTAGTTCCTGCTAAGCAGTGCTTGCCCAGAACAAATGCCTTTTCTGCTTTTCACCCCACACCACCAGTGAATAGGTTGGGCGTGCAGAAACAATTGGGAGGAGACAGAGCAAGGATGGCTGACCCTAACAGACTAAAGGGATATTCCACACCATATAGCATCATACTCAGCATATAAAGCTGAGTGGAGAAGAAGGAAGCAGGGACAGGATGTTTGGAATGATGGTGTTTGTCTTCCCAAGTAATGGGTACATGTGATGGAACCCTGCTTTCCTGGGGATGGCTGAACATCTGTCTGCCCATGGGAAGTGGTGAATGTGTTCCTTGTGCTTTGCTTATGCACACAGCTTTTGCTTTACCTGCTAAACTGTCTTTGTCTCAACTCATGAATTTTCTCACTCCTACTTGCAAGTCCCATAAGGATAATAGTTGATAACAAACAAACCCAGAAATATCATGCTGTATGGTTTGGCAACCCTAGAGTAAGTAGAGCAACTAAGCAGGGTTCTGGGATTTTCTTTATTCTTACATTTAGCTCAAAATGAGGAAATCAAATAGAGAGTAACTAGAATATAAAGAAAGTATTATAATTATGTGACTGTGGTTTATATATAATTTTTTTTGTTTGTTTCTTTAGACATAGTAATTGCCTGCTTACATTTTTGTATTTCAAGTAAAAACACTGTCAGGGATAAAGTTACCTATTGAACATATTTGCTAGAAAAAAGAATCATAGAATTATGGCAAATACTGTCATGATCTGAATGGAAAGTGTAGGCTAATTGACAGATGCTATCATATCTGTCATGATGAAGATTAATATACTTTTCCCAGAGTTCTTCAGTAAGTTGTCACCTTCCAAAAAGGTTCAGTCCAACTTTGTCATATAAACATAAACCAGAATCAAATTATAAGAATATGTATGCAAATTAATAAGATAATAATTCCTGTCCCCTTTGAGAAATGGAATTGATTGCACAGTGTTGATGCACACTAATGAAGTTAGCTATTGCTAAGATGAAACCGTAAAAGTTGATTTGAGTCTTATGACAAGTTAAAAATTGTTTGTGGAGCTATACACCTTAAAGCAGGTTATTTTTCTTTATTAATTTACTCGTTGACAGAAAATGTCTTTCACTTATCTGCAGCTATTTATTTTAAAATGAACTAAGGGTGTATCTGTCCAACTGCTGATCCAGGTGCTCATTAGAAAAACCTTTCATGCTAATTAGCACATTTTAAGCAAACTCAGCAGATGACTGATATTCAAAATAAATATGAAACTATTTCTTTACTTGCCCAAGAAATTTCGTCCACTTTGTCATGTTTGAAATTTTTTGTACTGTCACCGCTTTCACTGCTTTTCTTCTTGGCATATACAGAGAAATCATGTTTGCGGGGTTGCTACAACCCATTTTCCAGCTCAATGGCTTTCAGACTCATAGGTGATCTCTTTAACCCTATCTGTGAGTAGTGAAGGTGTCAACCAAGGAGTCACCCAAAATAATATAATCATGATAACACATTGACAGTGGCATCGGTTGTGTGCTAAAACACAATCACAAACGCTATCAGTGCAACTTTTAATTTTTGTCAGACTATGTGGGAACTAGATGTAGTAGTCTAAGTAGTATAGTATACAATGCAGAATGAATTCAATGAGTTTTCTCTGCTTTCACTCTATTTTTGCCATTGCCATTGTTTTCAGTCTTATGTAATACCTGTGAACAGCAAAGCATTAAGTCAGTCACCAGTAATGTTGTTAGCTTCTGAAATTGAAATTTAATACATATTTACTTATTGTTTATTAGAGGTTTCTAAAATAATTGCTCATAAATTAGTTTCCATAAAATTCCCTGGAATAGAATTTTCTCAAATATTTCAATTAAAACAAAATAAGGAACTAAGCCAAACACTGTAGTCCCAGTTGTTATTATTGGAAACTGCTCAGCGAAATAATTTGGTAGCATCCTGAAAAGGCTGGCTTGTTTTTGTAAGCAGATTAGCAGAGATAACGATATAAATTTAGCTAAATTCAACTTAATGGATTCTCAAGCTACATCAGAAATTGTGTTTCGCATTAGCTTTTTACTACATGAATAACAGAATTACCTTTCTGTCCAACTGTTCAATTTACTGACAGTTTGACAGGGGAAACAGAATGATGCACAGCTACACCCAGAGATTCCATGAAGGAACTGTCTAGAACCCTTGGCATTTGGATAATCATAGAATCATTGCATGATTAAGGCTGGAAGAACCTTAAACATCCTCTAGTTCCAACCCCCTTACAATCATTAACAGTAAATTTTCTAGGAGTTATCACATACCAGCCCACACAATATTTTTCTTACGGCAGATAGATTTCCTCTAGACCACATCACTACATTTCAAAAATCTGTTCCTTCTCTTGATCTCATTTCAGAACTTGGATGTCAGAGGCCACAGAGTAATTATTTCAAGCCATGTTTGGAACTCTTCATTATTGATAAAAAATTCTGTTCTGCCCCCAAAATGCACAGATTATAAAGTGTAATTGCTTTTACTATGTGCAACTATAAATACATCAATTTTGAATAATATTTTAGTCAATAATAAAGTCTTCTACTATGACAATCAGTAGAAATTTTTAGTTAGAAAGCTTAAAATGTCACCAAGGTATATCTGGATACATCTCACATGATGTGATCTTGCTGAGCAATAGAGAAAATTTTTATATCAGCTCTTTTATCTATAAAAAATATTTTTTTCCTCAAAATGAAAGAAATCCATGTTTAAATTTTTTTCTTGTTATTATGTCTAAATTTTTCTGCCAGTTTTTTCATTGATATGAAATTTTGCTCTCTCCTATTTTTTCCATCATTCTGCTTACTTTGTTCCTAATACACTATTATCTAAAACCTTTTTGAAACTTTTTTTAAAGTTTAGTTTATCACTGAAATTTCACATTATTGCTCACAGAGGGAAAAAAAGTAAGGATTGAGGGAAGGTCATCCCAGCCCAACTGCTTATTTCCTTGTTCTAGCTGATATAGCTCAATGTTAGCACCGTTTTAACTCTGATTTTTGTAATTGAAGATGGTGTATAATAAGACCACAGTTGGACCTCTGTTTGTATTGTAAAGTACACAGAGAAGATGCTGAAAATAGGAACAAATAAGAGATGACAGCACTTTTCGTCTTGATCTTTACAACAGGGCAACTGTTCAGGGCAACTAATGTGAACAGAACATCTATAATTTTAAGGCTGCAATGCTGAGGTCATACCATATGACAGATGCTTCCTGGTGCAAACATGAGAGAGCACGTCACTGTTGTCAGGAATAAGTATCTGTTCCTACAGCCAATGCTGAATGTGTTCAAATTAAAATTGCTTTTTCAATTTAAAGTTCAATCTAACTTATAGAGGATATAGTAGCCAGGGTTCTACTAAAAACTGCAAACTATGTATTTATAATCAGATTTTGAGCAGCACAAGTTTCTTCAGTTTATATAGGGTAGTGGAAATACAGCGCATGAAGTGTTCACTGATTTTGCTTTGGACTTTCCTCTACAAAAATATATGAAACAGGGGAATTTTGGATTCAGTAGTTTCAGAAAGTCACACATGATAGTGCTACTCAAAAATGATACTTTTTTTCCCCCCCTAAAGACTGGTTCTACACAGTCCAGTTAAGGCATTTGAAATGCACAATAATTAATCAGCATAGGATTAGCTGGAGAAATCTTAGAATAATCTATGACTGAGTTTTGGTGTATTATTTAACACTAATATGACTGATTTAAATCACTGGGTGGTCAAACAATCTGGTAATTTGTTTTCACATTTTCATTCGTTGGAAATTTTCAGCTGCTTTATTGCTGCTAATTTTGAGCAATTCTTCTGAAAAGAATTCAAATAAAGCAGTTAATAATGCTGGAAAGTGGATTCTTTCCCCCGTGTTCTGCCATACACTTTTTCTGCCTGTTCCCAATTGTAAATAAAACAGAAGCTTTGTAGAACTTAGTCTTCAAAAGCTATACTATATCCCTGTCTCTGTTGAACTACATTTATAATGCCTTGACTTACTTACTGCAGATGTCCAAATTGCAGGATGCAAATAAACATTAATTGTACTTTAACTTTTGACGTGTTGTATGGTTTTGTCAGCAATGCAATTTTCTCCATCAACTTCTGGTAAGTTGGGTAGGGGCTCTATATATCAGTACTAAAAAATACTCAAGACTGCATCTTATAACTCTGCTATTGTCTGTGTTTTCTGTATGGATAACTAACTGAAAACATGTAAACTCATTTATGTGTGTAGATGAATTCTTCATGATGTATTAATCAGGAACCAATCTAGCTGAAAATTTCCTCTTTTACTGTAATTTTTAATTCCAGATCTTTTAGATTATTTTTTTTTAAATTATTTCTATTGTTGGAGGGAAGCAGCTTCTAAAGTGTTGTGTTGCTTATCTTCTCAAGTACGCTGTTTAGGAGACTAAAGGTGTTTAAAGATAAAACTGCCAAAATTATTCCAAGATCTGACAGATTTGCTAACAAAAAATTCTTCTGATCAGTATCCCAGCACTCCTCTACACCTTTGATAAAAACCACATATGGCATCAATCCTGTTTGCCTGAATTAACTCAAATTTTCTAGTCACCAAGGTCAGAAAAGTACAGAGAAAGACTCAGCTGTTAGCACATATGGTCCAATGTGGTTGGTAATTTACTTCGTGTGATAAAAAAGTACAGCATGCTAAATCCAAATCCCACTGCAAAGTACCTCAGTGGTGGCTTATGCTAATGTATAGACAGCAAATATTTTGCATGAGCTATTTTGTGAAGAAATACTGTAAATTATTGGCCATTTTGGATGTAAAGAGTTTTTTTATGTCTATCAACAGAACGGATAGGTGAACTTACTGGGAGAAAAAACCCTAATAATCTGTCTGTGCAACCAGGCTCGTTTTGATGGCCATCATTACAAGCAATAGTTAATGCTACTGCTGCTGCTTGAGTGGCGCTGATAGGAAAATAATGACAGAGGAACTTCCATTAAGTTTTTGAAACCTGTGAAGACAATGAAACAATATTTATTTTTAACTGGGTTTTTTTTTGGGAACAAAAAGACCAATAATAATTAATGGGCTTTCTATCTCTTCTGCTTATTCAAAGAGATCTTTAACCAAAGCAATGCTGAGTTTTACTTCTAATGGTTCCCAATAAGTTTATATCAAATCTCAACAGCAACAGTGTTTTGAGGGTAGCACATATTAATTGTGCTTTGAATATTGCACAAGCATCGCTCGTATGGCTAGAGATGCTGTGAGAATGCATTTGTTAAAATTGCGACGTGAAAAATTCTTACTCTATTAGAGGTAATATTTAAAGCAATATTTGTGAACTTCATGCTCAGTTCCAATGATAAAACTATGCAGTCTGTGCTTTTGGAAAAGGAGATTGTTTTCAGATACAGTGCAAATGAAGTGTGGAGTTCTGTGCTTGCAATTTGTATTTGAGAACAGGCAGAGTGAGCAGAAATAGGTTTATCTTTACAAACACCCAGAATATAGGATATGCTTTAGAAACAGACTAAGTTTGATTAAATTCTTATTCCTATTTATAAAGGAAGAAACCTGCAGAAGTGTGAGATATATGACACTTGTCATCTTCCACAGTATTTTACAGGAAGAACTCTTGTGATGTTAGTTATTATTCAGTAGAGGACCATATATCATTCTGGTATAAAAGGCAAGAAAGTTTTCTGAAGTCCATTAGTGATTTTGGAGCTATGAAGTCTTTACTTATTTCCAGGTCAAAACTGATAGCAAAAACTTATTTCAATAGCATTAGGGTTTGGGTGTTTTAAACCATAAATTGCTTGAAATATTTAACATTTGTTCAAAATCTTCGGGTTTTAAAACAAAAAGTCAGCGCAATCAGGGCAAGAGTGAAAATGTCTTTCTCCGAGCACTGCATTTTTCATTCCTTGTAGCTCTATTCTTGGCAGAAACACCTTTCCTCTTTTCATTTGTGCTCTATGGACCATAAAAACTGCCGTTATGGAGGAGAGAACACTGTATGCATTACTTTTATTGTTTTTATGCTGACACAACAAAATCTAAATTGTCTGGTTCACTTAGGGGTTTTCAGGCCTCAGTGGTTCTGAAAAAATAGGGGGAAAAAAAAAGGAAAAAAAAGTAGAAAAATAATACTCTGAGGTCAGAGGGTTAGAGTGAATGAGACCAGGATGAAAAAGGAGCGTGTCTTTTTCATTTTTCTGTGATGACTGAGAAGAAGCTAGTCTAATAGTTCTAGGAGACAATAAAGAGATTATAGTATTAAAGAGATCGGTGTTTATAACTACTTGCTAAACTGTTCAAAAAATTAGATGATCCTCAGAAGCCCTCTTGAATTAAATTTATGTGCTGGGTGATAGAGAACAACTAAGCTGATTTAAGTCTGGTCTGCTGTCCAGCAAAACTGGAGTAAGGTACAATATTTTCAGTATACTTCAGTTGCTACTGATTAGCACTGTGCTGTGTAAAAACTATGCCTTATCCTACAGCAATGGTTCCAAACTGTGCACGTCACCTGTCTGAATGGAGTTTGGATTGTGCATGACATTGTATTATCCTGTGGAGGCACCAGGTGCAGATATGCAGTTAAGACCAAATTGTGTTTTACACATAACGTGCTCAGCTATGTCAAAATCAGTAATTATACTGCTTTGGCTGCCTCAAAAACAGCACTTGCTTTTGGAGTGTAGAATTAGATAAGGCTTATGAGAAACTAGAAATTATTTTGGTCATTAAAATAAATTTAAATGTATTATTTAAAACAAAGTATCTTCAACAAGATGTGTAGTGATTTGTGAAAGCTAAAAGTTAAGTGCGTAAAGCTAAAAAATTCATAAGAAGTGTCATCTTTTATTCTGATTCCTGTATTTATCACTGTTTCCTTATATTGCTTATTTATTTATTATTATTTATTACCTATATTATTTCCTTATATTAGTTATATCCTTTATTACTGTTTAGTTCCAAAGTCCCAGTAATGGATCATTGTTGTCCACTTCAGAAAGACTGAGTTGTTTGGAGAAAACAGTACCTGTTCCAAAGAATTCGGTTTCATATTAAGAACTGGGAGAGGTGGATCAGTATACACAGAAATAAATTACAGAAACAATAAAGTATATGAAGTAAACAATGGAGAATACACATCACTGGTCATTGATAGATATTTGAACAGTAGCAATCAGCCTTTACAAATTTCCATTTGGTGAGACTACAGGCAGGTGAACAGTCTATTTATGTTTCTGTACAATTTATTTTCATTTATGATGGTGTTCAAATTCTTTCAGATAGCCTTATCTTTGAGTTTTGCTGTATTTATAATTCTTCGGGAGAATTACAGGATTCCTAAAGCATTCTTTACCTTAGGCTGTTTGTTCTCTCAGTTTTAAGCTTGTCACTCTATGATTTGAAATGTATTCCATTAATTAACTTTGTTGATCTCTCTATTAATGGTACTAATCCTCTGTAGCCTAAAATACTGGAGATATATCCCAGATGTTTTAGAACATCTATGAGCCATAAGAGGATTGACTATAATATTTGTTTCACCTAAATTTGACATCTAGCCTTCTTATGTTTAGAAAAAAATCTTGAGATACATGAGTGCTTTTTCCATTATTAACATCAGAAATGTATTTTCTAGTTTATTTCACAGCTATGTAGATTTAGGGCATATGTCAAAACAAAATGTCAAACCTACAAAAAAAGAATAAGGAATGAATAAAATAACTTACTATATGAACATTTAAGTTTGGCTTCCTATACTCGTGTTCAGGATTTCCGAAAGGTCATGTGTGAAACAGTTGGGATGAGTCTACTTGAGTTCCAAAGGAATGAAGGGGAAAGAAAGACAGGAAAACACACTCTGCTGGATAACGATGCACTTGCCTTTGGCTTGATGTATGAACTACATAAATTCACAATGCTTTTGCAGTTTGTTTCTTTTGTTCTCACTTGTTTGGCTAGGGTTTTTTTTTCCAAAACAGGAAATTATATATTTTGGTTTGTTTTCTTGAAATTGTTCAAGATCAAAATTTGAAGAGTCTCCAGAAACTCTTATTAATTACTGTACATAAGTTCATACTGATAAAGAATCAAAGAAATCAATGAAAACTCAAAGTTGGAAGGGATCTCTAGAGGTCCTTTACTCTTGTTAGAGGAGATCTGCTTTCCTAATTGAAAGCATAGTGTTAGATTAATTTATTTAGAGTGCGTGGAGTTAGATTAACTTGTTCAGAGTTACATTAAGCAGTCTCAAATATTTCCAGTGAGTTGATTCTACTACTTCTCTGAGCTACATGTTCCAATATTTAGTTTTTCTCATGGATGAAGAATTTTCTTCTTATATACTCAGAGAATTTCCTATTAGCAGCTCTGGCTATTGCCTCTTATGCTGTCACCACACATCCTAATGAAGAGAGTACCTTCAGCTTCTCTCTAACATTCTCTTTAGGTAATGGAAAAAGGTGATTAGATTCTCTGTAAGCCTTCCATTCTAGGAACAACAGCATTTTATATAAATCTTTCTTTGTAGGTTAAGATCTCC
Organism: Cnemophilus loriae; assembly: GCA_013397755.1. NCBI lineage: Eukaryota > Metazoa > Chordata > Aves > Passeriformes > Corvidae > Cnemophilus > Cnemophilus loriae. The sequence continues at coordinate 1,161,586 of VZTF01008130.1, forward strand.
AATCCTCTGATCACTTTGTTGGGCACTGTCTAATTTTAACATGTCTTTGATTTCAGAGAGCAAAAACTGGACACAGTGCTCTTAGTGTGGCTCTACAAGTGCCAAGTGTTGTGGGTTAATTTCTTCCCTTGTTCTGGGCTTGGCTATAGTCTTGCTGATATTGCCGGCAGTTTGCTTTCCTGCAGCAGAGATGGGCTGCTTATGTTCTGCTTGCTGTCTTCTTGGGACCATAAGTCCTTTTCAGACAAGGGTCACTCCCACCAGTCAATTTCCAGCCATTATGGATGCTTGGGATTACTTTTTTCCAGGACAGACTTTAAATTTATCTTTCTTAAACCTCGTGCATTCCCTGTTATATTAATTTCCAAGCCCATTGTGACTTATCTGCATGATAGCTCTTTCTTTCAGTATTTCTACCTCTCCTCTTTGTTTTGTGTCATCCACAAACTTCATGATGGTGCTTTCAATATCTTTTCCAAACTGCTTGTAAAAACACTGAGTAGTATCAGGTCTAGGAGTGACCCTTGAGGTACTCAAATCTTGACAAAATACTAATCTGGCCTTGAGCGGTTAACTACCACTTTCTTTGCCAGTTCTCCACCTGTAGCTGAGACATCTGTCCAGTTCTTATCCTTCCAGATTGTCATCAAAGGTGTTTTGAGAGACCATGTTGGACACCTTGATAAGGCTCATACAGATTGGTTTTTTTGAAATCTCTTTTCGAATGTCATTCCTTTTGTCATCACGTAAATGATGAGCTTGGTGGAGTCATTCAGAAGTGATATTTCATAGTCTGTCCATTACAGAAGGTCAGAATGAATGGGCTTTGCTCCTTTGGCCTTAAAAAAACCCATTAATCAACTTTAAGAAAAGTGACTTGTGTCGACTAAGCATGCAATGCTCAGGAAAACAAAAATCACAAAGCTGATATATTCAGTGTAATAAATAGAAAATACTATAGTAGGATTGAGAGTCTGTGGGGTTTTTTTCCTGACATAAAGATTGTGATGATTTAATTAAGTGGGGAGTGCTTTCATAAAATATAGCAGAACTGGGTTGCTAACTTTTAAATTTTTTTTCTCAAAATTTAATTTAAATTACCTTCAATCTTTCCTTAGTTACTACAGACTCTTGAGTTTAAATATTGCATGGGTGAAAGCCAAGCTGAAGCATTTTTTGTGGCACCTAAGTGCTTTTAGAAGCCAGGAAAGAAGTTGTAAGCTATCATTAAAATAAAAATCTCCATTAATGGATCTGCAATTTTTCCTTTGTAGAGAAATATCAGAATTTGCCTGGCACATTTTTACTGTGCACTTATCCACTCTTGACTTGTATCAGGAGGTCTACTTCCACGTACTTTGATCTTTGTTTATTCTGTAATTTTTTCAACATCCTGATATTTTTCTAACCTTGTGGTCCAGAGTCCTGCTGCTCAGATATTTCTTTCCAAGCCAGTGCTCCAGGATGGAGCAGTAAGTAACACATTACTGACAATGACTCATTCTGTTTCCAGACTCATATTTATACATAGCATTAGGCTATGACTAACTTAGAGCCTTTGCTGTGGTTCCATTTGTGGTCCCTGACAAGCACAGTTATCTTCCAATGATGTTTAATTTATGAGCAGTGAGTATGACACTGACAGTATTCTCTGAACGTCATTGTGAGAGCTACCATTTTATGCTTCAGGTTTGATGTTGAGATGAGTTTCTAGATTTGCTTAATCTTTTCATTTCCAGCTTTCCTATTAGTTAGTTCTCTTTTTTCTTCCAGTGAAATTCAAGGCATAGGCAGCTTTCTTACTACTCTGCATTATCTCCAACATTCCTGAGGGAACACAAGTATGGTAAATCATGTCACCACAAATTATCTTACACAGACATCATTTCCGGTTGATTTCAAGTTGGGTTGGATTTCCCGACAGTGATTTCCAGTTAGATGAAACAATATGGTGAACTAACCCAGATAAAATGATACACTTCATTGATGGACTATATAGGTTGATTAACCAGATTGATTTGCTCACAGTGAAATAAGGTGGAAACATAATGTAAATCGCAGCATCTGCTTCTAACAGTATGAATGATACAGTCATAACCACAGGAAGCATATTGGAGTGTCGTTCTCTTTAATTCAATGTCAAATGGGCTCCTGATGCTTTTGATTGCCCTGACTTCTTGATTTTCGTCAATGAGTCTGCTGCGTATTTTGGCAAACACAGGACAACTATTTGTGATTGTATTTTCCTTAATCAAATGATGAAGGTTTTTTAATTTAAGATTGAAAAAAATCTCTTGAGCATTAAAAAAATCAAAATATAGGGTTCAAAAGCAGAATGGCATTTTTCCCTGGCATAATTTCAGCTTTTATGGGTGGACAAAAGTAGTGCAAATACTTTCACTTTTTGTGCACTTTCTGTCACCCTTGTTAACTTTACAGCAATGAGCCATGTGCACTGATACTCCAGGTTTTGTGTTCTCTTCTAAAGTCTCATTAATCACGTGTAGACTGTTTTAACGTTTTTGTTTTAATTATTCCAGTAAATGAGCTGTCCTGTGTGGGAGCTTTCTCTGATTTTGTTGATGACCTTTTTTCTTTTCAATAGTAGCAGTGGCTTCATCCTAGCTGATTAAATCAGTCATTATAATACTCTATCCTTTAGAGGATATAGTATTTTTTTCACATGTTCTAATGATTGAGTAGAAAACAACCATTCCCCTTGATAATATATTTTCATCCTGAAGTTCATGTTTTTTTCTCAACAAAAATAGAAAAATGCATGTGTCTTACAGTTAATTCTTTATTTTTTTTTAATTGTATCTCATTTGGCTTTTCCTTTCTTTTCCCCCTCAACATATGTCAGCAATGTGCATCTAGCCATTTACTAAAATTGTTTTCTCTGCCAGTGTTTTATATTGCTGAGATTATTCATGGTGGCTAAAATATTTACGGGGTTAAAGACTGTATGATAAAAGAATTAAATATGAGTACTTGGCAAAATTTTACAAATCTTGAAAAGCATTTATTTCCACCCTGTCTGTATTAAAGAGTAACTTAGATTCCTACAGAGCTGATGTGCATTGCTTGAAGTATATTATGCTACGATGCAATATTAAGTGCTTGCAAGAATTATTTGTTTAAAAAACAAAAACTATGAGGAGAGACCCTACCTGTTTGGTCTTCTCTATTCTACGTGTTTACAGAATATTCTGAGGAAAAAAGCTTTCCTCTTTCACTGTTACTAACATCTTTTGCAATCAGGCCCAGACTACGTTCAGTACAATAACAATGCACATAATGCAGAGCTCTAAAAGTCTTCAGTTTTATTAGCATTGACACTAGACTTAGTTCAAGTGCTTGATTTGCCAAATCCCCAGGCATAGTGAAAGAACTCTTGGATTATATCTCATCAGGAGGACAAAGTAATACCTTTTTTTCTAAACAAATGTTCTTTTCATTCCGCATACACTGCTAATTCTCTTTTGGGTCAGAATTTCTGGCTGTCAATCATCTTAACTTCAGAAATGTTTGTGGCGTCAATCTTTGTTTAGTATTTCTACGAGAGCTGATGGCAGAAATATGTTTAAGGCTGACAATAAAAGAGGAAAGACACCTTAAAAAGTCTGATAATACTAATGCTCACACAGTATTTCTATAATTTATTTACTAGGCAAAATTTAACATTACAGAACATTTTCTGATACATCTTGAGTTTGCAATGTTATTAAACAGATGGGGCAAATGTAGTATAAAATGTTCAGTATTTCTAATAACTTCAGTTTATCCAGTCATTATGATCTCTTAAGCACTGTGTTTTACAAAAATGAGAAAAGGTAATTATCTTTTTTTTAAACCGACTCAGGCAAAAAAAAAAGGAAGGTACTCATTTGTAGTTGCACAGCATCAATTTCTTCCAAACTACTGACTCCTTTGTCCCAAATTTCTGACTCCCTTCCTACCACATCAGTTCCTTGTATTCTGGAAATATTAAATCAGAAAACACATACTAATTTTTAGGACTTCCAGTAGTCAATTTCTGTAAGGCAAGCTAGCATTATTGTGACCAGAGATTGATATTATGTCTTACCTAAAATCTTTCTGCAAGTATCTTTGTCATGTATGATAGATGAAATGTTATCTGCCCTCTCCTTCACAACTGTTTTCTCCATACACTGCCATCTGTATGATGCCATCTGTAAGTGCTTTGATTGCTTCAGATTGCCATGCTATGCATTAGGTTTTCAGAGCTGTTCATCTGAGTGATTGAAATAAGAGCGAAATTTCACTTCTGCTAGAATCCACAGATTCTCCTGCAAAATGCAACTACATAGTTGATTATTTTCACTAGAGTGAAATAATTAATAGTTTTCCACTGACCTGAAGTACTCATAGGCCTTCCTCCTTCACAAAAACATATAAACAATAAAACGAGATCAACATCAGATATTTCACATTTGACAATCTGTCCAGTTGTTTATTTTTACGTGAAGAAGGTGAGAAGTACAGATGAGATGAAAGGCACAGGCACCTTTAGAAAATTACATTGGTAAAACCTGACATGGAGTAAAATCTGAGCCGAGAGCAGTGTGCAAATTGAGAATTTGCTTTCACTCTTATAAGTATATTATTCTTATTCATATTGCATCTAATATTTGTCTTTCAGAAATCCAAAATCTCCACTTATGACAAGATGTGGGCCTTCATGAGCAGCAGGAGGCAGTCAGTACTCGTCAAAAGTAATGAAGAAGGTATCCAACGTGTGCTTACCTCTGATTACGCATTTTTAATGGAGTCGACAACCATTGAGTTTGTCACACAGAGGAACTGTAACCTAACGCAGATTGGAGGCCTGATAGACTCCAAAGGTTACGGCGTTGGAACTCCCATGGGTAAGTGATATGTCAACCACTTGTTCTCTGTTTATTAATCAATTGCTGCAGTAGCATGGGAAACATCCCGTACACTGTTCTTTTCTTTATGTTGCTAGCATTTACCTTTATTTTCTTTTTCCCAACCAGGCAAAATACATATTGTGTCAATGTTTATCGATTTTATTGTATTTTCCAAACATAAAACAGTTGTTACTTTATAAATAGTTGGATATTTTCATATGATAAATTTGCCTTATATAGTGCCTTCCATATGTTCAACAAAAACAACAACAAAAGTACTTTTCACAGTACTTTATTTTATTAAAAAAAAGTTTTAAAGATGTTGATCTCTGTCTTTAGAGAATGAAGTGGAAGGCCTGCATTAGCGAATGGAGCTGATGCTTCTAAAGTGAGAGGGCTAATCACTGAGACTGCTAAAATAGAAGGAAAGATTCCATACCATGCCTCAGACAAAACAAATATTGAATTAGCCTTGCAGAATACGGCTTTGCATATTAGCATGGAAATTCCAGTCCTTTAAGTACTTTCCAGGTCAGCTGTTTTTTACTAAATAAAACATTTTAGTTGCAAGATTAAAAGCCAGCTACAGGTATTAGCTTGGCTCTAGCTTGGGTACTAGAATCCACAGAACGGGATTCAGCAAAAACTGAGTTCCCACTGAGTGCAGAGATTTTTTTAAGGACATGAGATGAAGATCTGGCTTTAGATTTCAGAATAGGTGGTAATAAAAATGATGCGGCCCAAAGACTGTGAGTACCGCACCATGTTTCTACTTAATACTGTAAGGTTGTTCTTCTGGCTTATTTCTCAGGCAAGTATTTATTTAAACTTCATTTTTAACAAGAATTTATCATTTTGTGATTGATGTGGATATGTTTTTATTTTTTCTTAGGTAGGTCTTATGTTTGGTATTGTTTTTATCTGTGTTAATAACATATGCTAAATCATTGTACTGGAAAAGTTGAGTCCAGTACTTTAAATTAAGCACACGAAAGGAATTTTAAGAAATAAAGTTTACTGGAATATCTTGGATAAAGAGGTATCTAGCATTATTCAATGCAGATTTGCCTATGTATTGGATATATTTTCTGCTACTCCAACAACATCTTTGAAATTTTCATTATTTCCATAATTTTCTATGTAATGGACACCTGCTGAAGAAATTATGATTCTGTTCATGCTGTCTTTGCACAGTTAGTTGTTAGGAATCTAGGTTTTTTTCATACCAATTTTTCCACCCTGTTCTATTCTGGCTTTTGTATTGGTGAATATATTCTGTAAATGTCAGGATGGACGGGACTTCAGTTCTGCTGGTCTTTTCGGCACCTTACATCTTCTTATATATAAACCTTTTTGTTATTTTGTTATTTATACCTTCTGTTCAGGTTTAGTATGGAGAAAATCAAATCTTAGGGATAGTTTAAAATCCTTGAACAATTTGCATGCAAATTTGTGAAGCATCTGAAACATGCCCCAGAAATTTAAGTGAACATTAAAATGCCAAACTGATAGGAATCGGAGAGACCAAAACACTCTAGAAATTATTCTGTTTATGTGTAAATCAGAGAAACTTCATAAACACCAGAGAAGGCAGCTTTAAAACAGTGATAAATCCAGAAACAGAATTCTGGAGTTTAAGTTTAGAGGAAGAAATGCTGAATGTAAAGAGGCAAGGAAGGAGGTAAAATGTCTGTTGGTCTTTGTCCCCTACTTCATATGGGGAGAGTAGGCACTATTTCTTCACTAACTTTGAGTCATATCAAAGACATTATTCAGCTCTTATTCATCTGCAAGATTCCAAGTAACAACAAATTATCTGTGTCAAGAGAAATAATAGTGTTGTACAAGGGGATATGTGAGCTGACAGTTGTCTTGAATCAAGATGAAGCAAACAGAGGACATACCTGCAGGAATCAGTGGTCACCAAAGGAGGTAAAATAAGAGTTGAAACAGTGTTAAACTTAACAAAAGAAGTTGAAGAAAGATCTGAAAAAAGATGACAGCTTCATAAGGGGAAAGAGAACAGAATGTAAAATAGCATGTAATGTAAAATTTTTCACAAAAGATATGAAGGTAGAACAAAATAGCATTTGGGGCTTTCCCAGAACAGCTAAGAATAAGAGATTAATCCAATATTTCAGCAGTATCTATAAAATGCTGTTGAGAGAGCTGACGTTTATAATGGGTTTATATCCTGTATATTAGGTGCACAGTCTCAGAGGAAAGGGATTGTGCAGCCTCTGCTAGAATGATGCAAAGTTTGCACATACGTTTGAAAGAAATCCTTATGAAGAAGCATTTCCATGGTGTCTGTCAGAATAGTTTTGTTAAATATTTTGCTTTATTGAAGCTAAAAAGTATTATAGAGCAGTGGATAATGCAAAATATTCTCATGCATTATAGCTAATCTCATTTCTACAGTAAAAAATAATTCTGGAGACTTTAAAAGAACTTATGACATGGTTATATCTATAGAAGTAGATTACATCATTATTTAATGACTATGAAAGAAGTTTATAGACATGCAATGGAGTAATATCTTTTTAGAGTTAATAATCCTAAGAATAATTTGTCAAGTGCTTGGAAAACTGCAGTGTAATGGCTTCACACACAAAGTATATGTCACTGCTTTTGCCTGTTTGAGCAGTAACTTGTCTCCAAGCAGAACAATATAAAACTACTTGTGTTCATAGAATCATAGAATCACAGAATATGTTGTGTTGGAAGGGACCCATCAGGATCATTGGGTCCAACTCACGACCCTGAACAGGACACTCTAAAAATCACACCATGTGCCTGAGAGCATTGTCCAAACACTTCTTGAACTCTGTCAGGCTTGATGCTGTGACCACTTCCCTGGGGAGCCTGTTCCAGTGCCCAACTACTGTCTGGGTGAAGAAACATTTCCTAATATCAAGCTTAAATGTCCCCTGACTCAGCTTCATGTCGTTTCCAGTCCTGTCACTGGTCACCACAGTGAAGAGATTGGTACCTGCCCCTTCACTTCCCCTCACAAGGAAGTTGTAGACTGCAATGAGGTCTCACCTCAGTCTCCTCCAGGCTGAACAGACAAAGTCACCTCAGTTGCTCTTCACAAGGCTTCTCCTCCAGACCCTTCACCATCCTTGTGGCCCTTATTTCGGTGCTCTCTAACAACTTAATGTCTTATATTGCAATGACCAAAACTGCCTCCAGCCCTTGAGGTGAGGCCACCCCAGTGCAGAGCAGAACGGGACAATCCCCTCCCTTGCCCGGCTGGTGATGCTGTGCCTGATGCCCCCAGGACAGGGCTGGCCCTCCTGGCTGCCAGGGCACTGCTGACTCATTCAGCTTGCCATGGACCAGGACCCCCAGGTCCCTCTCCACAGTACTGCTCTCCAGCCTCTTTTTCCCTAGTCTTTACACACAACCAGGGTTGTCCCATCCCAAGTGCAGAATCCAGCACTTGCCCTTTTTAAACTCCATACGGGGTTACAGGCATGGTGTTGGGAAGATATAGATGTCATCTTCAAAATTTACAAAAAAATCCAGTTTATCTCATGGAATAGTGGCTTGAAATTGCAGAAGTGTTTGCATATAAGATTAAATTTGTATAATACAGTTGTTACAGGTCTTATTTTGACTACAGTAGAAAGGATACAGTTACTTTTGGAGAACAGCACCAAAAGAAGTAGGTGCAACATATCTTGATTATTTTGAAGGCAATAGAATTATAGTTAGTGAGAACATAATTTGCTTGAGTTTAAGCAGCTACAAGAAAAAGAGCTAAAAGCTTTCCTAACAGAAAAATATGCCATCAGTTCATGACAAGATAATCACCTGGAAAATGCAACCAACCAAATATAGCACCAGTTTAGGGTACCGCAGTAAAAGCTCTCTGCTCCTGATGTTAATATTTTAAATTTAGAGAAAGAAAGTTGCACAAGATTAGGAGAAAAAAACCCAGTGGATCAGGCCGTATATGGGTATCAATTCCTTAAAAAAAAAAAGTGGAAGCAAAATATGAGTTTACATGGTTATTTTATTTCCTCTAAAAGCACTAGTGAAGTAAAAAAAGTTGTTTGCTAAAATGTAACTTTGAGGAAGGAAGTTGGAAACTATGTACTTTCAGCACAAAATAGGGTCATCAGAATCAGTGTACGTCTATTATCAGAAGGCACTATTTTTCCCTTTCTGTGTTCTTCATCAGTGCATCTGGTTGAGAGGAAAACTATTTGCAGAGTTGTCAACATGTGTATAGCTGCTTTCTAGTATCTAACATATTCTAATAATGTGGATATGTATCTTCCACAGTTATCTATTAGAAATGCCCATAAATTTCTTTTAGTGATTGGAACTTGGCTTTTTGGGGGCATTCACCTCACCATCCAATATGGATATTCAAGGGAGAAATGAGGGGAGGGAAGGAAGGAAGAAGAAAGAGAGAGAGAAAAGACTCAAAAATAAAATGAACAGAGAAGTGGTGGGAGAGGAGCAAGGAGGGAGAACAAACACTTTTGGTATGCAGGGCAGCTTATGCCTTCCATTACAGATACTCTGAAGTGTTTATTATCATCTCCGGTAGTTTCAGTTTCCCATTTCATCATCATGCTGGTTTAAAATTTGGTTTGTTCTTGGATAAAGCTCAGTTGGGCTAAATTTACCATTGCAAAAAGTTCCTAAATGTTTCTGATACATCCACGCGCTTATAGTCATCCCATCAAACAGAAATTGTAGCATTTTTCTCAAGAAAACCTGGACCATACAGCAATCTACTTTTTATGTCCTACTGAAACACAGTTAATGTGAATTTCTTATGGTCAACATACTGTAAAATACAGTAATATTAAGTGACAAAGGCTATTTTCCATAATGGATATTTGTTAAAATCATTGCTAATGTGAAGTGAACTACATGAAAGTTTAGGAATGTGGCTTCTATGCATTTCATGTTAAAGCCTTAGTGCTCTGTGAAGTTACTTTTCACTTTTCTTGGGTTTTTCCTTTTTTTTTTTTCCCCTTTTTTTTTTTTCCTTTTTTTCCTTTTCTATTTTCCACTTTCCAATTGGAAGGAACATAGTTGAAATCATCTTTTGGAAAAATCATACTTCGTCTCTCTGGGATGGTGTCAGGTTCTTATTTCTTTTCTAAATTCCTGTTTCTCTTCAGCATGTTTGACAGCAGGCTACTTCCCATCTGGCTTGGGCAGATTTTCTACCAAATTGCCATTTGCTTCTGTGTTGAACCTGGAGCACATAGATGGCTGACAAGTGAATATTTGGAAGTGATTCCATATGAATACATGTACTGAACATGCACCTTTCAGATCGTCTGCCTTTATGTGGCAGATGAGGAGTATCCTGTCTATATATGTCAGACAAACTCTGTTTGTGTGGAGATATATGCAAAGTGATGCCTTTGACATTTTGAGAATGAAAAATGGTACGTGTAAGTAATCTTTAAAAATTGCATTTGTTTCTTCAGGCTCTTAAGAAATACAAAATGAAAAGTAATATATAACTATGGTGCATAGAAGAAATTAGGGCTAGTCATTTCTCTAATGTTTCTCTGTTGCTGAGCTGCAGAAAATTGCAGAATTAGATTAAGAGGGGGCTTTAGCCGTGTAGCAGTGATGTTCCTATAACATCTGATAATGGTAAAAAAAAAATTGAGAAAAAAGTGAAATATCCATTTCTTTATCCTTTATTCCTGTGCAGTTAATACAATCAAATTCTGCTATTAATATTAATAATGCCTCAGTTGCAAAATATAATGAGAAGAATATTTGAATCTGTTACATGATTCTCTTCAGTTTCACAAGGTTTTTTGACTAACTTTTCACTTGCTATGATCAAACGGATTAAACTATGACTCTTCTAGAGCATATCATTGTTTGTATCCCTGACTCTTCCATATTGGTGGACTACCAAGATGCCCTGAAAAATGCAGGAAAGGGTTTAGCATTCAGATCTTTTAAAGCTAATTGTTAACTCAAAAATTATTTAAAAAAAAAAAAAAAGCACACTCCCCTGACTATATAGAGACTCTTCACTGTGCATAGGTACAAAACACATCTCTCAGGATATAAATGATGTTAAATGATGTATTTTGGGGTCAACATTTCCAGAATTTCATTGCCAAGATAAGTCTTACATAAATACCCATTATACAAAGTTGCAATAACTTGCAATGGTAACACATATACAGGTATGGAAATTTATTCATGTAAGTGCATAAAATAGATCTGCACAGGGTATATTTATAAATTCACAGTAGAAAGTTGGCAACTACTGTGATGCAAGCAAGTTATACCTCACATGTCAAGAAGAAAAATATATGAGTAAAATAAACAGCCTTCCAGCAGAGGTGCATTGGCTGCAGGCACCAGATATCAGCACACTCACCTAAGTTCAAAGCATGAAACAAAACATCAAGGTTCTCATGTTCTATTGATTCAGAGGTACCTTTTCAAGTGAAGTTCTCTTTTCTGTAAATTCAAATGAAATATCAAATAAAATGTCTTTTTTGGCAGACGTTTTTACCTCTCACACAATAAAATATATTTTTCACACTACATTGTTCTGAGAGATTCTCAAAAATGTGCCCACTCACATATGAATTCCAAAAAATCTCTTTGGCCAACTAATGTAATGTGCAGATCACTTGCATGTAGAAATTTCTTTATATACTTTTGCATAATGTAGCCAATCTTGACATTTTTAAATTTTATTTTGTAAAGTCAGAGCCAAGAGTGGGGTTAGTTTCCTTTCTTTTGTAATTTTTTTGGATTTCAGTCAGCTGTGTAGCATGTAATTAAAATGTTGTTTGGAGTATGTGCATTTTGAAGACAGTAAAATTCATATAACTTCATCAGACATAGAATCTAGAAAGAGTATTTCACACTCTACTCACTTAAATTAAAGATTTCACTGCAGAAAAAAAAGGGTTTAAGACAATAATTTATTATCTGCTACTTGATACCTTCTCTAGGAATATGACTTCATGAATTATTGATATTTATCTAAGCCATTAATAAATTAAATACAATAGCATTCCTCTTGCCTCAGTGGAAGGCTGCTGGATTCAAAGAGAATTTAAACAAACAAATAGTTTAATCAGCAAAGGTATAACAGTTATCATGTTGTGTCCTGTAACCATGTATACATTCAGCTGATTTATACTGTTCAGTCTCTAGGGAGTGACCCATAAGAAGTATTCACAGTAAAAGTTTTTATGTTATAATACTGAAATTTTTTAACTGACCTGACCATGTTCTTAATGCAGGTATTTTACAAAATATATCACTATCTGCCTTTTTTTAGAGGCATGTTTCCAAATATAGAAAATTTTAAATCAGGCACAGCGTGGAACATAAATTACTCAAGACAGACCTTTTAATAGATGCTTGTAATTTCAAATATTACAACTTAATATATTAAAAATGCAAACAAATAAATGATTCATTTCCTAAATATGCAACAGCAAGTGAAAAGAATAGTCTTAACTCTCCCCTTAGAGTTTAGTCATCCTCCTTCCTTTCTTCATTTATTATTCCAGACAGATTTTTGCATCCTGTTTTTTTCTGTAATCATCTAAATATTAGTTTACTTTTGGGGTTTGCCTGTAAAATAAAAAGTAGATAAAAGAAGAGTAAATGCCTTGTAAATGTATGAATAACACTTCATCATCCTATAGATGTGTAGGATATTGTCCTGTATGTTTTGTCTAGCTTTTAAAAGACCAGAGCTTTGATATTTGACATAGTGTGTCTGAATAGGATGTGTGGGAATGGTTTAAAACTGCACCCGGAGAAGTTTAGACTGGATATTAGGAAGCATTTCTTTATCCAGAGGGTGGTCAAACATTGGAACATACTTCCTAGAGAGGCGATTGATGCCCCAAGCCTATCAATGTTTAAGAGACATTTGGACAATGTCCTTACCAATCTGCTTTTACTTGGTCGGTCCTGGATTGGTCAGGCAGTTGAACTAAACTATTGCTGAAGATCCCTTTAAAATGAAATATTCTGTTCTGTTCTGTTCTATTCTATTCCTTGAATGCCATCTTTATGCAGTCAATTTTTTTTCTTTTCTCTTTTTTCTTTTCTCTTTTTTTCTTTTTCTTTTTCTTTTTCTTTTTTGCTTTTTGTTTTTTTCCTTTTTTCCTTTTCCTTTTTCTTTCCTTTTTCCTTTTGTCTCTTGTCTTTTTNNNTTTTTCCTTTTTGTCTTTTTTTTTTTTTTTTTTTTTTTTTTTTTTTCTTTTCCTTTTTTTTCTTTTTTTTTTTTTTTTTTTTTTTTTTTTTTTTTCTCTTTTACACTTGGAGAAGGTTATTTGATGCTCCAAAACAATTGGGTTGGAACGTTATATTTTAATTACTGAGTGCCTTCACCTTACTTCAGTGTTCCCAATATGTTTTAGTGTAGGTAATCAGACCAATCACATTACTTCAGTTCTTCCAGTGTTCAGTTCTGACGGAGTTTCTACTTCTTGCTAAGAAGATGAAGTTCTTTCTTGCCTTTTCAACAGCTTTCTGGGGACAGACTTGAAGGAAAAGACTTTTTCTTAAAGAAGTGTTTGACAAGAGACTTTTACGTGCTTAATCCTTCCATTCTATAGTGACCTTCACTGGTCCTGCACACGTGCACAAGCATTTCTGCACGTTTTTATCCTGTTCCTCTAATTTCAGTTTACTTCAAATAGAAGCAACAGTGATAGCAAAGGTTTATAGATCTGACTCTGTGAACCAGATCATTTATTAAATCAAAACAAAATCAAACAAACAAACAAACAAACTGAACAAACCAAACAATCTGAAACAAAGCTTCCCAGGCATAACATTTCAATCTCTAACATATGTCAATATGAAAGTAAGGCTGAAGTTTCACTGTTGTGTGAAACTGCCATAGGGATGCTGCACTTTGCAAAAACTGACAGCTATGTGAGCTGGTTTAGTGACCTAAAGTTCATCTTTTTTCTCATAAATTTATTTTGCTTCATATTTATCTACATAGCTGCTAATGAGGCTGGAAGACAGCTAGTCATAGTATGAAGGAAGCAGTGACAGCAGGCAAACAGGGTTGTGGAAGAGAAAATAGGATTTCTGCACAGCCAGCTGTTAGACCAAGTCTGAAGAAAATCCTGAGAGACTTCCCTGCTTTCTGGTAGTTTCAGAATGGTCTAATGTATCAGTCTAATGTCTCAGTAGCAGAAATAAAACAGTTGTAGTTCAACAGAAGCGAGTAGACACTGTGCAGAGAGGAGACGTCAAAGATGACTTTTCCATATGTTTAAAACTTTTTTTTCCCAATACCTTCCATTCATTCTATCCTAAAGTTTGCAGAACTTGAGCATCATCTCCTTCACATTGGTGCTTCTTTTTTTTAACTTCTTTTTCTTTTCTCCTGGAGGTCTAGGCTAAGAATCAAAGAATGTTATGGTAGCAAGAGAGACACAAGAAATGATAATACAGGCTTGTATTAAATACATTTTAAAAAGAAAAAAAAAGGATCACATGGATCCTTTCAAAAGTAACTGCTTGGAGTTTATAAACATTCCTTACTCTTTGAAGTTAAGTCTTTGCTGTAGCTAAGACTGCTTTCTGTATCCTGACATAATTCTCTTTTCACACCTCCACCAAACTTAAAAGGTGATGTTTTGAAGAGTCATTTTGAAAACTTTTCTTAAATCTCAGGCAAGAGTGGAAAACAACGCTAGTGAACACAATAACTGGCACTGAGCATTACCGGCACATTTATTTCAACTAATGCATACATTTGGCAGTCAGTGATCAATGCAGAACATAATTTTTGATATTTTTTTTCCAGGAGACACAGGCAGGTTTTTTTTCTTAAATATTTTTGTTACTTCTCTTAAACATCAAGCAATTTTCTAAAATCAGAATTATATGTTGTCTTGTTTGAAGAAATAAAAGAAAGAGAACACTCTAGGCTCCACAGAGACAGTTAGTGAGATTTGCTTCTACTCTTCCAGTAACTCTGTTTTGTCTGACACTGGCGGGTAAACAGAAGGTCTATTCTTTTTATACAACTGTGATTAAATATATTTGTGTAAAACCAGCAAAGCCACAGATATGAATGATACAGAAACCTTTCAAAAAGCGGGCAGTTTCAAAACTGAAGGGAATAACGGGTAAATTATATATAAATTTAGTCCCCAAAGTTGTTACCAATACACTTGGTTGATGGAACTGAAACAAAATTCTACATATCTGAAAATAGTGAACAATTCGGAAGTTTAAAATTTTCATTGTTGCGAATGTTTTCCTGGATTTCCTCTGTGAAGTACGAAATCCAACAATCAACACCGGCTGTCAATTTAATCATTGTTGCGATTTCAGACTCTGTAGCTATTTCCTGCTGATATTGTGTGGGACACTGAGGAAATCTGAGCTACCTTTATTACCTGTTGTAAAATACTGCTCGTGGAGAAAAGTTTCGATCTCACAATCCAGTACTCTACTTAAAAACTGTGCATATTTTCATATGTATATGTATATGTATATGTATACGTATATGTTATATAGCCCTAGTTAATTTCAAAATTATTTTTCACTTCGAATATGAATACTCAACAGACAAACATCTTCCCCCTGCCTATAGTTTTCAAGATCTAAAGTAGCAGTAGTAGTAGTAATAATAATAATAATTCTAGACAATAATTTGGTATTTTTGTTAAAACACCCTAGTTCTCTTGAAGTTACTTATTACCTTCGAACCATATGAATTACATAATATGAGAATTCTTTACCAGTCCTTGGAGACAAGACATATAAACAAATCCGTCTCGGTAGAAATAAATAGGAAATCATGTACCAAGACAGAGCACCTTTTTCTTCTGTTTACCTGCACTTAGTCTGTAATCCTTCATACAGTCTGAACTGTAATATTCATCACTTATACGTGCACAAAAGTGCTGAGCTTCAGTTCTCCTGTAACTAAAACAGATTAATACATTTGTCTTCATTAGTTGAACGTAATGCACAAAAAAAAAGGGTGCAAATTATTTATTTTTATGCAGGTCAAGCCATGTATTGAAACTAATTTGAGAATTTCAACTGCCTGAGCAGTTAATTTATTATTTCTGAAATGTAAGAATGGGTAGCTAACATATTGGATGAAAGAACTGTTTTTTATAGTTGCCTCAGGATTATGAGCATATTGAAGCACTCACTGTCTGGGAGGCATGCTGAGACTGAGCTTTATATCAATGAGGAATTGCCAAAACACTTAACATCCTGTAGTTGTTGTGAGCCGACTCTGCCTTAGCGAAGCAGCTTCTAGTAGGAATTTACGAGAGATGTAACCAAGGCAAAGGCATTATTAAAACTTCATGTTGATATTACTGTGCCTGGGACCATAATGTATGACGTTCACATATGTCGTATACATGTTCTAGGAGTAAGTCATATGAGAAGCAACTGAGGGAGCTGGGGTTGTTTAGCCTGGAGAAAATGAGGCTTGAGGGAGACCTTCAAGAAGGTCAGCCTTTTCTCCCAGGCAACTAGCAACAGGAGAAGGGGAAATGGCCTCAAGCTGCTCCAAGAGAGGTTCACGTTGGATGTGAGGAAGAATTTCTTCACTGGAAGTGTTGATGAGCATTGGATTGGGGTGCCCAGAGAAGTGGTGGAGTCCCCATCCCTGAAAGTCTTCAAGAAACAAGAAACAACTGGATGTTGCATTCCATGTTATGGTTTAGTTGACAAGGTAGTGCTTGGTCAAAGGTTGGACTTGATGATTTTGGAGGTCTTTTCCAAACTTAATGATTTTGTGATTCTGCAGTTCTATTGATTGCATTAACAAAGGCTCATCTACAAATTTAAAATGTCTGTAGCCTGATATATTGCCCTTAATTAGAAAAAACGCCTGGTGTGTTACATCCCAGCACATGGTGTTTGCATGGTTTGCAGTTAGATGCACCCAAGGCCACTTCACACCTCAGTTCATACCCATGATGAAACAGTTAATAGCAAGATATTAGTTGTTTAAAGAATTTCCCTTATAGCTTGCCAAAGGATTGGGGTGTTCTTCAAAAGCATGAAATGGGTTTTCAGATCTGGACAGTGGAGCTTACACTTGTCTTTCAACAGTAATCTTATCTGCTTGACCAAAATCTTCACATATACCAGAAGTGCTTGTAGAATTACTTTAGGCTTCCTTAATCCATCTGTTTATTTCTGGGTAGTGTTAGACAAATATTTCTTTCAAAGGAGGCTATATTTGCAAACCATTCATATGTGAATGTCTCAGATTTGCAAGGAGAATTGAAAAAAATAAAGCACTGTATAAATATGAAATATTTTTATCTGTGGCAAAAATAATATCATTGATTTTCTCACTACAGGTTTCAACAAAGTTATCTTCTCATTCTGCAGCTGTGCAATTCAACAGGGGTAGAGAGATAATAGTGTATTATGATTATGATCTTTTCAAATTGTCTCTAATGTTAAAATGCATGAAGAGTATGAAAAATGTTACTAACACTCATTTGTTTAATCTGTCTAAGAGATGTGCTTTAGAGCAGTTTATAATGACAGTTTGAGGAGTGGCTGAAAAAAACTAAACTGTGTCAAAAAAAGAAAAAAGAAAATAAAAAAATAGAGTTTGAATGGCTAATACAATAATTTAATAGTGATCTGGGGATTTAAAATAGTAAAAAAAATCCACAAACATCTTCATTCTGTTCAGGTTATCTTGGTACTACAAAAATAAAGTGTATATTTAGTATTAAACCTCCTCTCATCATATCTTATTTTAATTATTCATTGTTGGCAACCATTATCCTGTTTTGTTTTGTTTTGTTTCATAATGCACTCTGTGGAGGATAAATATGTTTTAAGCTAGTTGCAAATTAATATTTTTAAGTACATCCCTTTCCCTGTCCTAAAATAATGAGTACTTATGAATACGAGAATTATTTAATGGCTACTGTACTTCCAACTCTCAAATATTCATCTAACTTTGGTGTCAATTATTTTGCATACTTATTGCTGGGAAATTAATATGTAATAAATCTCAGCGACATCATCCATCTTGGTTACATTTCAGCTTTATATACCTGCATGAACTTTAAAACAATGGTTCTATAAATAAATGACCAGAAATTAGCCTGAGCTGGGAATGGTTATGAGTGGGAAGAAGTGAAAACAATTAGAGAACACACAACCTGAGAAAGTGGTTTGATTACATTTAGCATAAAATATTGATTTTAAGTGTTTTCTGACTTACTAGCAACTTGTCTTTTACAACCCATACATGTAGCTCAAAGATGAATACATATATACATATATACACATATATATACACACACACACACATATATATATGTATGTATGTATGTGTATATATATATATATAAAAAACAAGTGAGCAGGTTTGGATTTTTGTTTTAAATGTTTGCAGTTTTAATTTAGATATGGGGTCGTTTAGACTGCTGTAAACATCTACTGAGGATTTTCCACTATAGTAACTGCAACTTAATAAATATTTACTGTTTACACCGTGTATAATATTGAAATATTATAATCCTAATGAACATGAAGAGCTGGGTTAACAGTAAGAATCTACAAATGCTGATATTTTTTTTTTTTCATCAAAAAGTTGATTTTACAAATGGAGCCAGGGACTAGGAACTGAGAGAAACCCTTTTCTTTCTTCATACATTTCTTGGGGTTTTTAGAATACACAGATAGGAAGAATGAACCAAGCTGTGTTGACCCTTCTTTCTGTCACTTCCTTCCCATCCCACTTAGAGAAGGTAAAGCGGGTTAGAGAGCTGAGGTGGCTCTAACTTTTAAAACAAAAACATTTGTGTGGAGACAAAGTCAGTGCTTCTCCTATACCCAGTACCTGATACTTTCATATGCCATGTTACAACTGTGACTGTCAGTCTTTATTACTGAGTGCTGACTATACTCTAGATTCCTGGAAGGTTTTTCAGGCCCTGTGATGTATGAGGCTGTAGCAAATAGTTTTCCATGGTTCCTCATAATCTAAACATCTATTCCACAGTTATGTGTAAATGAAATACCTTCCATGTTGTTTCTGTCATGCCTATGGCTGCAGTACACACGACACTTGCGAGAAACTGAACTCCATGTAGTGTGTCACCAGTTATCTCCTGGGAAGGAATGTCTGTTCCAAAGGACTGAACTGAATTTTGTCTTGTAAAAGCAAAAGGAAACCTTTCTCACAGTAACAGATGAGTGGAGATAATAGAACAATACAACCCCCAAAACTTTCAAATATCGTATCACCAAGCATGCAAGCAGTTAGGTGGCAGAACATTTAGTCTGTGGTTCTTGATACGGCTAAGAAACTGGATAAGAGAGATCTTGTTAAGCTAAAGCTGAAATGATTCACCCATTCCCAGTAGTATATATGGTTAATCAGAATTCTTGTGGAAATTTCAGATGTGCTTACATTGGAGTGAGATTGTGACTGCAGTTCATTGTATTTACACGCAAACTATCTAGGTTAGATAGATCAAGCTGGTATAACCACAACAGTAATGGGTTCATGCTGGAAAAACAAACTCAAAACAAATAAGCCAGAACTCTCCCATTCTGAGTTTAGTGCATTTTCCTTTCAACTGGTAAAACTAGTAATTGTTTAGTTCAATGTATACTAGTCACATACAGCTTCAAAACCTAGATATCTTTCGTGTTATGTGTAGCTTTCTCTTCCAATAAACATTTTACTACTCAAAGAAGTTCTAAATTGTCTAAATTTTGTACCTAGGTTCTGAATATGATGGTGTATTCCTAACTACCTTTGCCTTTTGCTTAGGCCAAGTATACAGAGTATGAAACAACATTAAGATAAATAAAATGGTCTTGGGATTATTAAGAAAGAAAGAAAAAAAAACCCAAACAACAAACAGAAATAAAAGATGCTATCCATGGTCTCTGTGTATTCAGAATGTATTTTATTATCTAGCAAATCAAAAGTAACATATAAGTATGTCCTGTGAGCATATTTAAAAATACTAGGCAATTCATAGTGATCCCTTTTGGTAAAATGCACCTGGCACGATGAACCAAAAAATTTCCTGGTTCAAAATTTTCTTGTTGAAGAAGTTATCAGGCTGCTGCTCTTCCTTTTGATTTATTTAAAGTCAAAATCAGTTCTACAGGTCCCAGTATACTCCAATTGCTTTCATATAATAGAATGAGTAAAACAGACTTAAAGTAACCAGATAGGAGATTTTACTAAGTTAAAATCTAGTAGGAAGCATCTACAAGACCAGTTAGATCAGCAGAATTTCAAAATACTAATCTGTATGCAGTGAAGCTTCAATATAAAAAGCTTATGTGTTCATAATTTATGTTTAAACACATAATTATGTGCATAAATCTTTATATACTGAGATTTGGGGCAGAAAACATATCTATGTATAGCTTCTGCAGTAACTCTGGGAAACTTAGTTTTGTAGAGATGCTTTAGAAAAAGGTGTTTTATGCAAATTTTCATTTCTATTTTAAATTTTCATAAGCGGGTAACTGCGATTAGAAATTATTGCTTCCCCTCTTGAGGTTGTTGAACTTGTGCAGGAAGGCAGAAAGGTCTCTATAATCTATAACAGAAGGGCTTAAAATTCTTCTGGCAAAAGTTCCCATTCTTGCAAATAGCAGCGAGAGTAGGATCAGCAAATAATTTATAGATTATGTTCTGTAGATCCTCCAGTCCCAGTTTGTCATGGGAATAATCAGTTGATAGGAAATAAAAGAAGTAGAAACCAACAAAAGAGAGAGGAGAAAAAGTCCAGTATTTCCATATTGGTCTTTTCCCTTTCTCTTCACTCAGTGGAAGATTATGCACTCAGTCTTTTCCCTTGATTTTGGAAGAGAGTTTTAAAAATCACTGTCTGTCCCCTCCCTGTCTTCCCCCCATGCTCAGACTTGTAAGATTGTTTTTTTTCCAACTGCTTTTTCTTTCTATTGAAGGTTGAGATGTGAAGTTTCTATTTGCTCATGTTTCAGAATTTTATTCTCTGTTTCTTTTATTTTTCTTTCCTTTTTTTCTTATCCTTTATTACTTCATTCTTATTCATACTGCAGGTATTTTGCAAATTCATTCATATATATTGTCTGTGAGTCTTGAAGTTTCTATTTTCCTTTTCTGGCTTTTTGGTTTTGTTTTGAACACTAAATCCTCTTTAATGACGATTTAAATAAAATTATATTAAACACTTTAGATTTAAAAATGTAAAATCAGGACATGGGCGTCTTGCAACACCTCGTGGAAGGGCTTGAGTCATCTTTCAGTCATGTGGTGAGAGTGATAGGGAAAATTACCCGTAAATGCAATCTTTTGCGTTTACTTGCTAACATTTTTCTGTTCTGCAGGGAAAACAGCTGTTACATGCAGAATGTAATCTAGGTGCCTTGACCATGTTCTCTATTTATTGTTTCTTCCTTTTTTATGCTATCTTTGTCATCCACAGATCAGACTGGGATACTTTTAGCCACTTCAGGTGCTTCTGGGTGGATTTTCCATTGCTGGGACTTGCAGTCCTGTTTGCAAGAGAAAAAAAGCTAGGAGAAAATCTAGTTTAAGGAAATAATATTGTTCATATCCTTCCTTTGTTCTCTTAATAGCTACTTGAGTCAGTATAAACAGCATTAAAAATTCCTTTTTCGAAGTATCGGATTATTAGGTATACTGAATATTTGCTGCAAAATGTAAACCTATGAATTTAGAGCATTCTAAGTCCTTCAGAAATAGAATAGAACGACAGAATTCAATGCTGGCTTTTTCATGGGTATAAATTTTTAAATGCTTGATTTAACAGCAGCAATATATAATGCTCATCATCCCACATTGATCCTTACTTGTGACAGGATTGCTTCTTAGACAGGATAATAAGGTATAACAAATATAAGCATTGCAGTAGAAACACCAAAGGGCCTGTAATATGCCCATTCCACAACTATTTGTGCAAATTTTGCAAACTACCAACAGTGAGTAACATAAATACTGTTGAACTGAATCACTATTAGCTGTGTGTTTCTAATGCAACCCTTATAAACTTAAATAATTGTAGACTGTATTAGCCCATGCTTTATTGTTTCTGTCTATGAATTCCTCAGTTAATTAATTTTTTAACTGATTCAAATAGACTAGAATTGTAAGTGTACAAATCGGATCCCCAGAAAATATAAATAATACATGAAGAATAGATGGTACTCACTATATTTAGACCAACAGAAAGTGTGGAAACAAAATGCAAATCAGTTTAGTTAGAAAGCAGCCTGTCAGATCAGAAGACAGCTTAAACTGGGTCCAAGACTATTGCTCTGAATCTAATGTTATTTAAGTTGTTTTTGTTAAATATTTATATGCAGTGTAGTGTTGAAAATATCCCCAAAAGATTACAGAATGCACTTACACTTCCCCAGGCTCTTGTGGGCTAATCATTTTCCTTCTTCCATCTGACCGAAACAATGCATCAAGTATAGGGTTTTGCAGAGTTCCAGCATAATCAGGATGGTCTGAAATGATGTGAATTAGGCCCCTCAATGCACAAGAGAGTAGAAGAGAGTTTGTTTTCCTTTCTTTCTGCTTGTTATATAGTCCTGTGCAAACACAGTTTACCTCCTAGCACAAAACATCATCCTTTTCTAAGCATAGAGGGTAAATGCACAAGTCCTTGCAATTTAAAGAATTTGAGGATGGCGCTTCTCACCTTTTATTCTTGAATAAAGGAAAAAATGCTTTTGTATTTTGTAATTAGCAGTCCTTTCTATGTTCTATACTGGCACGGCAGCTCTTTGTTACAAGCTTTCTTCTCAGGATAAGTTCTAGATATGTAAAAAGAATTTGAAGAAACATAGAATAAGTTAAAAGAAATTAAAAAGTAATAGATATGTTTTCCAACAGTTTCAAAACTGTAAAACATCCTATCCATGCATTTCTTCAGCTCCTTCGCTGCTGATCACAGTACATTAAATAGTTAAACAGGCAGCATCTCTAGTGGATACAGAGGATTTTTTAAAATTGTAACAAATTAATGAAAATATATTTTATTATGCAGCTGAAAGAAACCCTAAAAACTATAACCAGTAAGTAGCACTATTATGATAGAAAGAAAAAGAGGAGGGCTTTGTTATAGAATTGCATTCATATCAACTAAAAGAGGGGATGCCATGCCTTTTCATCTACTCTTTTTCTTTCTTTCCTAAGATTTCTTAGCCAATTTAATGAAGAGTCTTTTGTTCCTGTTTTCGAAGGAGGACAAGAAAAATGATGGCTTTGTTCTCTACTTAAACATTGCACAAGTCTTAACAGAGAAAGCACTTCTAACTGACATGATTTACTCTCTACCATTCAGAAAATAAAAGCTTTCTCCATTGCCGTGTTTCAGTTATCAATGTACATTTAAAAATACTCATTGAAAAACTCATTGAATTATGCACAATGTAAAGAAAAAGAGAACAGATTGCATGCAAAGATATGACACCAGCCTTTGAACTGCCCCTTGAAGTACTGAAATGTTCAAAAGCTACAAAATTATCGTGTCATTTTAAAATACTGAATTATGAGAAAGAAATATATCAAAATACAAGAATTTACATCCCTGCTATCCAAACACATTTAATCTTATCCTTCTGAATCTCTTGCTACCTGGTACTGTTGATAAGTAAGTGTATGTTGAAAGGTGTTTTAAGTGCCTGACAATCTATCAAATAAAGACTTTTGTGGGTTGGTCCTGAAGCATAAATTGTTTTTCCGTCTTTTGATAAAGCAATAGAATAAAGTGTTCATTAAATATGAGACCTTGTATTAGCTTTAGGGTAACGAGTATGAAGAAGCAGCCTGGAGTTTAGGTATATTAGACTAAATCTACTGAAGCACACTTAAAAACGTATTGGAAAAAAACTTGAAAAAATTGAAAGAAAAATACTGTTTGGCTGAATATAATAGTTGGGTATGAAGATGTTTGAGACTATGGGACTAAATGTGATAGGAATTGTTGCATCAGGTGGCCTGGCTTACTGGCAACAGCAGCTGGATCAAGTTTTATGGATAATATATTTGTGTGATCAAGAGGGTTTGTGTTTATGTGACCAGTTTGACTGTGTTGAGAAGCAAATGGCTTTTTGGTTAATACTATGGCTGTTAAAGATACGGTTTTTCATGAGATATTGTTTATTCTTATTTGGAATAACTAACATTTCGTGTAATATATTCCGTGCTATATTTCTTCCCTGTGGTCTCTTCAGGTTCTCCGTATAGAGACAAGATCACTATTGCAATTCTTCAGCTGCAGGAAGAAGGCAAGCTCCACATGATGAAAGAGAAATGGTGGAGAGGCAATGGTTGCCCAGAAGAAGAAAGTAAAGAGGCCAGTGCTTTGGGAGTTCAAAATATTGGAGGAATCTTCATCGTGCTGGCAGCAGGATTGGTGCTTTCTGTCTTTGTGGCAGTGGGGGAGTTTTTGTATAAATCAAAAAAAAATGCCCAGTTGGAAAAGGTAAATACTGTCATTACCTGTTTATTTTATATTTATGGTCTATTTAAATAATACTTTAAACATTTAGTGATATTTAGTGAAATGTAGGTGATACATACTTATTGTTTATTCTTATAGTAAAGTATTTGTATAACAAAGGATGACAGCAAAATATCCAAAGTTTTATATTTACAGCTTTTAATTTTTCTTCAATGTGTTTAATTGTAGCCAGATTTCAGGACAAGTGACTATTTCTCCTCTTATTCAAGCCTGAAAAAAGACAGCTTTTTACTCCTGGAAGTTCACTGCAGTTAATTTTATGGATGAAGAAGAAATCTGAAACTCTAATGGGAAACAAATTAATCTTCTACAGATAATTCATATTTTCAAAAGACAAACTGTCTGTAGCTCAAAGTCAAAATCTAAAAATGTCTCTATTGAAATGTTCTTTACAGGAGTTTATGCTTGCAAAGTTGTCCTCGTAACATCTGGAAAAGATTACATCAATATGATTCTTTTTTTGGTGGGTTTACTACTGATATGATGTCCTGTAATTTCAAACTGACCCATTTTTGAAAATCCTATTCTTAACTTGTTGTGTACTTGCAATTTATACAACCAGAATACTGTAATTGTGCTAAGACTAGTAATACATTGAAAAATTTGTAGTTGAAATTATCATTTTTGCGTAATAATGAAATAAATCTTTCTATATGCATGTGCCCACATCTAAACCTAAACTAAACCAGTGTATTTTATTGCTATGGCAAATTCTGAATTTTTAACATCTGGAGAAAGAGTTGGATTTTGCTAGGATCTTTTTTTGCTTTTGAGGAGATTGTGACCTATGACAATTTTTTAATTTTTGTTTAGAAATTTAATTTAATAAAATCAGTAGTAAATCCAAAATCTATATTTATATTGGTATTTTTCCAGATGATGCTAGTGAGCTTTTGTAACTTGAAACATTACTCAGAAAATTTACTATTTGTTTTCACTTCTTTTGGGGCAACCTTTGGGTGCTCAAGTTTCCTGTTATAAATAAATTGTTAAGAATTTTTTTTTCTAACACACATTAAGGCAGTGTGAGGTTTCAAGGTCCGAAACACTATTTGAACATGGGTACATTGATTTAATTGTTAAAGGACCCTTTAGGTCCTCTTCTTTACAATACTGCAGGCTAATTCCTTCTGTTAACGTACTATTGGAATGTTATGTTTCTGAAATGAATTTGTAAGGAAAAATATACTGGTTACTTAAGAAACCCATGTAAATATCAATAATTTTTATCCATTCCTAAAATGGATATGGATCTCATATGAACATCAGTAAAATTTGGTTTAGTTTTTCTGGATTTTTAGCAAGCGCTCAATTAGAAAAATAAGACTGCTTTGATAATAGTTTTTTTACATGAGTTCAGTCTTTTACAGGGTGTAAATACCTATGTGACAATAGCAGCATGTTGGAAGCTGTGAGAGGAAGCAAACAGAAATTTTCTAATTAAGGATTTGTTTTCTCAAGTTCTTTAGTTTGGGGGGGGAGGGGAGGAGTGTGTTTATGTTTGTTTGGTTTGGGGGTTTATTGTTTTTTATTTTTCTTTTGTGTTTGACTTTTTCCATTTGTTTGTTTATTAGTGTTGCATAGAGATAGCAATGACTGGAGGAATATGACCTTTCAATAGCATTTGTACCAGAAATGTTTCATCGTCAAGTATTTAGATAAAAAGTTAGGAATAAATCTGAAGCAGTTGAGTTGAGTTGAGTCAGGCCTCTCTCCTTGTCTCCAGTCACTTACCTTCCATCTCCTTCCTGCTACTCCCCAATACACTGATATCAGCAGACCACTGAAATCTCAGTGCAATTTTATTTATGGAATGAATTTAAGAGGAAGATTATGCTCGCATCCCTACACATGGCCTACCACAGCATCCCCTCACCCACTCTTCTTGCAGCACCCAAAGACCTTCAGAAAACATCTTCTTTCAACTTCTGCAAGTGTAGCAAATCCCTTTTGCCTAGGAGAGGGAGCAACAGCAGCCTAGGGGGAGATGAGAAATCCTGTCATTTGTCTCCAGTCTCTACAAGTCCCTGCTGAGATGAGTAAACAATGCAAATAATGCTGCTTTGGATACCCCAAGGGGAGAGAGGAGGCACCTATTTTTGGTAACGTTTGTGGTTTCATCACTTTGGAATCAGAGTATCATTCTGGCATAGTGTTTGTCAATATTTGGAAACAGGGAAGATCAAAGATCATATTAAGAGCCAAGGAAACAAAATGAATCAGATAGCTTCAGCTGCTGGGTATATGGAGTATCCTGAGATATAAGTGGGCATGAGTGTTTGCTTTTTTAATGTGTACAAAATATTCAGTTGTACTTCGATCCAGGAGGCAATGCAGATTGAAATTGTATAACATAGATATGGGATTTTAGAATTTTTTATGTCAGCCTGCTCCTGGAGCTTACACATGAACCTATTTGGAGGAGTGAAATCTTGAAAGGAATCAAGCTCAGAAAAACAGCAGATAAAATGGTGTTATTTGCTAAAATAAAAAATGCTGCATCTTGTAAGCAAAGATGGCTCAGAACATCCATGCCTCTGACATGTTTAAAAGTCCAAAGGAAACATATGACACTCCTGAGACTTTTTGTGAAACAGACGATTTTATGCAACCACAACACTTTCCAGACGGAGAGAAATTCCTCTTTTATCGACATCTTTCAAAAACAAAGATAAGCCTGGATGTTATCACAGTTAGACTGCCAGTCACTGACACTTACTAAAGCTAGCTTGCTTGAAAAATAAGTATCCTAAATTACTAACTATTTTCCAGAAAATCCAGAAATTATGAATGTGAAAACAGCTCTATATGGATTAAATTCTGCTATCATTTCTAGCCATTCAAAACTCATTGAGCCTTCAGCAGGATGGAACTAGGTATGCTTGTGTAAAAATAGCAGATGTAAATTTTATTAATTTTGAACTGTTAAGTACCTCAAATAATATGAAACTAGACACATACCTTAACTAATTGTTAAGAGATGAGGTCATACGCTTCCTATAGTAAAAAGTACTAGATTAAGTCTTAACATGTACTGAAACAGTAATGCTAACAAAGTATTTCTGGAGTTATACAATCAAATCATAACATAAACGTCAAATTAACATCTCTGAAATATTTATTTATAGTTTATTATAAAAGCAATAAAAACAATAACTACATTAACACTTGTTTACATTTCACCTACATTTACAGGGAAGACAAAAGCTATTGAACGTTCCATGTTAAATAATTCACTGCCCAGCTGCACAATTGAGTTGACAAAGGTCAGTGTGGATAATTTATCTCACAAGACACAATGACTGAACACTTGGCAGGACTGGGCCCAAAGCAGAGATCAGTAGCTAGGAATATATGCATGTTACACACAGAACTGTTTTACTTACAACTGCAGATTCCATGGAACAAGAAATTCTGAATACTGAGCTGTGACCTGTATATGAGACTAACTATGTTTTTGGAGATGGCACAAATTTACCTGGATGACTCTCGCCTAAAGTGAATTGCATACAATAATTTAGAACACTCAGGAACAGAAGTTTCTGATCCTAACTGGCTCAAAAATTCATGCAGCTTTACTGAGCTGCAGAATCTTTAGGTTTGATCTTAAACTTATTAGAAATTAAATGTGGTTTTGTTAAGATTGCTAGTAATTCTGAATTTTCTACCTCACACACATGTTTTAATAATGCGATAACCTGGAGTGTATTTTGGACTAGATAACTCTTCTAGTCTTGCCTAGTACATAGTCTCACTGTTTTCTTCAGAGAAAGTGTTGGGAATGACAGAGCACTGTCCTTGTCTATGGCAGAATGTTGACATTCCAGTTCGCGGAGTGGGAAGGGGTAGGAGGAAATGGTAGGGCAGAGGTTGTCCTGACTGCATTCCTGCAGAGCAACCACAAGATGGTGCCTTCTAATTTCTGAGAGGTAAATTTAATTGTCAGTTTTTAATAATATTTATGTCACAATGCTTACCTATTGTTTAATTGCAGCCTTTCTGAACATGCTAAAGGCTTGTATTATTTCCCATTGTTTTATGATACAAACATCTAATTATGTCATCTGCTTGGAAACATGTTATTATCAGACCTTTTTTATCTAGCCAATCTTGACAATAAATGCTCAGTCATTTGCATTTTATAATTGCTTTTGCTGGTGAATGACCTGCTCCCTTATTTTAACAGGCACTCAGAGGGCAGTGAATAAGCAAGGTTAGAAACAGAAGCCATTTAAAACAATTGCTATGTCTTTTCTCTTTTCTTTCTTTTTTTTTTTTTTTTTTTTTTTTAATTGATGTGCATCAGTGCATTATGGGTTTGTGTCCATTTCACACATTTAGTTTTGTACAGCATTTGAACAGCTCATATTATTATTTCAAAGGCCAGGAAAAACATTGACCTTGAAGACCATTAGTATTTAGCATAATATATTGATTCTCAGTTTGAGAATTTATTGACCTTTCCTTCGGTTTTGTGTATTGGAGTTTTTTTAAGTTTTCTCTGAGATGATTTCCATTTTCATACCACCTTTACACAGTGATTAGATACTACTGTGTCAGCCGTGTGATAGAAACTACATGTGCACTGCTGAAAACATTAGGATGAAATTCACAGCACTGATGAAGGCAGTGCCACGGATATATAGATCATTGCTTGTTGTCACCCTTGTAAATTATTGTCCTTGTGCCTATCCTGGTCAGGGTTTCAATGGAGAGGGTGTCATTGGCTGGAGAAGTTATCTCAAACCTGGTTTTATTAATGTAGTGGTCCCATACCCTTTTCAAGAGGCAAGGAGGGGCCAAGAGCTGATAGGATGAAACAGCTGTTGCGCTGTGACCATATGCAGTTACATGTCATCCTGATATTGCTTCTCTCAAATATGATTTAACTGTTCTCAATTTGTTTACATGGAGTCGGTGTAAATGCTAACAAGAGTTTATTTGCCAATGTCCTTCTACGATCTATTTGTACTAGGATAAGTTTCATTCATTATGTCTTACAATGCTTCTTTTTAGAATGGATGTCAACAAATTAGAAATATATAGCTTGTCCTATATGGAAAAGACTTACAGGAAGAAGTTAATAATTACTGAAATATTGTGATGCTACCTTGTCAGCAGGATGTGTAGAAAGTCAGTATTTTAATCTTTGTTTTAATTGTTATCTTACCAACAGTGCAAAACCAAATTTCAATAGTTTCATATGAAAAAAATGAAAAGGTTTTAGGATCTTTCTTATTTTACCGTAATATTTTATGGTGCGGTGGTTTGGATTATTTTTCCAAATTTTACTAAATTAGTTTTCACTAAAGTACTTTTCTTTATTTTCTCAAAAAAGTGCAGTTATGTCAGTTTTGCTGGAGTTTCAAAATGTTCCTAATAGTTTAATATCAAAAGCCTTTGAATTTGGAACAGTAATTTATAATAGTTTTGGAACAATACCAAAGTAAATCTCAGCCTAGTGATTTTTTTCCAGGGGGAGACAGGTTCAAAAGATTTTAAAGTTGAAAAGCCTGTTCCTCAGGCTGTAAGAAACAAAAGAATGTGGACATTCTTGGTAAATTGAAGTAAAAGCTTTGGGATTTATATCCCAAGTAGCTTTTATACAATCTCCAGCCAGTGATATAGTCTGTATTTTTGTGTCACAGTTTTTAATGGAGTAATCTCAGAAATTTTAATTTTGGCTGGGAAAAGCAGAAGCTGGGACAGGTCATGAAAGAAAATGTTTTTCCAACATTAGCGTACTGCATTCTGCAGATATGCCGTTGGAAAATTGGGAACTTCTATCATCTTGTACTCCCCTGAGCACTGTATGAGTATGTATAAACTTGTATGGTTAATTTGTGTAAGTGCAGAGATTACTTGAATTTAAGGTATTAATTTTAATTAAATGCCCTCTTGGAAACCATGTAAGTATATATTAGAGGGTATTTTCTAAGGGGAGGAATTGTTGCAAAATCCAACAAATCAAAACAAAACCCCCAAAACCAAAATCCAATCCACAACCCCATACACCTTTAACAGAAGGAAAAAAACAAAAAAAGAAAAAAAATGGGAAAAATACAAGTTACCAACTGTGGCATTTTAAAGTAATTTGCAAACAATAAAATACTAAAACCAAGAACTCTATTTTGATTTTTGATTGCAGCTCAACCAGTATCTATTTGGCCATGGACCTTTATTCCTGAGATATTTTTAATGACTTAATTTGTGTCTTTCAAAAAACAACTGAAAATATGGGAGTGTATGTCAAGTTGACCATTACATAAGTACATAAGTACACAAGTACAGGAGGTTAACTATAGTTCCGTATTCATTGAGTTAAAGATCAGATCTTAAATTATAGGTCTGAGTTATGGAATATTTTAAATTTGACAAGAATTTAAAGTTGGATAAAAGAAATTTGGAAACCCCAACATGTTGTTTACTTTATAGCGGATGTAGTTCACTTTCACTCATCAGTAGAAAGAAGTAACACATCATATAATTATTTTCTCCTCTGATAAAAATATTTTTTTCATTCCAATGGAAAAAATGTCACACCATAAAACATTCATGTCTTTCTAATAATTTTTCATTGTCTTCCTCTAAATATTACTTTGGCATATAATATTTTAAGATAAAACATTAATCTTTGAATTTCGAATTGATCAGCTGTGCTATAGTTAAGTGTAGCAGCAAATACAGTTTAGTTCAGCTGATTTATTTACTTTGACTTTTGTATAGGTCAGCAAAGTAAGAACAAGCACTTTCTACTACCTTTTAGATTAAGAAAATATCCTTGACTGTCAGATGAAACCATATAATTGTAGAGAAATGGGTGCTGAACCTTTTGATATTATGTACTGCTATATGACTATAATAGTGTTTCCAAAACAGTAGAAAACCTTGGCAATAAATTAATGCTAGTAGTCTCTCTCTGTTCAATATGATTTGAGGCCATGCCAAATTTTTTATTAACTTCATACTATCACACTGAACTATAAAACTAGTATAAATTTTTACAGTGAATAATGTACAGAGGACTTAATCTGATCAAATTTTGAAAAAAAGCTGTTTAGAATTCAGGTAAGAAAGGTTATCTTTATTTTCTAAAATATCTCTGTAAAATTAACTATTTATTTTCAAATTATGTTATACAAAGCATTTTAATCCAGAGAGATTGGTACTACAAAGCATTAATTACATATCATCATCACTTCCTTTCACCATGCCTGGTGATCAACAAACCTGACATTCCTTGGACAAAAAGAATTAATTTAGATGTAGGACCAAAGATGATTCAACAGGTGAATGAACCTTCACATCCCATGGCTGAGAATGCAAGACCTCAGGGGACTGACTCAGTGCAACCAGGATCACTTCTGCTGAAAGGCAGAGAAATATCCTGCACAGCTGTGATTGCAAAGTACAGACCCATTAACATTACAATAGATATTGTTCTAAACCAGTCAGACAGTGGCATATATTCTGTTATTTATTTTCTCAGTGGCAGCCAAATGGTTGAAGTACTGTTGATGGCTCTCAGTCCTTACTAAACACCTACTAGTCATGTGTAGCCATTGTCCAGGGACACAAGACAGCAGTACCATGTTCTGGAAGAAGATCTGGTGTGACGAGGTTTACATCAGTGGAAATTATTGCCTCTGACTGAAACACTAATGACAGATAGCACTTATTGCCACTCTCAATTCAAAAACACAGACCCAAACCTAGAGAAATGTGAGACTGTCAGCCTCTTCCAGACGAGGTTGAACTGAAAAATGAGGATATAAAATATCTTCTGAGTGCTTGCCTTTACCTTGTAAAGGTGCTTGTCCAACCCAGCACCTGTCTCCCTGGGATTAAATTGCCATCACCCCCCTATTTCAGCCAGGCACTGGAAGCTCAAAATGACTGCACCATCCTGGTCTGACAATAGAGTAGGAC
The DNA here is from genome assembly GCA_013397755.1 of Cnemophilus loriae. Taxonomy (NCBI): domain Eukaryota; kingdom Metazoa; phylum Chordata; class Aves; order Passeriformes; family Corvidae; genus Cnemophilus; species Cnemophilus loriae. The sequence continues at coordinate 1,193,915 of VZTF01008130.1, forward strand.
TGTGTATCATCCGTGTGTCGATGACACCACAGCCCAAATTATTTCATTATCTCCTCAGTGGCCTCATATACATGTTGAAAGGAGAGATGACAGGATGAAACCTTGTGGAATCCTGCATGAGAGAGAGCCCTCGGGGCTGATGAGCAATTGCCCTATGCCATCCTCTGGGATTTCTCTGAGAGGAAAGAGTGGAACCACACAAGTGCAATCCCTTCTGCCCCAGCCTAGGTCCACAGGTGAGTCAGAAAAAAAACATCATGGTCAGTGTGATGGCCAGAAAGGCTGCTGGCAGACTTAAACAAAACCACTTTGAAAAAGCTTTCTGCACTAATAGAAGTTCCCCGTCAACCACAGGAAGAAGGATAGCTGTCAGGATGGAAACAAGGAAAATAGTTTCAGAAGACTTTAAATGAACTCAAGTGTTGCTTTCCTGGAGGTCTCTGTCATCCACCAGAGTGCATTTTGTTCTGCTAGGAAATAAATTTTAGAATTTGAGAGTGGCTGAATTGGTTTTTGGTGGGTTTTTTGTTTGTTTGTTTGTTTGTTTGTTTGTTTGTTTATTTTATGTGTTGTTTTTTTTTTTGACAGCCGTTGATAATGTATTTAAGGCAAGATGGAATTTTATTGTCCCACAGAGAGGCACTTAAAATAAACACAAGAAACAACCTGCAATGAGGTCCTGTATGTCATCTAAGATAATCTCCTAACTCTAAAACTCAGTGAGCACTTCAGCTTGCAGAAAATTTTTTCAGTGTTGTTTTGTTATGGGAAGGGTCAGTCCCATCAGACTTTTGTTGATCCTCTCCATCAAATAGCTACAAAAGTCCTTGCAATAACCAGCATTCAGTTACAGGGTAAAGCAGCTCATGCTTCATCAAGCTGTCTGGAACTACTCTACTGGTCGTGACTTTGTAGACACTATGGTGAAAGCAAAACTTGATCTGTGGAATTAAAATTTTCTCTTTGCTTGATATTATTGTCTTCATTGGAGTGGGCAGTGAAATCTCTGTTTCATACAAGTGACATATATTTTGTTCTGAAAATAACTTCCTAAAATGGTTGCTCATTCTATTTCTACAAAACCCCAAATAATTGCTTAATCTAAAAACTGAGAATATGCTGGTGATATGTTCAGGTAATTGGTGTGAATTTAGTCCGAAGTGTACTTGTGCATTATACTTGCTATGAATTGAAACTGTAAGGCATTGGAAAAGTCAGTGGCAAAATATTTTTAATGTAACTATATTATGCATATATAGATATGTATAGTATGCACATATATATGTGCAACCTTCAATCTACAGTCATGCTTAAGAATAGATATATAACTAAACAACGTAAAAATTTGATCATTACAAGTACACTTCAACTTTGAAATGCTCGTATTTCAACCACCTTGATATATGATTTCACTTTTTCTGAGGTCATTTTCTCTTCTTTAATTGTTCATCTTTTTGTGATCCTAAGCCGACATTTTTATAAGATTTGTTTTTTTGCTTAGAGGGTTTAAGATTCACAGGTTTTCTATATACATATTTAAAATCCCTGAAGGAGTGGCATAGGAATCAGAAACTGATTAGGAGGGAGAGTCAGGGTAGGACGGTGCATTCATTCTCAGCTAACTTCAAGACAAAAAGCAGTTTGATTGATATGTCCTCCTAGATGCTAGAACAATGACCCATAACACAACAAGGCAATGCAGGATTACTGCTGTTACTATTTTAAGATAATTGAAAAAATCGTCAAATAATGTCTGACAGATAAGACTGGAGGTAATGAACTTCTCAGTAAATCTTATATCTTTCTATTGAATGTTGACAGTCAGCTTTGTATTACCTGCATCAAAGAAGGGAAAAATATAAACCAGCGATTGGAGATTTTTTTTATTTAAAACACACTGACTATTAATCACTTAAATCAAAATGTTTAGAGTGGTGCAGGCATGCTGTTCTATATTCCTGTTGCTCTTTTTAGGCTGTTAAAAGAAAAATCTATGGTGATATTCTCATAATTCTGTGTCTAACAAATTCTATTATGATTTCTAATTACCTTTCTAAATTCCCATGCTTGTAAGCAGTGGTAACATTTTGCAAAATTCTCATCTTGATTCTTCATGACTTGGGAGATGTCAGCTGTGGCAAATAATGTCAGAGGTGTCAGTTGTTTTTCTATTCATCTTAAGGAGATGAACTTTTTCAAAATTGTTTTGTGTTAGGAGGCTGAGAACTACAATTCTGAGTAAAATTATCTTTTGTACACTTTTTTGGTAATGTTTTATCATGATATGCTGCAACAAAACAGATGCACTTATGTGCACTATGGTTTAGAGAGCTGCATGCTGTCCTTAAATTCTTCTAGCACTGGATTATATCTAGGATGACTTGGAGGCAGCATTTACTTTCTGGTAGCATTTAAGAAGACAACTTATGATTTTGTAAGGGTTAGTGAAAAATCGATATTAACTGATGTTCTCGTAACATGCCTGCAGTGTGAAAGGTAAGTTGGGAGCAAGAGGTTATTTTCTTTGAATTAAGTGGAGAGTCTTGTAATATATACTAAAGTGCTCAATTCCATGATGGACAACAGTTTTGAAATGTAGCCTTTCAGTTCTGTAAACATTTTGCTGTTTTCCGTTAGCAATTGAATTCAGGATCAAGACATTAGATTATCTTTTCTAAAATCATAGCTGAAAATGTCTTTCCTCTGTCACAAAAAAATATTCTAGAGCTGCTTCTTGTTTTCATGTCTTACTGTTCCAAAAATTGTATCCTAACAGTGAAAGAACACAAAGTTTAACGGCATAGAAAAGGGAGATTACAGAGATTAGAATTGAAATTAGACAAGAAAATTAATATTTTCAATTAAAAAAGTAAACCATAAATCCTTTCTAAAATTTATTGAATATGACTTTTTAAATATGTGTGAAAATTTTTCCTTATACTTCTCAGATAGAACCCAAAGAATAAAAAAGATCTGGATCATGAACTCTTACATAACCTTGAAATAATCTTTTTAAAATACTTGTCTATTTCAGTGAGTGAAATTTGAAACAAGCAAACAAACAAAAGAAGATATGTAACAATACACTTTAAATCAGAAACAATATTTTTATTACCATATGTGTATACAAGATCCCATAAACAATTTATAAAAAATAATTTGAAAACATAGAATGGAAGAATATTCTATATAAAATAACTCTCTCAAAGCTGTGGTATCTGCTTTATTAAGACTGCCAGTCATTCAACCATTTCTCTTTTAATGAGTTTTCATATCCAGGTAAAATTCTCAGGTAAAACGTGTTGGCAAGTTTCTTGAGATCTCATTTTCGCTGTATTTCAGAATGTTGACATGTATCTTCTCACCTCTTGGATGTAAAAATTTATACCCTTTGCAGATTTTTGCAAAGGTTTTGGTGGATTGATTCCTCTTGAAAAGGATTTGTTCTATATTGGTACTCTTCTTAGAGGACTTGGGAAAAAAAAAAAGACAAGGGACACAATCTTGAAAGTTTTAAGAGCTAATGCATAATTTTAAAATTTAGAAGGATTTTGTTCCTTGGAATGTTTTAGCTAGGTCTTTAATTCCAGAGGTGAGAGCCATATAATGGCTACAAGTGGTGTAGTGCCGAGTTGCACCATTTAATTCTTAATGGATTCCCTATGAAATTCCTGAGTTATATGCTAGGTTCCTCACATACTGGAAATGCCAAGCTCTTGAAGCCTTAGTGATTTAGCCTGTAAGGCATTAGAGAATACTAAATTAAATCTTGCCCTTTTAAAATATTTCAGGGTTAATTTCAGTTTCATAATCATTATGGCAGTTTTGATATTAGGCAACAGCACTTTACTAGACAAAAGGGAAAGTCTAAGAGAATTGAATATTTTCTTTCAAAGTATGGCTGGATAAGGAGGTACAGTTTTCTACTTTCTACACAATGCTCAGCAAAGATACCTTATGCATTAAGATCTGACATATTACATTCAGACCATTCAATTAAGAATTTTAGCTACCTCATTCACACAAAAAAACCCTGTCTTGGAAATCAACCCAGTGCACATTGCAGAGCTCACTTCAGCCAGAAATACCAAACTTTCACTTCTGAAGGACATGTACTTGACTCTGAACCAGAGAGCTATACCTTCTTCTCCTTTGGACTAACAACTTAAACTTTTCTTACTTGTAGGTGGTAAAACCCTTTCTGTTGTAGGTTGAGTAGGCATATTCCCTTATTTCAAACTCAGCAGGAGAAAGAAATGCTTCAAAGGAAGCGTATCACACCCAGAGCAAGATTGCCCTTTCCTTTGCTTCCCACCTGCCTGTTTCCTTATTCATGCAAAGGATTAGGGAAGAGGGCATTTGTTCAGTATTTGATGGATTCATCTTCAGTTCTAACTCCTGATTAAGACAACTCATGTTTGCACTCTTCTGCACAAAACAGAATTTTATATAAAACTTTATGATGTTGAAGTCATCAGTGGAACAGGAACTACTACTGAAGCCCTTCCTCCGCTGCTGTGTGCTCTCATCCCTAATCTACAGAACAACTCACGTTTTCCCTGTCTTCCTTTCTCTCCCTATGACTCTGTTAACTGCTGCTGTGCCAAGTGGAACAGGATCGGTAGGCAGCAACTGAAGTGACTTTACCTTGGAATGGTCTAATGCCTGTAGGTTATAGCTGTTTACTGAGACACAAGCTTAAATCTCTCTGGCAGAAGATGCTATTATATTGACACACTTAAATGTGACTCATGTTCAGCTCTAATGCTCCAGCTGATGACTGGCTGCACAGAAGAAAAGGGTATCTGCCACATATTCTTCTTTAGCAGTTGCCACATTTTTTAAGGAACTTGATTTATTAGGTCCTTTCAGAACATACCTGTTGGATTGATAACCATGCATGGAGAACTGGAATGTGAATTCTAATAGAATCCAAGACTAAGCCAAGCACCAGTGTGTTTCACAGAATTTCTACTATTGCCAAATGACAAAGCTGTAACATTTATTGGGGAAAACTGAATGCCTTACTGTTTAGAGTGCTTTCAGCCTTGAAGGTTGGAAGCTGAATGCAGACTTATATGAATACAACTTCAATCTAGGTTCCCAATGAACTAGGTAGGGTGACATGCCTAAATATTTTCTTGATCTAATCTCCAAGCTTCAGATTTGTATGAATAATGAAGATATAACAGTTCAGAAATAAAGCATGGTTTTTATTTGAAAGACAAATGAGACAATCATATATTGACTACCACTAATCAAACAAAATCAAAAAATGGTCACAAGATAGTTATAGCAATTCTAGGTGCTTTAACTTTTATCGTTCTTGTTGGATCGGTTGTTTGCTTGTTTGTTTTTCATTTGTTCATTTGCCTTTTTTTCCCTGATCATCTCCCTGGCCTGGAGATTAATTATTAAGAGAGAAAAATGGAAAGGGTTAGACCACATCTCAAATTTGCTTTGCTGAGAGCAATTGTCAGAGGCTTGGCTTAACATCTCAGCTTCTGGGATGTGTTATTAGTTAGTACATTTCTCCATTAGCTGGAGAACGTTTAAGTTAAACTATATGATGCAGAGCCCAAAAGTGAGACTTTTTTTCCTTATTACCCTATGTCATTCGATACTCCAGTTCTCACACTGAGAGAAGACTGATTACTCAGCACACTATTAGCAGTTGAGAATTAAGTCAGACTGAAGGAATAGGGAGATTTTATTTTACTTTTCAAATTGCTTGCACTTCAAACTGGAAAGAGGGCTTTGAGGATTTGATGGAAGCATTTTAATAAAATTTTTCTAATAACATGCTTTTCATAAAGATCAACAAAACTGAATTGCTGGGGTTTTTTTTTGCAAACATTAACTCCATAAATGATAATCAGTAGTGGGAAAAGTGTTTATATACAGAAGATATTATAAATAATGGAGTAAATATCAGTTTTCAGTCATGAATCTGGATTTTAACAGTATTTAAACACGTATTCAGGTAAACTTCCTGTACTAAAACTTAACATTTTTTTTAAGAACTCTTACTTAAGTCACATAGAAATGCAATTATTATTTTGAAATGTGGCTAAAGAGATTTTACTGAATGTCTAACATAAATGTTACATTCAAATACTGTACTGTAAACCTAACCTTTTGACAGAAAATCTGTTTGAAGTAGTTATATGTAACGTATGCATCCAGAGTCAGTACCTGCCAGAAAAACAATTGTAGAGGCAAGGTGATCTTTACACTGAGTCATCACAGTTCGATAAGTAATTTTAATTATTATGTGACGCATATTATAAAGACAGCAATTTGTTTTGAGCTTCAGACTGAGATAAAGAAAAGACTGACAAGGCTGTACCAGTACGGTGAATCTGCTTCTAGACATTTCAGTTAGTAATTTCTTACAGCTGTTTTTTTTCTTGTTCCTCTATTTCCTTCTGTAGAGGTCCTTCTGTAGTGCCATGGTAGAGGAGCTAAGGATGTCTCTGAAGTGTCAGCGTCGATTAAAACACAAGCCACAGGCCCCTGTTATTGTGAAAACAGAAGAAGTTATCAACATGCACACGTTTAACGACAGAAGGTTGCCAGGTAAAGAAACCATGGCATAGAGCTGGGAAGCCAAATACCCCAAGCACAAACTGTCGTCTTTTTTCCAAACAACCTTGCGAGAATGTTTCCTGTGGAAATATGCAACAAGTGCAAAATAAAATGAGTTACCTCATGCCGCTGTGTCTATGAACTAGAGACTCTGTGATCTCAGCAGTTGCAATGGCCAGACTCGAATCACAAGCATCATGGATCAACCAAGTTATGCAGGGTTACAGTGTTTGTCATGGGTTTCCACCATTCTGAATGAATGAATGTTCTATGTGAGTTTTGTGGCTGGTTTCAAATGCAGTCTCAGTGAGAAGTTACAGGTTCCTTTTGAAGTTCAACGGTTGCCAGAAAAGGGAGAATAATTGTCCAAGACTATACAAACCACAGAAGGAGTCTAGTAAAAGTAATGTCTCAGAACTGTAGTGGAACAAGAAACCATATGTTCTTCTGAACTTCCCAGCACAGAAAAGTTGGTAACTGCTGGTAGACTGAAACTACCATCTGGACAAGGCAATATGAGCTTCCTGGGTGGAAGAAACGTTAAAAGTGAGGAAAAATGAATCCCATGAATAGAAGAATAAATATGAGGATGCTCACCTGCTTTTTTTGGTTTTTTTTTTTTTTTGGACTGTTTTTGACACTGAACTAAGAAAAAAAAAAAAAACTAAAAAAAAAAAAAAAAACTGGGTTGGAACTTTGATCTAAAAAAACGACAAAAATATTTCCAGAATTTTGACCCAATTTTTAGATAAATGAAAGTTTCCTTAGTGCAAAGGAATGTATCTTACAACCTTTAGATATAAGCAATTAATTTTCTTTTCTATAATTGTGAAAAGAGGGAGGGGGGTGGGAAGCAATGTATTTCACACATAGAGGGCTTGCATTTTAGCCTGGATGGGTTTTGAAACACTTGTTCCTGCTACTAATTGAACTCAATGGAGCCTGTGCAATTCTCGCTAATGTTGGAAGTGGGATGGTTCACCTAAAAGATGTGAATGTCAAGAACTTAAAGGAGGACTGCATTTTTCAATACAGTCACAGTACTAAATGAACAAAATTCTTGAGCAGTTTTTTTTTTCCAAAAAAAAAAAAAATGTTCAGGTTTATTTGTGGAAATGCAAGATTTCTATGAAAATAGTTTTTGTATGGAAATTTTTGTAATACTTTTTATCAACAAAATAAGAACATGTGTTTCCGTCAGGGGTGTGATGCCAAGCATGAGTGGTAGTGCGTGCGCACCACCAACGTTTGGTGAAAACTATTTTTATCATGAAAAAGGAATCTTAGAAGAGACATATTTTCAAGTTATATAATATAAAAAAATAGGTGCACTACCACCACTGCTTACCATGCTACACCCCTGGTTTCCACTAAGCTGATAACATGCTGTCATGAACAGTTGTGTGTAAATGGTAAAAGACACAGACCTCTTGACCACATTGTGATAGAAGTTAAAATGCACTCAGTTTGCCGTTTGAATCCAATGCACAAAATTTAAAAAAAAATTTAAAAAACAAAAAAAAAAGAAAAGAAAGCATTAAATTTATGTCAGTTTTAGTTGGTTTGGTTTTGCTGTGTGATTTGAACAACATATGTGCAGTACTTTGTGTCAGTACTGGTACTTAGCTTCAGCTTAGTGCCCTATCCTGATGATTCTTGCCACTAAATTTGTGGCAAGAGAGTTTGCTGGGATTTCTGACAGAAGCCATTATAGCACATTGTGATAATATTTGCAGGATTTGGCTCTTAGCTGCTTCAAAGCTCATTTATATGTCCTGACTGTGGTGAGTTCCTGGACATAATATTTTGAAATACTGCCCTACAGATGCTGAATCTTGCACCTCTGTCTACTGTAAATTTATTTGTATCTCAACAAGAAATGTATAGTATGGACTATGTAGGAATGTTATGTCAACCTACAAAGTTTATGAAAATGGTCTTTAAATGTAAAAAAATGAATTTGACTAATTAGGAAAAAGCCTCAAAAAACATCGAAATAATCATAGATCATAAGTCATTGATGAGTAATGAGATTGGTTGTTTACTCGGGCTTAATTTAATTTTATAACCATCTTTACGGCACAGAAGTATATCACCCAAACTGTAAAAATTATATCATGAAATTTGGGATTAAATGGGAGGTTTGTGTCTACTACCCAGTTATCATAAATCTTCATAGAGATTGAGCTGGCCATTTCCATTGTGAGCAGGGACTGAGAAAGCAAATTCTCTTATACTCGTGAGTTTCATCCCCATTTATGTGATAACAAAGAACAGGTTATCCTTGTCTGAAGTATAAAGAAGATAAAAACACTTTTAGCAATTTTTCTGGAAATGAGTATACTTACATAATTTATATTTAAGTTAATTCTTTAAAACACAAAGGGGAAAAGGGTAACTGTCATATAACACAATGAAAACTCCTAATTATGATGGCTTGGAATGGAAAAAATTGGCTATTGCATTTGATTGATGATTTACAATAAAATTTGTAAAATCATGTAATAAAATGCTGTATTATATTCAAACACACCTTTCTTTTCTACCTTGAGGATGTTGAAATAAGCAGGATTTCATTCTCACCTTGATGCACAAGGATAATTCTCATTAAGGTTTATGTGAGCCAAAGTAATAGTGAATGCAGAATATGTCCCAAATATTTTATTGGGTCAAACTTCACCAAGGAACAAAACTTCTGTTGCAGAGGTAGTGTGGCTTAGTTAAGATTTCAGTCAGAATTTCCCTTATTGAGGGAAAATATGCAAAGTAACTAGAGATTTGTATTAAAGATCAAGACTAGAAATGCATGGCTCCACAGATTCATAGTAGGATAATGGGTTTTTTTCAACAATCACGCATTAACTCACGTTGCTACTTTGTTGTGAATTAGTCATTATTTCTGTATTGAGATATTTACAGAAAATTGACTAACAAAGACCTGACCCCCAAAAGAGTAGAAAATACAACTGATAGTTTTGTTCTTGAAAAAGCTCAATTTCTTTCAATTTGTTCAAAAACTTCATTTTCTTTTAATTGCTGTGAAAAAAATCCTCAGTTCTGAAGAAAAATTCCTTGTTTTGAAAGGCCTCTGAAAGGCTTATCCCAAAACTCCCGAATTCTCATGCTGTATAAATTTCTATACTGTCATTAAAATTGATGGAACTTCCCAGAAAAAATCAAGTGAGTATCTGGCCCACGAAGATTTGGAATCCATATATAACTGCTTTATGTGTTTTCATATAACAGCTTAATTAGTCTGCTGATTTCTCAGGACAGGATGATGGGTGCTTCTCTGACTGACCTCAAATGTCACTCTAGAGAAGAATTTTGAAGCAGTTATAGCTCAGTGAAGTGGTGCTGCCTGGTGGATGACACTTGGAGGTAAAAATTGAACAGGACATTTTTTTTCCCCTATGTCTGTTTCAGTAAAAATAGACATCTATGATCTTTAAGACACAAAAGAAACACCATTTAGATCTTCAGGTTGCCCCAGCATGGTCGTATAGCAATAGATAACTAGAAAAAATGGACAAAACCCCTTTTATGTTGTTGATAAATGTAATTTGTGAAGGAATGGTAGTGAAAATTATGAGCGAAATAGTTGGATGAAGTCAAGAGATCTCTGGTGCTCTGCAGCAAATGAAGATTTGTCCAATTATAGACATCAGCAGGCCTTTTTAATGGTATTCTCCTTTTATATAAACATAAGTACAGACATATACTGGGAGTATCTGGCAGATTTTATATGTGATATTTCTTTCTCAAATTTCTCTCTCAATTTTCAGTTGAAGAATTCAGTATAGATTTGAAATAACCTTTTCTTTCATTTTATTATTACTTGAGGCTCTGCGCATGAATCCTTCCTGATTTCATCCATAGAGTGTTCAGAACCCCCAAAATAACACAGTTTAGTCCTACTACACTAACGAGTTAATATTTCAGAATTGAAAAAAATTAATTTATGAGGGAAAAAATAATATCATGCCAAAATCCAAAGCCGCAAATAGGAGAAATGACCTAATATTCTACAAAATAAAAATGTTTTCAGGGAAAAAGGATCATGAGCAGAGGCAACGTCATATGAAGAGGTGAAAGATAATGCTATAAAATAATTTCTTATTGTTTTTATATTAAGGATACTAGAAAAATATGTGAAATACTTCAGACAGAGCTTCACTTAGTCTCCAAATACATCAATAAACACAAAATATGATGACTGAAATACTACTTTGAAAGAAGTGTCAAAACTCCTACTTGAGAGGAATCAAGATTTTATCCAATATAGCCCCAAATATGTACGGACATAATATTTAAGGCAAAACGAGGTGTACAGAAGTGACTGTGTTTCTGTCAGAATTTCAAGGATGTATAGGAAAACAAAGGGTCGCTGAGGTTGGCTTGTCTGACTTAGAAGATCATTGCTTTCCAACCTCAAACATGCTAGTGTCCTGTTCCCTTCCAGTCTTGCCTCTCTGCCTTCCTACAAGCACCTCTGACACTATGAAATTTATTTTCAAAGCCCTTTTCTTCTGGCCTTCTTTTAAATATAGTTCTAATTTAAAATAAAGTTACTCAACCACCTCATCTCCCCAGTTTGTATCCAACAAGAAAAAACATTAGCTTTTCATGTGACTGTAATCTAATTGTCTTTATTTTCATTTACTACCCCTCTCTGTCCCCTGCCTGTGTTATCTTCTCCTGTTGTTCTTGTACTTGCCTAGACTGTAAGCTCTTAGGGGGCAGGGAATCTGTCTTTGATTTGTTCTATGTAGCACCATGAACTATGGAGCTATATAAATAATAAAAAATGTAGATCTTCTTAAATGATGTTTGAAGTGATAGTGATCTGATTGACTGCCAGTCTAGTAGTATATTGTTTTAGCTCATTGCCTGAAATCCTAATCACTGCAGCAATAGAATAATCAAAAAATAAAAATAATAAAACCAACCCAAAGGAACTATCACACTGACTCATCTTACCGGAATTTTCCCTGCATGGTTGGGGTATAGGAATAGAATGTAATGTTCACATACCTTCTATAAAGGTTTAAATATTAAATCAGCTGCATGAGAAATTTAAAAAAAAATAAGTAGGTTAACACAGATATACAAGATGGTCTTTGAAATGAGAACTTTTGATTGGTCAAAGTTTGGAAAAGTTATGATTAAGAGGTTTGTTAAGCTGAACACCAGGAACCTTTACTTCCTTCATCTTATCTGCCCACTTAGATCAACAAGCCTCTCATTGCTGAAATCTGTAGCAATCCTATTTTATTAACTATTTTATGGATATAATTAGAAATTTTCTACAAAAATATAATTCTAAACAAAATTAGAGAAATACTTTGTTTTGTTTCTATTCAAGAACACTATCTTTCTATGTCTGCTGGAATGAAAAATAGTGGGAGTTCAAGAAAAATGCTAGCTATATAAATGGAAGGAAACAACACATCTGGTCTTGAGGACAAACATACCAGCTTTCTCTTTTACCTTTTTCTTCTTCAAGGAATTCTGCATCATTGAACTTAGTTCTTCTGAATGTTGAAGTGTATAGTGGCAATCATACATGAATCTGTCTTTCAAGAATTCTCAGAGCCAAGAGAATGCCTTTCGTTCCCGATCACACAAATTATTGTTTTTCCAGATACTTAGGAAATCCAGTCCAAGCTAAAAGTAATGACAAAATCCTAGAGTTTCCTCTTTGCCGTGACTATAGGAGTTTTGCTTGGTGAAGACAGGATACAATACATTAAACTTACCTGAAAAAATTGTATAAAACCATTGAAAATTGGTAAAGGATCTGTAGTTAGTCTTCCTTGGGCAATGCTGTCCACCACAGACCAAATCTGTAATGATTTGGTTTTGAAGGTACAAGTTGAATTTATCATGGATTTATGCCAAAAATTGTCTTACGACTTTCCCACAAGTAGACTGCTGGCTGTTAAGCCCAGGGAATGAAAAGCAAACTAACACAGTGGTAACCATCTTCATTCTCTTTATACTGTAGCCGCACTAACTGGCTGGGCCATTTAGACTCAGGTAGATCAACAGAAATTTCTGATATGTATACCTGCTAAGCAATTTTATGCATTAACATCTACCTTAAAAATGCTAATTTGGCATAGGTACAGCTGGCCTGTGGGTTTATCATAAGAGAATCATATCACAGAATCACTGAGGTTTTGAATTGGTGAGTCTGATATCTTCTTTGGGTGGAAGGGCCTCCTACAGACTCTTGAGTACAGTGCCCCTGTACAAAGAAGGGTCAACTAGAGAAGTTTGTCCAGGGATAGAGACTCCCCAGCCCCTCTGTTTCCAGTGTACATTTATGATTACAGTGAGGAATATTTTTTTTGCTCACATTTGAAGGCAATTTATTGCATTTCAGCTTGTATTGACAGCCTCTTATCCCCTCACTGGCCACCACTGAGAGTCTGGTTCCATTTTCCTCCGGTCAGATTCTCCTGAGCTTTCTCTTCTCCGTCTGAGTGGTCCCAGGTGTCTCAGCCACTCCTTGTATGACAGATGCTCAATCCCTTAATCACCTCTGTGGCCATTCACTAGGGGCCATATTCTGCTAAGTCCCCTTCTCTCTCCTACTAAGGAGGCCAGACCTGGATCCAGCACTCTAGATGTGTTTCACCAGAAGGAGAAAGATTCCACTCCCTGGCCTGTTGGCAGTGTTCTTCCTAATGCAATCAAGGCTAAGTTCCTTTTCTTGGCTGAAAGGACATACTACTGGCTCAAGTTCAGTTTGCTGTCCACTGGGACCCCCATGTCCTTCTGTGCAAAGCTACTTTCTACTTAGTTGGCTCCCAGCCTGGGCTGGTACATGGACTTATTCTTCTCCAGGTGCAGGACTTGTCATTTCCCTTTGTTCAGCCTCATGTCCTTCCTGTTGGCCCATCTCTCCAGCCTGTTGAAGTCCTTCTAAATGCCAGTACAAATTTCTGCTTTATGGAACACTCTTCCTTTATGCAATGTTCAGACTTGCTGAGGATGCACACTGTTCTATCATACACATAATTAATGAAGTTATTAAACAATATGAGACCCTTTATATACATCTCTAGTTACTGCCCTGTGGCTGGACTTGCTGGCACTGATTGCAACACTTTTTCCTCATAGGTGAGCCAGTTTTCCATTTACCTTATTTTTCACTGATCTAGTTCATATATCATAAATCTGTCTGTGAGGCTGTTATGGGGGATAATGGTGAGAAGCTATCTAAAGTAAAAATAAACAACATCCACTGTTCTTCCCTCTTCCACGAAGCTAGTCTTCTCATTATAGAAGACTATTATGTTGGTCAAAGATTATTTCCCCTTTGCAAATACATGCTGACTATTACCAGGCACTTTCTAGACCTCAACGCTTGGAAACAATTTCCAGACGGATTTTCTCCATCATCTTCTCAGAGATGGAGATGAGGCTGACAAACCTATACTTTTCCATATCCTCCTTATTGCCCTTCATGAAGGGAAGAGTGACATTTGCTTTCTTCCAAACCTCAGTCATTTCTGCCAACAAACATACGCTTGCAAAGACTATTGTGACCTCGCCATGACATCAATCAGCTCCCCTATAATTTGCAGGTGCATCTCAGCAAGTCTCATCAACTTATATATGTCCAGTTTGTTTAAATGTTCCCTAACACACGACCCTTTTCCACCAAGGGTAAGTCTTTTTTTCTCTAGACTTTCCCACAGGTCTCAGGAACCTCACTTTTCTGAGGGCTTACCAATAAACACCCAAATTGAAGAAGATACTGAGTACTTGGCCTTCTCCATGTCCTTTGTCAGCATTTCTCCACCCCTCCCTCCTACAACTGTACCATGATTTCCCTAGACTTCTTTCTCCTGTTGATATATCTGTAGAAACCCTTCTTGTTTCCTTTTAAAATGCTGGCTGGATTCAGTCCAGGTGGATTTTGGCATTTGTAAAACTGTGACTGCACTTCATGACTACATTCCATGACTGCCTTTCTTGGGATTCTTACAAGTAGGTCTTGGAATGCCAAAGACCAAATTCTGCTTTCCTGAAATCTAGGGTTATGATTCAACTTTTTGTCTTGATACTCTTACCTCACAATCCTGAAATTCATCACCTGCAGCCAATTCTGCCCCTTGCCCAGATTCTTCCATGTTTGTAAGCATGAGATCAAGTAGACAAAGCCTCTCTTGGCTCCTCCAACACCCCTGTTGGAAATTATCATCAAACCACTGTAGAAATCTCCATGGCTGATTATGCCTTGATTTGTTGTCTCCTCAGCAGGTACCAGGCTGCTTCAAGTCCCCATGAGGACTTGAAGACTTTGAGTACATGAAACTTCCTCCAGTTGTCTGAAGTCATAATCTACCTGAAATTTTCAACATACAAGAAAATTTTTGTACTATACATCAGGCTATAAATATCCCTTCGTCTTCATTTGCAGTATAATTTCATCTTCATTTGCAGTATAATTTCATCTTCATTTGCTTGAAATCTTATTCAATAATAGTAAAAAACCCAACCTCTCTGTTTAGAAAATAATAAAAAATAAGGGTTTTTTACAGATTTATTTGCTATTTTCTTAATATTTTTTTTTTTTCTAAATATTTCTGAGCATTGCTAAGAGAACCATGACTATATATCTCTCCAACTGGACTTCAATTTTTATTGAGTTGTCTGATTAGCTGTAAAAATTTCACCTCTGCATATGTGATGGACAACATTCACTATCTTAGAGTGAACAGAAAGGTGAAAACAGCTTTTATTGTTCTGTATTGGAACATACCAGACAGTTCAGTTGCTTCAAAATGAAGAGATATTTACAGCATACCTTATTAATTGGTGTGGTTTCATCTTTCTGTCTGAAAGTTTTGAAGCAAAGTCGCCTAATGACGAAAAAAAAGAGAAAAAAGAAACAAACGAAAAAAGAAAGAAACAATCAAACATAAAGAAACAAAACCTATTTGTGTTCAAGGTTTATGAGACTCAGGAGTTATTTCTAGACCAGAATACTATACTATGACTTAGTAAGTTTTCAGATAGCAAGATTTTAAATCACAGACTCATCTCAGCTTGGTAACTGCAAAAGCGTGTGTATTACTTTCAAATTTCCAGAAGATGAAATAACTACCATTGTTTGAATCAGTTGTAGGTTCAGAAGAAAGTGTCCAAGAAATATGTCTGCAGTACAGCCAAATATTTACCTCTTTTTGGTAAATCTTTTCAGGCTTTTTCATTTTAGCTTTTATCTTTAGCTCAAATCTACCACTAATCACTTGCTCTGAACTCTTGCCTCTCTTTACGTATTTTAAGGTCAGTACAGATTTCTACCAGACAGATGATCTTTGGCCAGAATCTAGCCTGAGGGAGACAAAATATGGCCCTTAAGATCAAAGCAACTTAATTATAACCAGGCTATTGATACTGTCAATTATCCACATTTCACCTCAAAGCTTTCTTTTCTGGTGGTAAGTATTCTGATTGCTAGACTTATTTTCTTTTTTCTTTATTCCAGTTTTACGTGGGTTCACATTACAGTAATAACTACTCTAACATCATATTCCAGAAATTGCCTATGAAGACAGGGATCATTTTAGTTTCTACAAAACTGTAAACCAACTCAGATTCTACTTGTGAACCTGTGAGAGGTTATATCAGCAGACTGAGTTTCATGATAACAACTGCATTTGTCTTGTAATTTCATTGAATTTTCTCTACCTTTTAGTTTTAGTCCTGGTAACTGGATTTGTTTGGTTGATTTGCTTTGTTTTTAACCTTTGTGTTTATGTTAAGTGCCTACAAAAAAAAAGAGAATGCCCTCAAAATGCAAATATTATGTTACAGCAAAAGAACAAAAAATGTAAGTTGTTTCTCAGATTGGTATCCATCTTGCCTCCAAGATGTTCTGGTTCAAGATGTCTATGTGATGAAATCACATTAACTTCAGCTAAGGACCCACTTCCAGGAAACAAGTTTTTCTACTCTTCTTAATGTGTTTGGACTATCTATAACGTAAAAAATCTGTACTAGTAGCATTGTTTTGACAAGACCATGTTCCACCGTGCTGCACATCAACAATACGTCTCATGTCTTTTTCTAATTATGGGACAAAATTAATGTGATAAGACTACAGAGATTCTAGGACTTCGGTTTGTCTGTGCACTTAGCGTATGGGCCTACCAGGATTTCTTTGGAACATGGTAAAAACCAGCTTTGTAAATCAAATAGCTATTCTTAAACTGTGACTTTGAAAAAAAACACTGCAAGAAGCCATTCCATTTTAAATGGAAGATAGAATGAAGTACAGCCTTTTTAACAAGCTATCCATGGATTAATGCATACTACATGAACTACAAGGAGTCTTGTTCTAGAGTAGAATTGAATGACCCAATTTTTCATCTGTTTGTTAGGATGTCAAGCTCTTAACACATTATAATTAATATTGACATCTTTGACACTAAAACGTGAACAGTGTGAACTTCGCTTGAACGTTCTAAATCCTGCAGAACTTTGAATTTATCCAAGTTTATGTATCTCACTTAGCACAAAGAGGCTAGAACTAGATAATTGATCCTGAGCCCAGTGATTTTTACCCCATTGATGGCACAGATTAGTTTTTAATATGGATGCTGTCCATTGTCAGTCATTTTCATAGCAACTCTTTATGAAGGTGAGTCTGCTATAATCATGCCACTCTACCTAACTCCTTGCCCAGCACAAATGAAATTAAAGGGAATTTTTACAGAATATTTGCACTGGTAAAACATGGAAATTGATATGTATTGTCCACACTTGCAAGTGTTCCTCAAGGCTTACATATATGTGATATGGTGGTTTTTTTCATGAACTCCTTATGTTGATGCACTGAATAATACATGAAGCTTAATTTCTTGGCCTCCTAGTCACATCAGTGTTATAATTTTGCTGCTTCTTTTTAAGGTGATGAATGCTTTTGTCAAGATAAATAGAATAAGCAAATGTAGCCTAAGTTATTTATTTTGAAACACATTAGGCAATGGATCTTAAAATTTTAAATGTGGCATGAAAATGAAAATATTAATTAATCCACTGAAGAGTTGGCATTAAGACATTCTTTAAAATTCTGTGTATAAAAAAGCAGATAAGATTACCTATTCTTGAGTGAAACTTTTTTTTTTGCTTCTCATCAGTAATCTTGAATCCTATTTCTGAACTTGTATCAGGCTCTCTTTAAATCTGACAGATAACCAGCAAATGACTGATGAGAGATTTCATCATTTAATGCTCTACATTTCTTTTCAGTAATCTAGATGATTCATAGTTACAATTGACTCCATTTTTGTCTGCTAGCTTAATTATGAAATCTTAGCAGTGTGTCAGTTTCTGTAAAGATTTTCAGATAACTAAATTATAGATAATTTTTGTTACAATTTTGAAATAATTGCTTAAAATTAAGGGTATTTTAAAAATTTCTCAAAGACTTATCCAATGTTTTTTTTTTCATCCTGGAGACAGTTAAAACAGCTTGTGGTTAAATTTACTCATATATTTGTGTCCCCATCTGTTGGAGATGCAGCTATTTTCTTTGTGTTCCTCAATGACTGTAAACAAAATTTTTAGTTTAACATTACTTGTAATAATTCTATTTGGTGTATATTTCCAGTAGGGGTCTTTATTACAGTGTTTGATTTCCTAACAGGCATTAATATTTACATCCTCATAAGGAACTCAAAGAATATTGCTTTCCAATTTACAGAATGGCATAAATGACAGAATGAAAAGAGAGCTGTCTAAAATTAGATGAAGGTCCATATCTCCGGTCTCGTGACTACTTGAATGCACAAAATATCCAGGTTGCTGCCAAAAGGATAGATTATTTTTTTCTTTTCTCTCTCTGTTTTCTTATCTTTTAACTTTGAGCCATCATTATTTATTTATTTATGTATTTTGACCACACGATGAGAAGGATCTCTATCAAAATAACCATAGGCAATTATAGCCATCTAGTGCTCCCTTGCATAAGAATTATGTTTTCCCCCAAGCTGAGAGATAAGTAGTTTAATAGCGCATTTCAGTGCTTGAAGGGAATTGGAAAGCAGTGCTGGGTTGTGCCTGTTCTAGCACAACCTCAGTAACAGGAGGCCTGGCCTTGTCATTACAGGCTGAGGTGGTCCAGGTTCAACTTGGATGCTGCCAACTCTCTTATGGGTCTCAGCTGTTTCGAGAAGGGGGGTTCTGCAGCAGGTGTGACTTCCCAGCATTTCCGCTAGCAAGGACCCAGGGTTGCTCTGCACACTTGCCCTGCCTGGAAAGGCAGGGAGCACCTGCTTGGTGCTGAAGCCACCAAGTCCTAGTTTCCAGCTCCGTTCAGTGTGAGGACTCAGATCTCCCTCTGAATTATTTGCAGCTGGAGCACTGCAAATGGACTGAGAAGACCGCAGCATGGAATGGAGAAACCCACTATACTTGGTTTTGAGACAGAAAAAAAACCCACTGAAAGCATCAACACTTTGGAATGTTTTGAATCAGAATTTTCCTTCTCTGAAGCATCACAAATGTAATGCTGTTTTCCAAAAGAGTTTTTATTTCTTAGTAACTTAATTCACATTTTGCATAGTGAAACATGGATATCTACAAGTACAAATAATGAACAGTCATTGGGAGAAGAAAGAAGAATGTCAGGTCCCAGAAAAATGTATTGTTAAATGACTTGGAGACATTTTTTTCAGATCTTGTTTTCCTTTTTATTGTTGTGATATTATCTCTCTTTTATCCTGGTATTTATTTTTCTTACTTTATCACTTTAGAAGAGAACTACGAGTTGTGGAAAACTTACTTTTATTCCATATTCCTTCTTTTTTGGTATCTTCAGATTTTGATATTCAGAAGCTCTCTGGGCCAGAAATGTAGCATTATCTATTTTTCTTCAGTTCAGACTAGATGCATCTTTTGGGTTTAAATTGTTTTGCCTACTATTATTATCCCAGCTCGAAGACCACTTTTGGATGCTAGCATGTACAGACTTAGCTTTTCAGAAGCTATATCTGAGCTAATGCATAACAATACTAAAATGCATAATATTATTTCAGTTTCCAGACAGAAAGAAATAATCTTGTCTCATTTCTGTAAAAAAAGGAAACAAAATAGTGACAACTTCTGCAACAGAAACACAAAGTGAAAATCATTTTGCAGCTGTCCTTATGAGAAAGTGAGAGCGTTACTCTGTTACTGTGGTTCAGTTTCTGTGTACAGAAATAATGAAACCAATAATAATAAGAATAAATCTCAGGGAAACACATAACTAGCCAAACCAATTCTGCTTACATTGCCCATGTGTCAAAGGCTGAGCAAAATTGCTTTCACTCCACCCAAATCTGCCTGATGGTATGTATGATCAATCATGTCCTTTTCCACTTCAAAAATCTTGATGTTGATTCAGTTTACACCAAAGTTTCACCATAGAATGGAAACCAACTTTGAGTCCTTCCCCACGAGTCTTCTTTTCTCACTTTATTATTTTTTTAATAATTTCCTTTTTCTTTGCTTTCTATCTTATTTTTTTCTTCACCTGCCCTCTTGCTTTTTGGATTGCAGTTTTGTTTTGTTTTGTTTTGTTTTGTTTTGGGTTTTTTGGCTTTTTTTGTTGTTGTTGTTTTGTTTTGTTTCAGGGGTTTTGTTTGGTTTTTTTGTTTCCTTTTTTAGGTTTTTTTTTATTTGTTTGGTTTTTTGGAGGGGTTGTTTGTTTTTATTTGATTTCTGTGAGAAAAAGTTGTTTAACACAGGACAACTGTAAAATTCTCTACGGTGTATCGATGTCTATTTGCAAGCTGTATTGTGTCATTTGTAGCTTTTCCTCTTTAGTCTGGGCTACTTGTGCTTCCTCTACTGTGAAGAATATTACATTCATGGAACATTTATTTTGGACTGTGAAGAGAGATTTGTGTAGCTGCTGTGCAGAGAGGGAGGTAGAAAATGAAAACTAGAACCAGTGTCTAATAATCTGTCTTCTGTTAGCTCAATTCTGTGTAAATATTGTCTGGGGAAGGCAATAAGTGAGAAAACATGCCATCAAGGGATTTCCTGTGGGAGGGTTTATTACATGATCAAAGGCTCATTAGTGAATAAGGCTGGCTTCATGCTATTGTCGTACTTACCCTCTAAAACTCTGCCCGTTTTAGTCGTGGGGCAATCAAAGCACTGAACTGCACTTGGTATTTTTAGAGAAGTCCAAATTACACGTTAGGTGTAGCTTTATATTTTCGTTTTGCTCAGCAAGATAAAATCAGATATAATTGATTCTCTTATAAGACCTTCAGATGCTGAATATGTGGCCCTCCTAATCAGTGGTCCTGAGGAACATATACATCAGATGTATACTGAAGTGATGATCTCAAACAGCAGAGGAAGCTGATGTTGGACTCAAGATTGCAGAATGGGGAGTTCTGGTTTAGCTTAGATTGTAGTGGTAACACTACTTTTTGTGCAAGAATCACCACAGGAAAACATGCTGAAAGCATTTAGGCTCTGATTTGAATGATATGAACAGCACTTAAGAACTTACTCGTAACTTTCTTTCCCTAAATGTAAAGCAGTAAAGATTAAGAAGGATCTTTTCAACATGTTATGTATTCAAATATTCTCAACCCCATTTTTAACCATCTGTTGTTTGAACTGATGGTTATCTGCTGTAGACAATCCTAAGGATGAGACTTAAGACCAAACATTTCTTTTGCTTTTGTTTTTAGTTTTTAACAACATAATCAACATAGTGTTATAAAGGCAATATTTTGCATTATACTCTTGACATTTTGTAAGTGTGAATCATTCAAGGTTTACCTTGTCATTGACATTTTTAGTTCTCTGAAATGTTTCTAGCACATTCTTTTTAAAAAGAAGGGGTTGGTAATTGTGTTTATAATGCTTGTTCGGAGAAGACAGTTTTTTTCTGTGAAGATTCAAAGGAGACAGGAAAACGCTACTGAAATTGTGCCACTGAAGCTGCAGAACAGACACCTTTTTTGGGGGAATGATGCTGCACCATCATGCAGTGAGATGATAACTGTGGCAAAATTTCAGTGAAGAACATTTTTTTAGCATTAGGAAAATCAACATACAAATCCATAGAAATACAGGAAAGGAAAAAAAAGAAAAGGAATGAGAAATTCACCTTATGTTGTTTTTTAACCTTCCAGAAAAAACACTGTATAGCAGTGGATGTATTCCATGAACACGTGGGTGACTGGCCATAATCTTGCCTTTCTTCTGGACCGGTGAGAATTATCTCACTCTTTATATAGAGAGGTTTATTGCTGCCTCTGCAAGCTATCTACTCTAACACAGAAGTCTTGTGTTCCTCCATTCGCTTGTTCGCTTTGCTTCTTTGAGGAATGTAAGGGTAGAATAATTGTGTTCTTTTCCTAAGTGATTTGGCCTCTTGTTCACCCAAGATAGCAAAGTGACAGTATCGCCATAATCACCTCCCTGACAAATGTATCTTAACAGAAGCTGAAATAAGTCGTGTTTATATTTAAAGATGGAGCCAAACACCCATTTCGCTAGTCCTAAATATTCCTTTACGTAAATACAAGAGAAAAAATGGCTCAGCTTTGCCAACCTTTTAGTCTACTTGGAATTTGTTAGCTGAGGTTCATAAAAAGGCTGAGGTAGGCTCCCTGATAAAGAGACACCTCTTAGAATAGGAGAGCCTGAGAAGCTGGGTTTGCAGAGTCTGATATAAAAATCACAGTTACAGCACTGAATCAACCTACAAGCAGTTTAACAGGGAAATAAGAGGGAATACAAGCTTTGTGAGTGTCTGAGATTATTAGAGCTTTAAAGATATCCTATAGACTCTGAAAACCCTGTCAACACTGCAGCAAACCTAAATATAAACTAAGCTAGTGAAACTGTAAAATGAAAATGAAATTGGCAACAATGATATAAAGAGTTTTTGGATTAAATGTTTATGTTGTTTACAGAACCCAACCCTCTGCTAGGTATTTTAAAGACTATTTAACAAACTTGACATTTTCCCTTACTGCATCCTCCCCCTCCATTTTCCTTGCCTATCATTGTCACCAGAGCTTTAGACAAGGAAGATGTGACAGAACTTGCTAAATCTTTTCTGTCTCAGTATTCCAGTGTATATAAAAGTATCATTGGGAGAATAATTAAACGGTCAGAGCAAGACACCTGTTTGCTAAAAGGTTTTATTTATCTTTGTGTGCGGCATGTAAATGCACATGTTTAGACCACAGGTATTTGCAGGAGCCCTTTTCTAATTATTCTATTTACATTCAATTATGCCTTTTGTAGACTTCACTGGAACAATTACCACAACCCAGGGAATCAGCCTTTTAGGTAGCTACACAAGAACATGTTATTATCTTCCACTGTTAACAGAGGCAAACTGAGAAAACTACCACAAAAATAGCACAACCTGCTCTTGTAACTTTGTTTGTGGAAGTACTGTTTAAAGGCTCCCTTCTGTGAAGGTTATTTGTTAATGAAGTTCCAGATCATCAGGAAAATAAGGGAAGAAGTAACATAACTAATGGTTACTCTTGGATATTCTGAAAAAATCAGACAGACATACACACAAACTAAACTGGAGAGTGCCACAAGGCAGCTGAAGTCTTGGAAGGTATTTTTTGCTTGATACCATGGGCCAGTCAGTGACTTTACATGACATACACAGCCCACTGAACTCACGAAACTCTAAAACTTCAGCCTTGTTAATTACGGGTTTAAAGCTGCAATGTCTTAAACAATAGTGAGAACGTGACACATAATGTGATATCCTCTTTGCTCCAATTTCCCCTCACTTTGAAATAAAGAAAAGGTGAGAAAACAAAAGCGGACAGACTGAATGGCATTTAACATGTGTGTGGTAATTTGGACTGTTCTGAGATGCATCCTCTGTGAGGATGAATAACATGTTTTGATGCTTACAGACTGTTGACAACAACTGTACTGTGACACACCTGACTGGGCTTCTGTAGCTTCTCTTTACAGGTCTGCAGCACTAACCTACTGACTGTTCTGACTTTCCATGCACTTGTTCATAACATAAATGCAGCAAGGTAACTAAAAAATGTTAATATTTGAGCATTTGATGTGTTGTAAGAAACAGTGCAAACTGTTGTTATCTGCAGCAAAGAGTGAATATGAACGCTTGGTTCTTTGGAGCTGCACATTTTCACTCTGAGGGTCAAGCATTGGGTCCAATGATCCAATTGGAACCATTTCATTTTCAGTCCATGTAACCCTCAATGAGGCAGCAGAGGAAGATAAATATAAAGGTTATATTTTAACTCTTGCTTTAAGAGGAATAAGACACAGAATAACTCTGTCTATTGTCAGATAGCTGTAGAAAGACTGTAGAAAGACAGTTTCAGCTATGCGATGAAATACAGCTGCTTTCAGTAAGGGTATACTAAGCAACAGAAATATTTTTACAGAGTGGTGTAGGCTTTTTTTTGTTTGTTTGTTTGGTTGGTTGGTTGGTTTTTTTTGTTTTTGTTTTTGTTTTTTGGTTTACTTTTATGAAATTCATCAAACAGATTGAAATATGGTCCCTTAATGGCTTTCCTAGTAATTACTTTGCCTGTGTGGCTAACCATGCTGTCCTACACTAAAAGTCACTGCCAAGTGCTATAGGCTCTCCTACTTTGTTTCTGTTGGTGGTCACACACCCTGTCCCCCTATGGAGTGTATCCCTCCCAAAGCCACTGTGTTCCTGAAGTATCAACCAGCCAGAGAAGGTCTCTCTTTCTGGAATAATTCTAGCTCTGTGTTCTGGCACAGGAATAATTAAGGCAATCCTGTTATGCAGAAATATTTCCTAGGGCTGTAGGAGCTCTGTGAGCCTTCTGGTAATATAGGTGGGAGGATCCCCATCTGTGGACAGTTTGTGACCTCAGTTCTCATCTGTGTCTGCTGTCTGGTTAGAGGAGAAATAGAAGTGAGATCTAGCAGGAAACAAGGGGAAAGTGAGATCTATATACATAGGTCTCCCTTTACTTATAAAGTTACATTATAGAAGTTTTACAGAACTCCTTAAAATAACTGCAAATGCTGTCTTTCAGATGAAAATAAATTATCTTTTCTATTTCATCTATTTGCACCCATAATTTGAGATGTTCTGAAAAATCCTTGAAGGACAAATGAAATAAAGTTAAAATTTTAATATTGAAATTTAGTCTGGTAGAGAACTTTAGGAAGGTCTACACATTTTTCACATTCAAGGCATTGTAAGATGTTAATTTGTGTTAATGCTGGAAGAAAGAATTGGTAATTTATAAACCTAATATGTAATTTTGACACAATTAAAATTATCTGTCACCTATGTGAGAGTTTTCCTTTTCGTATGTAAAAAGGATTGAAGGTCTACAGACATCAGAAACATTGACTACTATCTTTCTAATTATAAATTAAATAAAATACAAGTAATTTTCTATTACCCATGAGAAAAGAAAAATATTTTTTTTAAAAAAGTCTAATGATAAGGTATAATAAGACGAAATATTGAAATACTCTTAAATATAAGCTGTGACATACTATGTGAAGAAATAAAAATCAGGAGTACTGTAAATATGAGTATGCTACTGCTCTGCCGTATAGTGAGAAAAGGTAACCATGAAGGTTGTAATGCAATCTCTTTTAGTTTGTATCTAGTACTGAAGTGAGACCTAAGGACACTGACTTTCAGCAGAACAAGTTTTGGAAGTATGCAGGAAATGATGGGTGAAATTGAATGATTTTGAGTAATGGAGAGAAAATTAAAGTGTTTAGAGATAAATTTCTTAGGCACAGACATTATGCATACCACCTAGTAATAAATATAGCAAGAGGTGGGTATTATTCTGTTCCTTTTTTTTTTTTTAATAACCAATATAGATAAATAGGGAAATGAAAAAAATGATCAGCAGTAAGAAAAATGCAAACAATATGGTAAAGAACATGTAGGAAATTGTTCAAACACTTCAATTGCTTTAGAAAAGAACAGCAGTTAGGACAGAAATTGAACCCAAATTGAGAGTTTTATATATTTGAATTGTCTTAGACATATAGAATTCGCATGGTTTTACCTGAATATGAACATGCTAGTGAATAACTGCTACTATGTTGTAAAGCCCATTGCAATAGCCTATGCTATCTTTCTGAGTATTTCTAGGCATTCAAAGCAGAAGGATTTCACCTACCTGGTGAGAAGCTGATTTCAGTGATTTCAATACTGTTGATAAAGCAGTACTATTTTACATTCCCAAGAGATGATACAAGTCCTGAATTTCTCAGTGCACAGACACAAGACTACATAATCATTCTTCCCCTCATTCTTCCTGTTTCATTTAAATGAATAATCTTGATTTTTTAAACTATTTTTTTTTCTCTTTAGAGCTTCAGCTGAGTAAAAAAGGGATGGGGCTAAAGAGACTGAAGGGGGCTACCTTCATGTTGCATTATTTTTGCATCTAGACTATACTATATCAGGGATTGTGTCTTCGTCTTACATTTTTGAATCAGAAATTTAGAAACAGAATTCAATAAGTTAACAAGCACATTAAATTCAGTTTTCCTATAGGACATTCATATTAAGAGCCTATAATAATAACCTGGTTTATATTTATCCCTTAAGGTATGATGGGCTAATGTTCTCTTTGGTTCTTTCCCTGGGACCAAAGGATTTTCTTCTTCTTAGTGCATTTAGATGAGTTACATTTCCATTTTTCTTCCCTATTCATTTTTATTCTGATATATGGATGGTTTTGGCTTGTTCATTGGAACATGATTTAATTTAGTTGCAAAGGACTTTATCCTGATTCAACAATGTTACTTTGCTTGATGAAGTATTATCTCACAAGTTCAGCAGTGCTACTGATGCAATATATTTCCTTAGGAGGGATTTATTTTCAACTAGCACTACATGACAGTGCTATTGATAGCCATGCCTGAACTAGTCATCCAATCCTCTTCTGAAACCAATTTTTCCATAGAAGTAATATGGTTTAAAAGGAGAGTAGGCCTGCTAGTGCATACAAAGCTCTCTGCACACTGCCAATAACAACAGCTGATCACCAGGTGCCTTTCATAGTGACCCCTCACATTTCTTGATGATGCAAGATGAGAGCATAGGATACCTCATAGCACCCATGTGCCGTGCTGTGGAACAAAGAGCGAGAGACAAAAAAGCAAAGGAAAAAGAAATCTATTCTCAAGTTAATTCAGCAGATATGGTAAATGACAGAGTAGGGAAATGCAGAAAGCAGAAGGACAAGATGATACTTAACACCTAAGCAGGATGAAACTTCACTCTTAAAAAACCCCAAACACTAAGTATAGTTCAGTTAAAAAGTTACTTTCACCAGCTTTGCATGCAAAAATTTAAGAAAAAAAAAAAAAGTTCAGTATTGCTGAAGAATTGTTCTGACACGATGAACTTTACTATTTTGGAGTTATTCTATGCCTCTTTTCTATGGAGCCCTGAAAGACACCAACAGACAAATAAAATAAATAAACAAAACACAACCCCTCACAAATTAAAGTGTATAGACACATTCATCAGACCTGTGTCTTTCATCTTGACTAATATGTATTTTCGTCCTGTGAGAAAGAGCACTTCAAGATACTAACAATGTAGCATTCTGAGCTCAAACAACTCATCTTAAATTAAGGCCTTAAATATCAAATTACATGGAAGACATGTAACTCTGCCATGAGTTGTCAAAATATATCTGAGTAAACTAACTAAATTCCATATCTAAATATCTTTCCTAGACTTTTTACAATGCTGAGTTTGTTCAATATCTTTGTAATTCACCTAAATGTCTGAGACATAAAAGAGAGTTCTAGATTTTAAGGAATTTCATGTTATTCACCGTATTGTGAACAAGTATGGTATCATTAGATACAGTAACTGTTCAAGAACATTGGAAATTCTAGTACTGGATGAGAGTTGAGCACATTTCAAAACTTGCCTTGAGGTATGTTTGATAGCTTTTATACCAAATAAGTGACAAATACTCTTTTAAAGAATTCTGGTAGTTGCTTGGTTGAGTGACATGTCCAGAGATAAGAGTTATTTTGCTACTCAAAATATTAAAAAAGAAAAAAAAGGTCAAATTATATTTTGCACATTGTAACAAATTTATTTATAGGCATCTTAATTAAACAACCAACACTTGACATCCCAGAGGAATTTTATTACTTTCTTTTATTAGAATGCATGGTAGGCTTTATAGATAGAGATTTTGTTTACAGATATTTAGAGGCAGTTGTGTTAAAATTGAATCATTTTTCTATATTCGTACCAGTAAGTTAAACAGGTGATATCTAGACACAGTAGAATAGAGGGTTCCCTGGCTCCTCTTTGGGATTTGCATGGTCTTCTAACCATTCCCTCCACACTCCCCTCCCCGGAAAAAAATCCTTGTCTTGGTGTAGGACTAAGGGCATGTTCCAGCTCAAGGCAGTTTGGATGGGCTATCTTTCTTTAATGGGAAAGAGTTCTCTGTGAAAGATGGCCTTAGTGTCATAACCTGTCTCGTCACGTTTAATTTGCCAGTATACTGAGACTTAGGGACTAATTGGATTAATTAAGGTGGTGTGAAGTTTTACATCTTACAGTATTATTCACAGTGATGTGGGAATGCAAGTTAGAGTTGTATTACAGCCATCTAAATCTTGAAACACTGACAGGTTTAGAACAAAGTCTCCGAAACTGTTGATACTCCTAACACATTCATTGCATCCTGTTCTTTCAGTAGTGGATATTATTACATGGATAATATTATACAGAAAGAAAAAGTACAGAATGCATAGCGAGCTCCTTTGCATGCTTTTCCCTAATCTAAGTAGCACTGCAGGGCGTGGAAGTGTTAAAATCACACACCGTTTTTCTCTGAGGATTTGTTTAGCTAGACAAGTATAGCAATGAGGGTTCTCTCAGGGTATACTCAGGGTTCTCTGAGACTATTGTGTTGAGATTTTTCAGTTCAAGTTACCATAACAGTAATAACTAGAACCACATCGAATGCCCTGCCTACTGACTCCCACTTCAGAATGTTAATTATCTGATGAGGCAGGATGAATGACAGAAGTAGGAGAGAGAAAGGGAAAATTTCTGCTTTAGTCCTGTACAGCACTGCTTCAATAGAGAGTCCTCCTCATTCCGTGTTAAGGCCCTAGCAAAGTGGTACTTTCACAGGATAAAGTGATGCAGAAAAAGATGAGGTGAGTTCGTACAAATATTTTTGAAAAAACTTGTCAAATATCTAGTCCTATGAACAAAAAAAACCCAAAAAACCCCAAAAAAACCCCAAAAAAACCCCAAAAAACAAAACAAAAAACATAACTCCAAGTTTTATAGTGCCACTGTTCTGCAAGGTCTGGGATAGAGATAGTATGTATATATGTTGTGTTGTAGATTTACAAAGGATGAAGGTAAAACTGAACAATAGCTCCTCGATTGGTCTGTCTAGCTGACTATGCACTGTTATTAATGTAACTCCTAGTAGATGAAGTTTCACTAGAAATCAGTGGAACATAGGATGCTAGGCAAATCTTTTTACTGGATTTAGGTTCACAAAATTAAAACAATGAAATTCAGACATCAGAAGGAATGTGGGCAGGCTCAAGTTGTTATTTAAAATGCTTATGCTGTTTTGTAGTTCTGTTGGAGACATTTTATTATGGCATATTTGAACAAACAATGCTTTCAGGAGATGGTGTGGTATCCTTCTACTATTCTTTTTTCTAGTTAGATGCCATAATAAAGTCCCAAAGGCTAAAGGTAACACTATAATAATTCATATTGGGAATAAACTCATCCTCTGTCTTTATGTTTTTATAATGATTATTTTAAGGAAGTCACATAGCTTGAATAGAAAGGACACCTTAACTGTTTATCATTTACATTATTACTATAAGTGCAATTTGATTTGTGCAATATAGGCATTAAATTAGACAATTAAGTTTCAAATTAGTAGCATTAGCATTAGGATTATAGTTTTATTGTTAGCATTAGAGTTATTATTGATGCTGATGTTGATATTGTAACTAGTATCTCTAACTTTGAAAGGGTCCTTTCTGAGAATCTTTACTGTGCTTTTTTATCCTATATGGTTTCTCTAGCTTTTATGTCAAAACCCATATTGATCTAAGCATCCTTACAATGGGCTTATTTCAATGTAGTCACAATGATAATTATTTGAAATTCTTGTAAAATTTGGTTTTCTTGTGCACACTTTACTTTCTTGTAAAATTTTACAATTCCTGCATAAGACTACTGTGTATTTTTCATAGATGTAAATGTCTTCATAATCACGGAATAAATTTATGTATAAGATCTACTCATTGGGTTTTCTTATAGACTTTGACCATGGAAGAGAAGGAAGTATATTAAATGTCTGTGCATCTAGCAGTTTTGTTGGCTGCCTATGGCTGGATATGTGCAAAGAGCTATATGGAATTTTCTAGGTACCTGGCATGTAACATACTTATTTTCCTTTGACACTTCTTAGAAAATGTCACTAGTTTTGTTAACCGGTGTTTATTGGTCATGAGAGTCCTGCTTTCAAAAAGTACGCCTTTTTGTCTTTACAAATATAAGGCTATTGTCTTCACCTTCTGCTACCTTTAGGAGATTCTTGAATGTTGTTTATGTTTGTTTTTAAATAGGCATAGCCTGGCAAAAAACCCCCAAACAACTAAAACCAGAAAACAATGCTGTTTCTTGAGTCAGAAAAAAAATACCCCAAAACAAAACCAAAAACCCAACAAAGAGGAAATATGAGAACCACTGACTAAAAATATAAATGTAAAGATTTTTTAAGATAAATATTCTGGTGTTCTGAAATTCAGTGACTAAAGAAGGATTTTCATAAAATCACTGGGAAAAAAAATGTATAAGGTCTTCTTAGTTCACTTCACTTTCTAATCCAGACATTAATCAAGTCAACCCAGAGATTTTAATTCCAGAATTTATGTCACATGTTCATACACACACACACGAATGAGAGTTCGTTTCATAGCTTTTATACATGACATTGTATTTCAGTGCAAAAAAATATTGAGTTTGTTAATTTAAAAATGCTCTATGTGCTGCATAGTCAGAATGACTAAACCTGTTTGAGGTCAAAGAAAAACACCCCCCCCACCCCAGTTTGGATACACCATTTGCCTGAAAAACTCCCACCTAGTGTCAATCAAAGCTATTATTCACTTATTTTTGTAGCACTGATCTTTATGGCACTTAATGCTTTTTAGTTCCACCTACAACAAATTTAATTTCTGACTTTTAACGTGAAGAAGCAAAAAAAATGTCTAAAAGAACAGTAAACATGCAAAAAATACGTAGCCACAATTTCTATAAGGTTTATCTAAGTATAAACGAAACAACCATGACAAACTCAAATATGGCAGACAGTAAAAAGCCACTTTTTTCCTCTTTTAGGACAAAATATTCTGCAAATAATTTTTACCAGCACTAAATATTATTTCTCAAGAGAAATAAGTTGGACAAGGCATTAGAGAAGATTCAACTTTGCTCTTTAATGCCAAAGTTTTTAATTTTAATTGAAAGAAAAAAGTAAAAGAATCCCACCTATCTACAACAAAACTCCCAAAATATCACAACCAACCAACCAACCAACCAACCAAAAAAACCCCAGTAAACCCACCACCCAAAAACTGTGTGCAAAGGGTGGAAATTCATGGTACAAATGTAACAAATTCAAAGAAACGATTTGTCAAACAAGCATATTAAAAGTGTTCTGGAACTACTGCAGATTAAAAATTTAGATTATGAGCTAGAAGACTGTGGGTTGTGTAGAACATTTTTGCAGTCTTCCTGAGAAAGTTTCTCGTCTAAATAACTCCAGAAGTACAAACCTGCCTTTTCTCTAAATGCCATACCCACAAGAGATCTCATGTTATAAAGCATTTAAAAGTGTAGTCACATTCTTTGATGCATTTGGGGAACTGATTGTCACTGAAATGATAAGAGGATTTTGGATTTCGTAATTAGAACATATTGCCTTTAGAGAGAAAGAAAGATCTTCAGTAGTGCATGGGCTTTTAGGTAACTTTTTGCCCCACAGTCTTTTGTTGCTTTTGTTTATGTTTAACCACGCATACATATACAAATATACACACATCCTATATGCACAATTAAATTATATACTGCCCAAATAAAAGCTCTGTCTCTTGTTATTCTAGCCATAAAAACTGGGAATATTATATATAGAAAAAATAGAAATAATTCAGAACATATGTACAGCTTAGGACTTCTCACACTTTGTATATGTAGTCCTATAAGTGGTGGTTAAAGCAAACAGGTGACAAAATAGTGGTAACTGACTTGTTTGTATTCATCTTGAAGAATAATGTAGATACATAAAATTTATTCCAAATATATCTGTGTAAGAGACTATATTATTCAACAGAAGACGCCAGCTTTTGTTAGCAATTGATTTTCAGCAATATGCCATGTTAAAAAAGTAATAATTTGAAGAGTATTTTTGTGGACAATTTTAATAGTGCAGGACGGTGTTAATCATTTGAGTTAAGATATGACATACAAAATCAAACATCTAAATTACTGACATTAGAAGAATGAGTCTGATTCTGCCAGACTTAGGATTTACTTCATATAACACTAAATGTAGTGATAGTATCTCTCAGTTTAAGATAGAAATTGATGGAATTGTTACATTAATTGGGCCAGTGTATTCGGTGCAATTATTATGGAATTATTCCAGAATTACATGTGCCCACACAAAAATAAAATGAGAAATCTTCATCTTTTTGGAAAGAAGTTAAGTACTAAAACATTAGTGGTTTTGCCATTTCATGTACTGACAAGGCTCAAGAATTTAAAGAAAAAAGAGCTATAAAGCAAGTGACAAGCTGGCATTTTGTTTTCGAAGGCCAAATAATTCTTGAATATAATTTCCCTCAATATGAAAAGTTCAATTAATAGCTGTTTTTTTCTCTAACAAATCACAGAATATGCTGAGTTGGAAGGGACCCACGAGGATCATTGAGTCCAAGTCCTGGCCCTGCACAGGACCACCTCAAGAGTCACACTGTGAGAGTGCTCAAGAGCATTGTCCAAATGCTTCTTAAACTCAGTCAGGCTTGGTCCTGTGACCACTTCCCTGGGGAGCTTGTTCAGCACCTAACAACCCTCTGAGAGCAGAACCTCTTTCTAATATCCAACCTAACCTTCACTTAACACAACTTCTGGCCGTTCCCTTGAGTCCTGTCACTTGTCACCACAGAGACGAGATCAGTGTCTGCCCCTCCTCTTCCCCTCACAAAGAACTGCAGTGAGGTCTCCCCTCTGTCTCCTCCAGGCTGAACAGACCGAGTGACCTCAGCCGCTCCTCATATGGCTTCTCCTCAAGGCCCTTCGCCATCATTGTAGCCTCCTTTGGACACTCTCTAACAGCTTTGTATCCTTATTTTGTGGCCCCCAAAACTGCTCCCGGCACTTGACTTTGAGCTGCCCAGAGCAGAGCAGAGCGGGACAATCCCCTCCGTTGCCTGGCTGGCGATGCTGTCCCTGATGACCCCCAGGGCAGGGTTGGCCCTCCTGGCTTCCAGGGAACTGCTGGCTCATGTTCAGCTTGCCGCTGACCAGGACCAGCAGGTCCCTTTCTGCGGCACTGCTTTCCAGCATCTCATTCTTGTCTGTCCGTACATCCAGGGTTGCCCTATCTCAGGTGCAGAATCCAGCACTTTTCCTTGTTCCCTTTATATGGTTGGTGATTGCCCAGTCCCCTACTGTTGAGGTCTCTCTGCAGAGCCCTCCTGTCTGTGAGGGAGTCATCAGCTCCTCCCAGTTTTGTAGTGTCTGCGGACTTGCCCAGTATCCCTTCTAAGCCATTTATATGTATGTGTATTCTCTGATGTCGCACTGAATTAAATGTTTTGAAAATAATAAATTATCAGATACTGGATTACCGTGAAACTGCACTGCAGTACACTAACTGTATACTTATAATGACAGTTGACTAATGAAGGAGCCCACTGCAGTGACTTTAAAGGAAATATTTTGGTTTCAGTCCACTTACCTGTATAACGGAATGAACTGAGATAATGACTGAAATTATACATATAATTCTGACTGATATTAATGAATCTGTAAAATATATCCTAGTTTTGAATCAGAAGCAAGGTGAGACTTTGAAATTAGAAATTTTGGTTTCTATGCATGCCTTTTTAGGTGTCCAGACTCTTACTGATTAATAATCCAATAGAAGCTAAATCTTTGGCAACTGCAAACAAGAAAAATATGCTAATTGGACAAATACCACTTTCTTAAAATATACTCCAAAACTCTGTTTCTCAATTGTTATGTATTTTCCTTTTTTGTTACAGTCTATTTTCCAGGCACCCTCTGGTGCCTCACACCTGCTGAGGTTTTGATAGACATGACAATTTTTTTGGGTGAGTTTGAAACTTCTGCCTGAAATTTTTGTCTCCTTGCAATCTAACTGCCCATTTGAAAAGCTACATGATCACAAATTATTTCTTTAATTGAAATTTCCCATGATTTATTGACTCTAGATTGACTGTTTGATTGATTGATTCATTGATTGATTTCAAGAATTGATTAAAATGGCTTCTTTCAAAGGAAAAAAAAGGGGTTTTAACTAAAACAGAATTCAGCACTTTGAAGTATTTCATTCAGGCTACCACGTGAAAAATCAGCCAATTCAGAATAATACAATTTTCAATAATATTTAATAAAAGTGTCGATGATCTGAAGTGAACGAAATGTTTATGATTAGGCATTTTCATGATATATAAATTTTGACTATATGTTATTGGATTAGGCTTGTGCAGCCAAGTAGTCAAGTGTGCCCTCTTTCTTTTGATTTCCTATTTTTCTACATCTCCAAAAAGGAAACAAAACTGTTTTCTTGTCGTGCAAAAGGGTAAATTTGTGTCTTCTATTTAAATCAACACAAAAATTGAGCCTCTATATTTAAAGACCTATTTTGCAAAGATCCACATGATAATCCTTATTCAGCAACCTACTTAATTATTAAGGCTTTTGGGGTTTTATTTAAATCTTGCGCAAGTACAAAATAAGTTAATCTGACTTCTTCATTAAGTATACAAATTCATAGATGAATGGATTTAAATATGTGATCAAAATTGAAATGAAGTATTTAATTGAAGACAAGCATCTCTTCTCCTCCTGGAAATGGAGAACATATTTGGAATTCACTGTATGTTCTGAAGCAGGAAGTTTTTGAAGGATCTGACAGCAAGAAAATAGAATTCGTCAAACATTTTCCTGAATCAAACAATATAGTACCTTTTTGTGGGTTTTTTCTCCCTTTCCTTACTGTCCATCACCATTTATCTTTCTTATTACTAATAGTACTAGACATATTAACATCTCCATTTTTATATATTCAGTTGAGGTAATAACATAATTTGTCCTTCAACATCCCTGTCTTGCTACAGAACAAAATAATTCTTTTTGAAACTACAATAAAATAAGATCTGCCACTCTGTGCTTGCTAATATTTTAAAACAAAGTACACTTTTAGAAGCCAGAATAAATTCTAGTGTCAAACACAAGATGGCTATTCTCATCGAAAATACAAATTCACAACTTTATAATACCAAAAACTTTTTAGGTGTTACTGTTTCATAGCTCATTTTTGGACAGCAAAATGCACATGGAAGGATGTATTTTGGAAAATAAGGGAAGTTTTGAAAATGAAGATTTTAGATAAAGAGATGTGAACTCTGTAGACAATATGCTTTCAAGCTTGAATGTCTCTAGAAATAGAAATACTCCAGAGTCTGTGCTTTACGGGCAGTTGTAGCAGCAAGAAACCTTAAAAAATTTCTAATCAATCCAGCCAACAGCAAAAAAACCCCATCACTTAAAAGGCTTTTCAAAATACTCATATTCTTACATTTTGGTGGAATGTTACTGTCATTTTAATTAACTTATTTTACAAATCTTCATACTTTGTATGTATGTACTATACTATGCAGATTTGTTGCAAGATAACAACATGATTGAAAAAACATGGTTAGACGGATCAAAAATTCTTTTTTATTCATGAGAGATTGGTCCTGAAATATTTCCCTTGGCTTTCACTGACCTTGACCTTTTCCTTAGAACTGCGAAGAAATATGGATCATGCCTGGGGTACTGTCTTCCTCACTCTGCTGACAAATCTATCCATTGTCTTTGCCGCTGTTCATGGCTTTCCTAATTTGCAGCTGGCTAAATGCTGGTCAGATTTATCCATAGTTTG
Source organism: Cnemophilus loriae (assembly GCA_013397755.1). Lineage (NCBI taxonomy): Eukaryota > Metazoa > Chordata > Aves > Passeriformes > Corvidae > Cnemophilus > Cnemophilus loriae. The sequence continues at coordinate 1,229,761 of VZTF01008130.1, forward strand.
TCACCGTGATTGGAAACAACAGATTGAAAAATGGTTCATTTCTTTTTACTGATGGTGCTCATAACATAATCATCAACATAAAATGTCAAAATTCTTACAGGATATAGTACTTTAACCTTAGCATGCTTGTTGTGACCAGCCTTTCCCCACACATGAAATAGAAGTAACATTTACAAATCTATTTATTTTCTGAAAAAAATCAAATTGTTTTAAGTCAGGCTTGTGTCTTCCAGAGGTATGCTCATAGTTTGGAATACGAGTTTCATAGTACTAAAAGAATTAGGTAAACTGAGCTCTGATGCTAGAAAAAGCCGTGGGCAACAGCAAGAGGAAACTGAAGAGCTTTTCATAAAGAGAGAAACCGGGCAACAAAATCTAATCTTTATGATTTAATAGCCAGGAAGTACTGGATGGGAGCAGAGAGAATATGGACTGTTTTTTTCATTTGTAGCTGAATTTTAGGGGAAAGGAGCAGACAGGATACGTTAAAGTGTTTTTGCACTTGCATTATCTTTGCCTTATTCACCTGGGCAATATATTTTGAAAAAAGTGGCTTTGATTTAATTTTTTCCTGGTAGAAAACTTGAGGTTTGAAGTACCTAAGTGACATTACCTACGATTTCAGGTACTAGTCTTGCGAAACAATTTTATCTCCTTACCTGCAAGCACCATTTATCTCAAAAAGAGTTGCAAACCTGGTAGACAACAGTAAGCTTCACAGTTCCGAAACTTGGTTTTTTTTGAATACCAGTATATATTTTAAATTTCTAGATACTTCCCTCTCTGTTCTTTTCCTTTTTTCATCCTGATGCATTTGATTAAAAACTCAATACCGTGTGACATCTCTGTAGTGGGCTTTCAAATTTGTTTTAGTCAAAAATGATAATTTAAGGTTCTCTGTAGTAAATTATGGTTTCACTCATGTAATAAATGCTTTGTTTGAAAATATAAAGTTTATGCAAGTTATTATTTTATAATAACCTCTGGCTATTCTGCTTAAAAATTATTTCTTTTCATCTCATTTAACATCCTTGTTTAGTTTCAGCCAACAGTGACTTATGTTGCTTTCAGATCAAATTATATTTTTAGCTTCTATCTGATGTCCTCCAAAGGAGGCTTTCAGTTCCTTACCCAAATAATGACATATTGTGTTAAAAATTTATCTCTGGGTTATCTGTGTTATTTACTTGTATTTCAGTAGAAGTCTGAGGACCAACTGAATAGAAGTCTTTCCGACTAGGAAAGCTTCATCAGTTTTCATCATCAGCAGTTTCCTTGCTGCTGTTAAGGCAGTATTCAATAAATGCTTTTACAAATCCCTTTCCATGACTCATTACATTTGTAAGGGATCTCTCAGTGACAATTTCTCATATATGCATAGGCTGATGCAAATAACTAACAGTGAAGATGGACTTTGGGAGCTGAGTATGAAGAGGTTTTATGATGGGTTTCTATGTGTTGGTTTTATCTCTGAATGAATTCTTACTCTCAGTTCACTTAGATGATAGTTATTAGGAGTAGATGTTTTAGCACAAATCATCTTCTTTGTTCCCAGTTAATTTTATAGATGTGTTTGACACAGAAAAAGCCAAACATTCATAGTTAAGAGAGTTTTATGTGAAATACCACAGGTACATGTGCAATACCTGGAGAACTACTATGTGCATTAATCAATTATTTGACTCTCAATTAATAAACTGTTAGTTTTCTATTGGCCATTGTGTATTTCATAATTTGTTAGAGCTTCAGCAAACTGCTTGGTCTATTTTTACAACTCAGCCTTTCTGAAACTGTTCTATTAGTTACACTATCTTTGAGAATATTTGAAGAGTCTGTGATAAGGCAAGATAAAATTACTGTTTTTTTCTGGACATAGCTCGTATGAGTACCTTGCAGTCTGTCAGCAAGGAAGATATAATTGAAGTGTGCTTAAAATAGCCAAAGATTTCTATTGGGTCTTAGTTACAGCTCATACTGTTGTTATTTAACATCGGAATGCCTCAGACTGGAGTCAGGAATTAATTGTGTTAACACTGAAAGTACAGATACTATTTTTGAGGGATTTCAGTTGCTTCTCTGAAGTAGTCTAGAGGCAAAATGAAAGAAATGTGATTGTTTTAAAACTGGAGTGGTACTGAAGATAAATGTGTGTTTTTTCACTCACTTTTGGTCTTTGACATTTTGCACTATTATGGGAAATGCTCTTCATATATAAAACAAAGAACACCTTTAGTAGTGGAATCTGTCAAATAGAGGAAAGAGAGTCTCCTAAGCCTGCTGAAAAAGGAATGCCTTGTCCTTGTTCCTTTCTTCCCATTTTCATGAAAAATAGGGGAAAACTGTGAATAAATTTTGATTTCAATTCAGGTAAAACCAAGTAAAAGTTGGAACCTAAAAGTAACTTGTTGAGTCTGCACTTTCATTCTTGAGCATGTAAAAGGCACACTAATATTTTATCAGAGCACTTTATAGCAAGGCTTTTTTTCCACTTGGGAAGGCAGGCAAACAGCTGCTTCTGCAACTGATGTTTTTGCTGCTTCTAGGCTGGAGAGGTTTTTATCCAACATGGCTGACTCAGTCACGTTTTCAGTTGAGTGCATCTTTTCCATAACCCTCAGACTTTCTGACAGCTCACATGCTTCATTTAAGTGTTCTCAAAATGCAGTTCCCTCCCTCTCCCCCAATTTTTTTTTTGTTTTGTTTTGTTTTGTGATTAATGGTATCTGAATTATGTCTCCAGTAATTTTGTTTGTTTTCTTCTGTACATTTTTGTGAAGAATCATAGAATATCAACATCAGTTGAAAGGGGCCTCAAGAGATCATCTGATCCAACCTTAAAAAAACCCAAAACCAACATAAACCCCCTCAGTTTCAGGTCTGACAGTTATTATCATGTTACAATAAGGTATTCATAATGATGGGACAGTAACTATGCAGTAGGCAAATTTTTTATGGATTTAGATCACAGATCTCAACATCTCTGGTCTCATTGAGTACTGTGCTTTTTAGAGATCAGTGTAAATATTGTGTCTTTCAAAATAAATTGCAATCTTAAAATTACATAAATGTGTGAAATGAAATCAGAGGAAACAACAGTATAAATATATGAGGGATTCTGTTTAAATTTCTTTACTTTTTTTTTTAAACATGCTTAAACATTTCATATGAAATAATGATATCTATAGAGAAAATATTTCACTTTTGATATCATGAATTAAGAAATCTCGGAAGGAGTCCACTTTAAAGTCATTGATGTTTTTCCATGCATGCTTACTGTGGGAATCACTTTTTTCCTTCTGGGACAGGACTGGAGAATAGACAGAGTTATTCTTATACAGTGTAAGAGTCTTCAGGGTTCAATAATTTCAGCAAATATTTTGGAGCAACAATTTTTTTTAAAAAGCTTAATTCATAACTTTTTCTCCTTCTTAAAGTTATCTTTGCCATACAAATGGGAAATAAAACAAACAAACAAAATAGAAGTCTAAATCAAATTTGTTTGACCAGAGCATCTCACACAGGGATGAATAAGCATAAACACAGGTAGAGTTTATTCAATGTAAAATATATATGAGGTAGGTTCTTCAGCATCTTCATAGATTAGACCTTTGAGTTGCTGCATAGCCACTCTACTGATTCTGTCTGTTTTAAATTATAATGCTGGAAAGCTAAAAATATAATACAAGTCACAACTCCAGGAAATATACCTAACATGTTCTAGTAAATTTAGTGCTGAAAAATAAGATACTCTATCTTTTGCCTTAGGCTTAGTCTACATCATGAAGATAGTGCACCAAGAAGTTTTTGGTTATTGCAAAATATAATAGTTTCAGTTTAATTTTTTCTCCTCTGATCCTTAAAGCAAACAGCTAGTAGGCACAATAAGCTTTTTTCATAGCTGAATGACTTTCAATTCTATCAAAAGCAGTCTTTGGGCATTTTAGTAAAAATATTACTAACTCCTACAAATGACTGATCTATTAACTGTAATACCAAAGCTGTTATCTTAAGCTTACATTCAAGAGATAGAGCTCTAATTGTGAGAGTCATGACAATTTCACTTTGTACCATCAGTTAACACTTTCTCTCTATACTATGATAACAGCATATTCCAGTTCTCCAGTTTTTATTAAAGAGCTTTAAGGCAATTTTCTGCAGCAGGTCCTCAGTAATCTCATGACATGGCCCTTCGGGAGCTGAGAGCAATGAAAATGTCGTCAAGACGGAAAACCTGCAGATTAACTAACAAAGCACCACCAACGGTTTTGCTGAGACCTCATATATTACAAATATATACTAAGAAAAAAACTGAGATCGATCCTGCAGAGGTCATGTTTAGAAACTTTCTTGAGTCATTGCATTGCTAAGGTTAATGCAGAGAGATAATATAGAAATACTCTGGGCTCTGGGCATAGCTATGAAAAAGTCATTTACCTACAACCTTGTATTTCATCAATGTTTTATGGAATTAGAATAGAAAGTAGCTCTGATAGTTGAGCAACAATATTTAGTAAATATTGACAATTGTTGAAAATATTGGAAAAATCTACTTGGAAGAAAATTGAGCTTGTTTTTTTGGGTTTTTTTAATAACTTTTATAATAAAGGAAATAATTAGTTTCCTTTGCTGATGACTCTTTTTGATAGCAGCAGGTAGTCCAAACCTCTGGACTTCATTATTAAGAGCTCCTGGCACTACTGACTTTATTAAAAAGAAAAGTAGGATACAGCAATATCTGTATTAAGAATTTCCCTTTTCACTTGTTTGCTTTGAAAGGAGGTCTTTAATTCATTATTTCAAATCTTCAAAGGAATTTGGATTAAAACATACTCAAAAATTAGGACCTAGTCTCCTGGAGCTTTTTCCAAAAGTCAGTTTTAGTATTGGCAGAATTCATATTGACCTTACAGATGAGAAATTGACAAAAAGGGATGTGAAATTACTTACCATGAACTGCCTGGGCTTGCACCCAGCTGCCCAGTAGCAAAGCTAGATAGATACAGAAATATAATGGTGTGGGGAGGGATTCGTATTCTTTCCCCCTCAGTGTTGCCTGTGCACTATTCTGTATTCTCTCATTTATGCTATTATTCCTAAACTCTTGAATCATAATGACATTATCTATTTATTGAGACAAATTTTCTTTCGCTAGTTTTTGAAGTTTGTTGGTTTTTTTTTCTCTTACCCCTTGGAACAGCATTGTGATATCTTTGTCGCAATGAGAATGGAAATTCTTCCCAACATTTTATTTGGGGTTACCAAATATAGTCTCCTTATATTACAGTAAAATTTTACAATGGACTCCAGCTATTCCATTTGCAAGGGACATATCCCTCTTTAATGACTTAAACCTCAAGAAACAGTCTTCATTACTTCTGCTGCATTCATTACTTCGTCTCCCCATGTAGATCACGTTTTTGTACAGTAAGATGATATCCAGAATAATTTGTTTCCTATCTATTATTTAATAGATGAGATACTTAAAAATGAAAATAACTGTGAACTTGTATTTATTGTCCCTTTGCCAGTGTGTTAACTGTTATCAGTGACGCACATTATTCTTTTCCATAAGAACATGCCTAGATAGAGAAGCAGGAAAATATTGCACTATGACAGAACTTGCTCTGTAAATTAAAGTCCGTAAAGTTTTACTAAGGTTTTTGTCCAGTGCTCTTGGCAAATAGAAATAATCCATGTTCTAGTGTCTCTCACAAGTGTAGGCTTCTTTGTTCACAATAAAAATCACAACTGTAGCTTGCCTTTTCTATGGAGTAGAGTTCAGCTCAGTGCAGGGATGAAGCTCGTCTGTATTTCCCTGTTCCAGGAAGCTGCACAATGGAGAGGACCAGAAGTATTACACTTGTGAAGATTCGCAGGAGAGAACACATAGGGAGAAGGCAGTTTTGTCTCCTCCCTACAATATGTCAATTACTTCAAGTGTGTATGAGAATCTTTTCCACGGAAGGTGGTGATAGTTTATTCCTGCCCTGAAGTGAAATTGTGATCAGAGAGAAAACTAAAAGAATGTCAGAGTTCAATCTGTAGTACTTTCATGCAGCAGTAGAATGGTTTTATGTTTTCAAAGACAGAGGTTAATCCAGTTTTCCTATTCTTAGTCACCTGATTTCACCACACACACATGCACACACACACATATATTAAGGAGTTTCTCTTTGAAATTTTTCTTGTCCAGGAGAGCTGATCTATACAAAAGTAAACAGACTCATATACTTTTCTGTACTAAAAACAGCAAAAACTGTAAGCCAGAGAGAGAGTTGGAAGAAAAGCACTTACCAAATCTGTAACCCTCCTTCTTTCAGTAATATTAGCACTCTAAGCAGCATAGCAAAGATAAATAGAACTGTGTAAAAAATTAAAAGAAAATCAATTTTCTTAAAGCAGAATAAAACCTCTTAAAATATTCTGGTCAAGCAAACTATAATAGATAAGATATGAACAACCTTATCAACTCACTGAGTTGAAACATATTAATAAATGATATATAGACTCTTAAAGCCAAAGTTGATTAAGGCCATTTCATCCATTAAATAATTTTCTTCTAGGAATAGGATTTTTTTTTTAAATGAGCAGTTAAATTATGTGCTTTTGTCATTATTGGTAATTATAGTACTGAGAAGTTATTCATATAATAATATTGAGATAAAGCAGTTCATTAGTTCACATAAAGTTAGCATCCAATAATATGTCCCACTGAGCAATTCACAGCAATTTTCACCCTTATAAATTCTCTTTCAAGGGAAAACTGTTTGAGAGATTTATTCTTTTAAATTATTCAGGACAATTCAGCTTTTGTGTTTAAAACTCAATATTTAGAATAAAAACTAAACTAAAAGGAGGCACAAAAATCAGTTTTACATTGAATTACTTTGGGTTTTAATTAACTTCTTTATAAATATTTTTAAAAGATGTTTGCCTGACTGTCTTTTCTTAGTTCTCTAAGAAGTCATGAAATTGATAATAGGAAAATGATAAAACATGGCATTTATTTCCTATTAAACAGACTTCTAGAATTTGCAATAATGATAATTCTACTACATTCTGATTCTCATTTCAATTGTCTTGTTCCACAGCCATTTTGTTCAACATCTAGATGGGGAATTCTTGTGAACCTTGCTTTTCAATACAACACAGTAGTAGACTTTGCCTACTCTCTAGAGACTAAACTAATTCAAAAGTTTCTCCCCGTCTGTTCATCCAAGTAATAACTAGGTAGCACATATGATTAAAAATACCGGGCACTTCTGAGTGAAAACCCAGAGCAATAACTATTGTTCAGATTTAGTTTTGAACAGAGAATGACTTTTAAATCTTACCAAATTTGTAAAGAAAACTAGACATTTAAATTTCAATCTTTGGACCATTCAAACAGCTTAAATTTTTGAGAGCATAGGGTTCCAGTCTTCCTAATTAAATTTACCAAAGGCTCTTTTTCTGCCTGTTTTTTAGCATTTTCATTCCTGAATATTCAGTTTGAAATTTTGCTTTCTTCAGCTGTTGTTGGTGGTGAAGACAAATGATTTTATGAAAGACGTGAAAAAAGAAAATATTTTTCCTAAGAATTATAGTTTTATACTTCTTCAAAGTCATTGCTATACAGTATTTTGTTTTTATTGGTGCCCTTGTGAAAGCAACAGAACTATTAGCAGATCATTAATTACATCTTTAAAGAGAACTGTGAAGGAATAAACATTTCCCACGCTGCTGAGAAATAACAACTGACACAAAGAGGCCTTGTGGGGTGGTTTATTTCTGTGAAGAGTCTTTCATAACACAGTTGATAATATATATATTATTTTTTTACCTCACTTCTGTGACGTCTCATTTCCTCTTTTTATTTTTAGATAAAGAGGGTTTTTTAAAGTGTCATCCAATCAAAATGTAATAATGGACAGTAAAAATCACAGAGGAGATATAATAGTTTTATGGGCTATCAGACTGACTGGTCAAGGATTTGCTTTATTTACTGCTACTCATGAATAACACAGATAAAAAAGAATATATATTTCGTATCTAAAAAAACCCTCCATGTTATTTTTTGGGGGGAGGAGGGGGTAAGTCTTTCAAGCAGCTGCAGGTTTTGTGAGAACAACTTTATTCACTGGTTTTTTCCATGAAAATTATCAAAAGCTGACGGTATCTGTTCTGAAGAGTATGTTCATTCCATTACTGCATTTTCAAGGCATGAAGCTCTGAGTGGTTTCTGAGACAACTGTCGATATTCCATCAGGAAAGATCTTTTCATAAAGTTTCATAGCCATTAAATCAACAAAACAGTATATAATGTATGATGAGTAAATATACTGTACACTTAAAAGAATTTAGGCCTGAAACTGTTTGTACAATTGCCTGGGACTCAGGTTTGTTCACCTGATATACAGCAGTGGAATAAATGGCCCATCAATACGTGACTGACACACGGTTTGGAGACTCATTAATGGTAAAAAGAGTAAAACATGTCAGTATGATGAAGCTATTATTTTATAACTGCTAAGAAAGATAAATTTTTTGCTTTCAAAAATCACCAACTCTATCTCCTGTATTAAGCTTCTTGAGATGCAGTCATGCTCCTGCCAGAACCTCCATTTTATTTAATTTTTTCTCCCCTAGAAGTTAGATGCTTGGGACCTTTTCTGGAAAACAGTGTTTAAAGAGATAGTTCAAGGTATTACTTAAAGAAATGTGAAGAGGGAATATATGATTAATAAGGTTTAGTGTAAATGTCCACTGTACAAAAAAAAATTGAGAAGCACACATTAAAATACAATACTTACTGATAGGCCAACTTCCAATCACTTTAGCCTGACCGGGCATTTTAAAATAATTTTTCTTGGGTAAGAAATTCTCTATCTAAGATATTACATTTTTTGTGCGGTCTTGCACTGAGAATAAGCCATAAAGCGTAGCATATTATTTGATGTCTCTGGTTTCTTACTAACTTCATCATCTATTACTTGGAGAAGTCAAGCCCTATTCTTCTCCCAAGCTTGCTCTTCANTATATATATATATATATATATATATATATATATATATATATATATATATATATATATATATATATATATATATACACACACACACACCTTGGTTATGCTCTGCTCCATGACACCACATGCCAAAGAGAACTAGTAGCCCTAACATGAAATTAGTTGGCAAAGAGGTTGGAGGTGTTGCCTCCTTAAGTGACAAGATGACGTATGACATTCACCACGTGAATCTAAATGATATTCATACACTCCTCCACATCAGCAGCAGAATGTGAGAGAGTTCAGAAGTCTGGAAAGGAATGTGTAGAACAATAGCTCTGTCTGTTTTATGACTGACTTGTTCATCTAAGTAAAAAAGACTTGCGAAAACGTCTGTTGTATTTTTCACTTGTTTCTTTGAATTGCTTTTCCGTAACTGTGAAAGATAAACTTTTTTCTTTTTCCTGGAAACTTTCACAGTGAAGAGGTGAGACCTATTCACAGTTCAGACATGCTGAAAGTAATTCTCATACCATTACAGTATATGCCATACATTAGACATTGGGCAACATAGAGTGAAGTTTTTTGTCTGCCCTGTGACATTTCCATCTCATCCAATTTGCTTTTAGGTCTCTTTATAGTCCAGGCATATAGCCTTGGCTGTTACAAATCATGATAGCCTACACGAAAAGAAAAGAAAAAAGAATGGATCCAAACCATGTTATTGTGATCAATATCATCATCATTAATAATACTAGATAATTCTGAAGTATACTTTAAGACTTCTAGAAGGAGTACAAATGATGTATAAATTATTAGAAATTAAAAAAAAAAAAAAAAGGAAACAGAGACTTTTAGATCTATTTCTTATTCTGCTACTGACCCAGAAGATTTCGAAGAAATCTTTTTAAGAATGGCTATGATCTGAAAAAAGAGACTAAGAAAAAGAAATAACTCAATTGCAATACTGAACTCTGTCATGTCTAATATCTGATAAAAATACGGGCTTGTAGGTTTAGGAAAGGAAATGAATATTCATCTTGTCACTCCTTAATAGACCTCTGTTCCTGTGCATGTGTTTCTGGATAAAATAGGTTTGAATGCAATAGTCTCTGTGTATCATTATAGAGATCTGGCTTTGTTTTTGAATGTAAAATATGTTTCACTGACTCTTACTGGTATTAAAATCCCAGTAGTTTCAAAGTTCTTACATATATGGAAATGTTATGAATTTGCTAACTTAAGCATCCTATAGAGTCACCAGATTCTTGGAATTTGTTATATATAATATGAAACATTAAGAATTATATTTCCTTTAAATAATCTAAAATGTGAACTTGAACATACACCACACATTATTTTCCTGGGTGTAGAAGGCAGAGAGGGCCATTGTGATTACTCTTCTGATCTGTGTAATGTGACCATCAATTCTTGCCCCATAACTAGTTCATCAATAGAAGTACAACTGCGAGAAAAAAGATATTGGTCTTCATTCAAGCTAGCTGGTTCCACCCTATGTGGAGACTACTTTGAGAATTAAGGAAAATGTTATCATCGTGACTACAGCTAGCTCAAACATATGTTGTGACTGCATAGAGGCAGACAAGATGTATGTCAAATACAAGCAAGAAGACATCATGTGTAGTGGAACTCTCTATATTCTTCAATCTGTTATTCTTGGTCCGTCTTCAATCCATCCCTGCAAATGACTCCACCACCTCTCAGCAGGAGGAAAGGATGGCGGCTGTCATTAGATTTATGATTTTAGATAATTTTTCCAGATGGTGCACAGTAAGCTGAACAAAAATTCTTACAGTACAGCTGAATAGCTGAATGGGAGAACCACACAGACCTGCTGAGATCACTCCAAAGGAGCAAGTTTCAGAACTAGTACAGCCAGAGTGATAATCATGATAAATTAGCTGCATGTGAGTTTGGCTATTCCTTCAAGGACCGATTATGTCATGGTATAACAGTTCAGGACAAAGAACAACGCATAGAAATAGGAAAAAATACAGGACATCTGAAGATACAAGGGAGTATAAAAGTTTTATCTGAAACTTTTGAATTTCAGACCATGACTATTAAATTTCTATGACTCTATAGTTCTGTGCTTTTAAGGTATGTTATCTGTTTTTTGTTTGTTTGTTTGTTTGTTTCTTTAGCACTGAAAAAATTAATTTAGTATTGTAGATGTTGCCCAGTGCTAAAATTAACTCTGGTATTTGTTATGCCTTTCTCATGGACAACTAGAATTTGCAATTTCTTTGTTGTCTGATGTAAAACAAGTAGATCTACATAAATATACATGCTGTTTCTGTTTAGAAAACATACCATTTTATTTTGTTTGTTCACATAAAGCCTGAGAAAACAGTAGTTTCAGTTTGAGGTATATACATGTGTCTTTTAGAATAGAAATTCCTTTCAAGTAAGATTTCCTGCATTCCTTACTTCTTGTCATTTTAAAGAAAATATGCTGCATTGCTCAGCAGCACCACTGCATGCAGAAATATCTGGCAGTACAAACAAAATACATAAGGGAAAAATGAAACAAAGCAGATCTACATCCCTGAGCAGACTGAAGAAGGAGATAGTATGCAGGTGGAATATTTCAGAGAGATTCTAATCCAGAAAGCAAGAAATTGCTTTAGTGTGATAGATTGTCAAAATTCTGTAAAGAAAGATTTTTCAAAGTAAATACAGATTCCAAATATTCTTAGTGGTCTGATCAGTCTGGTTGCTGACAAACTGTGTTGGCAATGTTGCAGGAAACTAATCAAGTTTATTTGTATTTTGAAAGCTATTTAAATTTTGGAGAGTAAGCAGATTGTGGTGAGATCTACACTGTGGAAAACACTCTGACTAAATCTACTCACAGGTATTTCCCCAGCCTTTATTCTAAGAAAGTACTGACTGATGCCTAATTTTGTGTGGCCCAGTTCACCTGGAAAGAAGTTTGCTTTTCTCCCTATCTTAGTTCTTTAGATTTTCAAAGCTTTGTTTTTTCAAGCCCGAAACAAATCCAAAACAAACAAAGAAAAGACCCTTCATCTGTGAATGCAATGAACAAGCTGAAACACTATGTAGCTGTTCCACTCTAAAACAAGAAAGGAAAAAAGTACTTTTTTGTTTACTCATCTCAGCTTTTGAGTGCCTCTATCGTTCAAATACTACTGCAGTTATCACCAAATGCTAAAAAATAAAAAATGTGTCATTTCTTGACAACAGTGACGATCTTTATTGCCTCGCCCTGTTGACCACACTTTCAGCAGTCGAGATACCAAGAGTTAAATGGTAAAAAACCAGTCATAAGAAAAAAAACGCAAGCCAAGAAACTCAAATCAGCCAACCAACCAACAAACCAACCAACAAAAAAAAAAAAAAAAACCAAACAAAAAACTAAACCAAACAAAAAAAATCCGAAACAGTGATAATTCTGAAATCAAAATCACATATTAGCAAATGATAATTTGATCTTAGCAAATCTATAGTAATGCCATTTAGGCATATTTTCTGCTGGAATGAACCTGATCTCATCTTCTTTGCACCATTACTTCAGGTATTTAAATGGGTTGATAAAATCCCCCTGAGGCTTCCTTTCTCTAGGCTGAACAGTCCCAGCTCCCTCAGTCTTTCCTCATAGGAGAGAATTTCCAGTCGCTTAATCATCTTCATAACTGTTTGCTGGAGTCTCTTTATTGTGCCCACATCTGTCTTGCACTTGAGAACCAAGAACCGGACCCAGAAGTCTAGATGTGGCCTCACCGGGGCTGAGCGGAACAAAAGACTCATCTCCTTTGACCTGCTGTCAATGCTCCCAGATTATGCAGCCTAGGATACCATTCTTCTTTTCCGTGAAGGCAGATTTCTGATTGTTTAATTTGGCGACCAGCAGGGGCCCCAGATCCTTTTCTGCAAATCTGCTTCCCAGAATACCAGACCTCAGAATATACTGTTGCATTGGGTGGCTCCTCCTCCTCAGGTGCAGGAGTTTGCACTTCCCTTTGCTCAATTACAGGACTTTTCTGCCATCCAAATGCCAGTATTAAATCAAGTACGAGCATCAAGACGAGTTATGAAATCAGAAGAGGGACTTGCATCTTCAGACGCTTGTTATTTGTTTCCAAGTATTCTACAAATACAGTAATAGTATCTAAACCCATGTGTTTTTACAGATGCCTTGGAAATGAGTTCCATGCTAAATCCACTCTGAGGCCTCCCTGTTAAAACTTTTTTACGGCCATTTCAATTTTCATGTATTTTGCTTCCCTAAACCGAGGTTACAGCTTTTGTTCATGTGGTCCCAGCTACTTTTTCTTTGCAATCTTCTTCTCCATGTGACCCTTTAAAGAACATCTTTTGACTTGGACAAGCTGTGTTTGAATATATGGCTGTTTAAATAATACATGTCTCCCAGTTTAGTTCAAAGGTACAAGCCTCATCTCACTTGGAATTTTCTGCTGAATTTTGATCCTAAACTTAAATGTGTAATTCCAGCACTTTATTGCTAGCATTTCAGCACTTCCTGTCAGAATAAATGTATCTAATGGAGCAAACCATGTAGAAAATAACTTCTAGCATTTTTTTCATTATTGAAACAAATATAAATCATTCCAGTGCTCAGCCCCAAGCAGAGATGATATCTGCCTTTAAAAATAGCTGCTTCAAAGAAGTTCAGAACAAATTTGCATAAGCCAGTTGTCAGATTGTTTATGTTTAGTTTAAGGAAAAGAAAATTAGTTGTAAAATGTTATGTAGGGAATTTGTTCATATGATGTCCATGGGGATGAACAACTTCATAACTTGGATTTTACAGAGAATGGTTCAAAGGACAAATTTCAAAATAATGATTCCACTCCCACTAGGGTTAAGTACATAGGCACATCTCAATGGAGTACAAATTTCTTTTGTTTGTTTAAATTTTGCTAATAAGACTTCTCCTGAAGGGGTGCATATTTGGTGTAATTAGGCAGTGGGCTCCTGTGGTAGTAAATGGAACATACAGCAGAGAAAAATCTGTGTTTCAAGGTGCTGAATTAGAGGCACATATCAGATATGTATAAAGTGAGATTCATTGAAAATAAAAATAACTCTTTCCTCACCTACCTTTCAAGCATCAGACTCTAGTTTTCTATATCATCAAATTGCCTCTTCTTCATTGAAACTGTTTATCGTCCCATAACAAGGCAGACATCCTGTCTAAGAGGTTAGAGAGTTTAATAAATTGGTAAGTCCATGGCATTCCATTCCAGTTTCCCTTAACATTAAAAAGCAGACCTCATTATATTGAATTTATGAGTATAAATCTAAGGACAGAGGGTCAGAAACATGGATCAGTCCTATGTACCGCAGGTTTGCCTTGACCTTTTAATCTCATCTACTGTCAAGGCGTAAGTCACCTAATGGATTATAGTCTAAACCTATTCCTCAGATGATTCAAAATTAAGCTGCAATGATAAATCAGCTGAAAATCAGTGCAGCACGACATGGAGATGGATGAATTAGAAAGTCACTTATACTTCTGAACAGGCAGTTGCTCTACGTAGATTTCCAAAACATTTTCATGAACGATTTAAAGTTATTGGCTTAGACGATTTTGAATATTTTTAAATTTGTTTTAGTTTTTTCTATAATTTCCCAAAACCTATCCTTCTTCCTTTCCTGTAACTTCTTTCACTTGTTCTTCAGCCTGGCAGATTACATTTGAACAGGATAAGATTTGATATATTTTAAATTTAAATTCTTGATAAGCCATTGTAGCTGAATAGCTTCTGTTCTGGGGAATATTTCAGGAAGGTTTCGGGAAGGGAAGGTTTCGAGAAAGGAAGGTTTGGGGAAGGGAAGGTTTGGGGAAGGTTTGGGGAAGGTTTCGGGAAGGTTTTGGGAAGGTTTCGGGAAGGTTTTGGGAAGGGAAGGTTTTGGGAAGGTTTCGGGAAGGGAAGGTTTCGGGAAGGGAAGGTTTCGGGAAGGGAAGGGAAGGTTTCGGGAAGGGAAGGTTTCGGGAAGGGAAGGGAAGGTTTGGGGAAGGGAAGGTTTCGGGAAGGTTTCGGGAAGGTTTCGGGAAGGGAAGGTTTAGGGAAGGGAAGGTTTCGGGAAGGTTTCGGGAAGGTTTCGGGAAGGTTTCGGGAAGGTTTCGGGAAGGTTTTGGGAAGGGAAGGGAAGGGAAGGGAAGGGAAGGGAAGGGGCGAGGCAGAAATTTAATTTAGATTGGAAACATAAAATTCCAGACACTTTTCTGCTAATGCTTATGAAAATCAGAGACGTCTAGGACAGGCATTTGCCTAAAATATTATATTAGGTAGGATGGACCATATGTTTGTCCCTGTTCTGGTGTCTCTTAGGCTATAATTTGCTCTAAGACATCAAACAAATGTCATATGCTTTCATGAACAAATTGAAATTTCCCTGGAAATAATTTATGCTGCAGCTTACAACAGAGACTGCCATCTATTTTATTGCTGAACAGAACATTGCTACAAAACTCAGAGCAAAATGTATGTGAATATGTATAAATTCTAGGTTTCCTTCAAACTCTCCAGTATTCAAGAAAGTTGGTATATACTTTCTGTCCTTTAAAAAATCGCACACCACTTTCTTCATAACATTCTTTTTATCTGGAATGGGCAAAAAGATGAATGAAAATATTCCTTTTTTTCAAGGACTAAGTAATTGTTTTAACACAGGCAATAAGATGATATGTTTCAACTCACTATTGATCAATAGTGAGGAAAAGCATAGCTGCCAGCGAAATAACTAAAATTAATCAGATGGTCTCCAGACAAAAGGTGTGTAAAGATGCATAGGGAAACTTGGATCCTTTTATTTACCTAAACAAACTCTGGTGGATTTTTGGTTTTGTTATGGGTTTTTTAACCTGTTATGATTCTAAGTATCCATTTCATAAACTTTTTTCCCCAAAACTAAATAGAACTATTTCAATTTCCTTAATGAAGAAAGTAAGTTCAAATTAGAAATTTGGTCTCTTAACAGCTACAGAATTAGTGTCTTACCTGTTGAACTCAGGCTTTAGAGGAAGTTTTGAATAATTTTTGCAAATTGTGCAGTACATGATGTGTTTCATAATGTCTCCTCACGTAATGAAGCTCCTATCACGAGCAAGATGATAAAATTCAGCTGTATTAAACAGAATCAGCATATTATTTATCTTTTGTAGACACATAGAGTCACTGAGTAACATTTATGTTATAAAAATAATTTTTCTTTTAGGTCAATAAGATATAAAACTTGAAGTTGCAAAATCATTAATATTTTTAAGATTTTTGTTGCTGTGCAGAGAGATTCTCCACTGAATCTCTTTTTCTAGTCCTGCTGCTGCTCACAATCTGTAGATCTCATACACAAGTAAATTACTAGAGGCACAGTTCATAAACTACTAGTATAGCAAAGGAAAAAAGGAGGACTTTTGAAAGTCTCTGGCTTGTGCTTGCAGAAAAGATCAGGGCAACGTTATAGACACTGTGAGACCTAGCAACTGTCTTTCTGGGAAAAATTGGAAGTGGCCCTCAATAAATGCAAAAGGCAAAGTATACATGATGGTTTCATAGCAAGACAAAAATAATTACTGTAGGATGAAAAGTTAAACACGAATATAGAGGGTAAATGATAATGAAAGGTTTCATGTCAATATTATTTTAAATAAGATCAACCAATAATGATCAAAGAACAAACAACCAAACTCACACATGTTTACTCATCAGTCAAAATTAGACTGTAGCTGTAACCCAGGGCAACATTACATTTCTGTGCTTGTCTGCCAACATCTAGTTGGATCTTCACTTTGCAGCTGTCTGTGATGCCCTACAGTGATAAATGAATACTGGTGTGTTAAACTGGAAGTGCAGAAAACTGCAGCATTTAAGACAAAATTAATAAAAAATGATGGCCTTAAAAGTTGTACTTTGTATTAAATCTGTAGCTTTGAGTTACAAGGATAAGCCTCCTTTTTTTTTCCAATAGTTGTGGATTGAAAGTATATCAGCTAAACATTAGAACCATTATTTCTTGTAAATGACACATTTTCCTTCCCCTAATTTGCATATAATGGTAACTCCCTGATAGTTCTTCAAATTTAGCAGTTTTTCAGACATAAAAAAGTTATCACTGGGTTTTGAAATGAAGGGCATCTTTACACCTCATAAATGCGTGTTACCCAAGACCACGAAAGTCTGCCATGTGATGTGCTAATGGCTTTTCTTGAAGGCAGAACCATTTATGCACCATGGTGAAGAGAGTCCTTAGGATAGAATATATTTTGTCAGCTGTCAAGCTCAAAATCATAGGGTTGCTTGCATGTTGATATAAAAGGCCAGAGGTGAATCTTGAGTGTTGGTTTTATTGGCTTTTATGAGACTGTACAAGGCAGGAGTGCTGGGGTATGACTGATCATTGCTTTTGAGTCTCAGTTATTCATCATAGGATATTAACTTCCGCTAATTACTTAGTGGTTACAGTGTTTCCTTTAAAGCATGATGTCAGTTATTGCTTCTTGGCTCAGTGACAGTACTGAGAACTGATATATAAATTTAACTAAGCACTTCATTTCATTTGAAATGTTTTATCCAAGACCACATCTGGATCACTATGGTGGCTCTGGGCTCCTGAGTATAAGTGAGACAAAGACACACTGCAGAAAGCCCACCAAAAGACCAGATAAAGGCTTTGAGTATCTGTCACACAGCAAAAGGCTGAAAGAGCTCGGGTTGTTCAGCCTGAAAAAGAGAAGACTCAGGCACAAACAAACAATTTGTATAAGTACCTCATCACGGAAAGTAAAGAAGATGAAGCCAGGATTTTTTAAGTGATGTTCATCATGGGTACAAGAGTCATTGTCCACAAGCTGAAATACAAGAAATTCTGCTTAAATGTAAGAGAATTCTTTTCCACTGTCAGAATAGCCAAATGCTGAAACTGTTCATCCAAAGAGGTTGTGGAGTCCCCATCCTTGGACATATCCAAAACTGGACAATGTCCTAATTAACCTTTGTACTTGGCTTTTCTTGAGCAAGGCATTGGACTTAGGTGATTTCCAGCAGTCCTATGCAATCTCAGTGATACTGTGATTCTGCAAATGTGTGCAGAATTTTGTGAGCTTTTTCTTTTTGTAAAATGGAATAAGAAATATTAAACTAGGCAGTAGCTTTCTGTAGAATTTGGTGTCCATTGAGAAAATGATGTTTTATTGATGTTTTTCTCCTGATTTCCGTATCTTATCCCCTAGATGTACGTGGTCATCTAAAATACGAGTACAGCCAAAATCAGAAGGCTGACATGGAGTAAAGACTTTTATATTTGCCTTCCCAAGATCTCGTGTGATACTTCTAAAACTTTTTCAAGAGCTATCAGATGTTTTTTAGCAAGTTTTTCTCAGCCCTTCGTGCTGCAGTTTTTTTTTTTTGTAAAATAGTTGCACAGTTGTTTGCCTTAAGATGAACTCAGAATGACTGTAACACAAACATCATCTACAGAATATCTTTGATTTACAGTCCCAGGAGCTGAAGAAACTGGATTCTAGTCCTTATCCATGAAAAAAAGGGAGGTCTAATAGATGTCCTCTAATTGCTCAGCTTCATGTGGTACTTTGATAATTTAGGTATCTGATGATTAGAACACTTAGGTGTAAAACAAATTTTTAAAGGCATGTCCCTTTGCTAAATGGCATCATCTTCCTGAAATTAATACTTGGCTTAGTCAAAAAATGCAGTTTCATTTTTCTTCCCACTGAGATTCTGATTTCATTGTGTAAGGTGAATCTGCAAAGACCAAGTCATCTGTAGAATCTCTTACTTTAAAAATATTTTTAAAATTATTAAATAATAATAAAAATTATTCTAGCAGAGTGTGGGGGGCTTCACTTCACATTAGTTTAAAAATATTTGTCTCTCATGCCAGTGGAGAAAAACAAGGCAATTGTAAGGTAATTATCCATAAGTTTTTCAGTATTTATTCTAGGATAGCATTAATCACATCTTGAAACTGGCATGTTTTCTCCTGTGCTGGTAAAAGCACAGGTTTTCTTGCTTAGTGGTAGAAATGTGGAAATTCATATTTGGTCAAACAAATTTGACTTAGAATTTTCAAACTGAAAAGAGTTTTCACTTCCTAATATACTGAAAAGATCTTGTTCATGCTGAGGAAATAGGAACTTTCTCATTATTATTTTTTTTCAACTCACTTCCAAGTCTAGAATGTAATACTCCAATATGCGGATGGACAGAAAGAGTCTATAAACCATAACATCATTATTTTCTGTCTTAGGAATCTCTGGATAAATCCCTAGTGCACTGTATGACTGCTGAATATGTTCCTAGTAAGCTGACTTTCAGTACTGATTCTTAGGGACTGAAGGAATTCTTATTTTAAATATATGATAGATATACAGACAAATCCCATTATTACACAATAGTATACAAAAATTTAAAAATCATTTTATGGCTGTGAAATCATCCTAAACAAATCTGACACTGCACCAGTGTTCTAGCAATGAAGTATAATTTTTATTTTTTTTCATTGTGAAATTATTTATGATTGATGCTCTTTTGATAGGAATGGATACTGATTTGGCATATGCAGCAAATACTGAAAATCACTGGTGAAACAAGGAGTCTGAAATCTGCTGTGCTAAGGAGAGAGGAACTTTCCAGCTTTATGTCAGTTCTATTTAAATAAAATCTTGAAAGGTGAAGCTAGATCTGCAGAGGAAAACTCAGGTAGATTCAGAAGGCAGCATAATCCCAAAATCAAGAAAGTGTGGATCTGTCTGCCAAGAATCAGAAAAATTATAGACTAAGGAGGAGGAACTCGGGTTTATTATTATTATTATTATTATTATTATTATTATTATTATTATTATTATTTTGTGGATCATTAACCCATTACACATTTTTTTCCCAAGTGAAAAGAAACCTAATCATTTTAGAGATTTTCAATTTCTGTAGAAACAAGAACTCCTGTTCTAGAAGCTGGACTAGTAAACTAATCGAGAGTGGAAGAAAAGACAGAAAAAGTAAATATTCATTTAACATAAAATTTCCAAGGACTAAGTTAATCAAAGAGCCATGAGATGCGTAAAATAAAAGCTTTTTTGCAGTTTGTTTTGTAAGTTCCTGATGTCTCAATTCTAGCGATTTTGCTAAGAAATTAAGAGAGTTTGAATTGCAATCACCATATATGATACTGCTCCCCACCCTCCTAATTATATTTTATTGATTATATTACCTTAAAAACTCCTAGCTATGGTCTGGCAATGTGTGAGCTAACAGTATGTTTTCCATTGTAAAACAGGAAGCAATGTAAAAGAATTATGAATAGAGTAGAGGATCTGTGTGAGCACAACAAGGCAGTCCATCTTCAGAAGCAAATTTTGAAAAATGGTGACAGATAATCTGCTTAACATGAATATCCAGTGCAGTGCTATGGCAGGCAAAGATAATTTATTTGTTCTATTTTTTTCTCATTTTAAAAATAAGTGGAAAAATTTATTAGGAGCAAGAAAAGTTATAATGCTAGTGTCATTATCTAATTTATTTGAATCCTATAATTCAGATGATGACACTGAAGGAAGGATATTGAAACAGTTAAAAAGGTTTCAGAGAAGAGCAGTGAAGCTGATTAAGTATTGGAAGATGTGCCTTAAGAGATAGTGTGTCAAAACCCAGTTTGGTTACTAAATAGGTCATAACCAGAAGGATATGAAGACATTAATTAAAGTACCTGTATGGATGTAGGAATCTGAGCAAACTGCTGTTGACCATAACTTTAAACAGTATTGTTTCTACCGTATCTTTGTCTTAAATGTCATCTACTTAACAAAAGAAGAATAATAAACAGTCTTCCCCTGGATGAGACAGTAACTTAAAAAAAATCATAGATTACTGAGTAGCTATTTTTAAAGTGAAGAAGGATACAACTTTGCCAGTGCTGAAGAATTTCCCAGAAAGTTTCCTGAGAGTTGGATTTGCAGCTGAGATATCTGTTCAGCCATTTAAAAACTAAAGTTATTTATTGCTTGACAAGCTGAAACCCAAAATTAGAGATCAGAATTTTTCAACTGAGAAAAACAAACTAAACTAAAAAAAACCAAGTAAAATCCATACCAGAACAATACAAAACCATAAGAAAATGCAGAAAACTTGCAGATTTTTCAGGAAAGATCCTGAAAAAATTTTGCATTACTTCACAAAAATTGAGGCAGATGTAATAGGCAAAACAAGTAAGAGAATTATTTCAAACTGTTACTTATGTTGCTGAGTTATGGACAAATCATTTAATTTCTAGAAATTCATTCAAGGTGGAGCTTAGCTTTGCTTTTGCAGCACAATTTTTCTAGCCTGATGCACTGTCATTTTGAGCAGAAGGTCTGAAAGAAGTGACCCTGATGCAGCTAGGGAGATCTTCAATGACTCCCTGGTCACAGAGATAATTCTCAGGGGATGCTCCAGGTGAGATGCTGTGCCAGTGGAGACAGAGATGGCTGTTGGACACAAATCTGTCACCACAATATCTTAGTAAGCAAGTGTGAAAATTCAGTCACATCACCTTGTGTTTGAAAACTAATTCTCAAGCAGGCAGGTAGTACAAAGATTAGGGAATGATTTTGTTCCTGTCTGTGAAGAAAACAGAAGTCTGGCTTGTGCAAAAAATAAAGAAATATAACAGTTTCAAAGGCTGGAAATTAAACTTAGCCATATAGGGCTACTGATAATATGTGCTAGTAGAGGTGATAAATAATCTTTGAAACAATTCCCAATTGCTACAGGATATTCTTGATGACTAAATTTTAATCAGGGAGCTGTGTATATCTAGAAGTTAAGCTTTTTAAAACTCTAGCCAGTGGAGTGAATCAAATTACAAGAAAAATCATGGCCATGAATCCTATGCAACTCTTCCGCTTCGCCTGTGCTGATACTGCAGTCCATTAGAAGCCAAATCACTCAAGCTGCCTAGTCCAATTTGTGAAAATCCTGATAGAAAAATTAGATAATTGACATTTGAACTTTTAAGTGAAAATGTGGTTCATCTATCTTGCCAAGTAAGAGTATTGTCAGAACAATATTGGGACAACAATTTTGAATATTTGAGCTACTAGTTATTGATAAGTAATGGCCTGTGCTCCTCATTATTATTTCCTGTAATAAACAATCAAATGAACCGTATGTTATTCTCCTATACAAAATTTCAGTAGGGAAAATAGTTATTAGGTATACTGCTTGCATGAAGAACAAAGTCCTTTTGCATTTGAAATCCATTATAATATGATTTGATAGTGACCTATGGCACTGGTGAAATAATCTCTGGGTATTGCTTGCCTCTCTTTTTTTTCTTTTATTTTTTAATATTACTTGAAATGTTTTAAGAACTTAAATTTTTGCCATTCCAGTAACTTTAGCAATACAGTTTGATGTATATTTTAATGCTCATGCTTGCCAAATAAAAGTTATTTCTACAATATGTAACTGATTGTAAGAGTACAATAGTGCAAATGTAAACTTGTCCTGAGCTTTTGACACCAAAAAGTTCAATAGATTTCTCAGTATGATCCCACAGTAATTCTGAATACCCTCTCTTCCTCCATCCTCCCTGCAGTTTTATTGCTGAGTATGACATTGTATGTTGTGGAATATCCCTCTGGTCAGTTTAGGTCAGCTGTCTCACTTGTGTACTCCTCAAATTCTTGTGCACCTTCAGCCAACTCACTGTCAGGGCAGTGTGAGAAGCAGAAAAGTCTTTGATGCTGTGCTAGCACAGTTCAGCAGTCGCTAAAAAAATTGATGTGTTATCAACACTGTTCTGGTCACAAAACCACAACGTAACACCATAAAAGCTACTGAAAAAAGAAATTAACTCTATCCCTGCCGAAATGATTATATTTAGTGAGTCAGAATCATAACACAATTTGCTTCAGCTCTGTCAATATAGTGCAAGGTTTTTATTTCTTTATGCTGATGTTTGCAGACCTAC
Organism: Cnemophilus loriae; assembly: GCA_013397755.1. Lineage (NCBI taxonomy): Eukaryota > Metazoa > Chordata > Aves > Passeriformes > Corvidae > Cnemophilus > Cnemophilus loriae. The sequence continues at coordinate 1,252,724 of VZTF01008130.1, forward strand.
ATCTCTAGTAGAAATTAAATGCAAAAACTGACAAAACAGGTGTTGCAGGAAAACTTGGTTCATGGATGCATAGGATCCTTTGGTGAACTGGCTTGGCTGCTGTTCTGGCTACCAGATGATTTCCTCCTGCTCTTCAGCGAAACTATGTTTTGTTGCTCCTGCAGTTTGGGGTAGAGGGCTAGTTCTACTTCAACTGAATTTGCAGTTGACAATATCTGATGAAAGCAAAGGCCTTGAGACTGGAATGGGCCTATGCTACCATCTCTGTTCCTCTCTGTTTCCTTATGCTTACCAATTTTGGTCTGAATACCATTTACTTTTGCTAGAGTTGTCATAAAAGGTTTAATTAATTTGCATCAACTAAAGATTCCCCTTTAAGAATCCTCTTTGAAATTAATAGGATTTGATTGCTCACACTTCTACATGCAAGTTAATATGATCCAACAGGCATTGCTTCTGCACACAAACAAACAGTGTGAAATTATAATTACAAGTAGTAAGTAGAGCAAGAGAGGAAAATTCATCTAATTTTATGCAAGCTTTATGTCTACCTTTTTTTTAATTCTTATTTTAATTTCATTTTAACACACATTTCTTTCTAATCTGGCAGTACTAGCAAGCATCAGGGAGCAGTTAATAATGCTGAATATGATTTGGAATACATCAATGTTCCATACATTCATGTGCTATAAAGACAATTCTAAGCAAGTCTTAATAAAACTGGATGTTAATTAGCCTAGCCTGGTCCTTGTTCCTAAGCTGATTTATTGATACACAGCACCAAAGTGTAGTAGGAAGAAAAGGTTTTGCAGTTTTAAACCATTAATTCTAAACTCTTTTCAGCCAATTATGTACAGATAACAAAACTTTTGTTTTGAGGCTTGAGATAGTTTCTGTGAATTGTTCATTTATGCTCCTCCTAGAGTGAGGCTAAATAGCAGCAATGAGGAATCTCTATTTACTTTGATGTTGTTGAACAGCAGGTTAGGCAGAGCTATGTAGGAGACAAGAGACTGCATTTGAGGAATGAACATCCTTAGCTGGGGAATTTTTCCAGAGTGCAGTGGAACAGGCTCTTCAGTCCAAGAAAATTATTTGTAGGAATAGTGAAGACTTAGAGTGGAGTTGGAGGGGCTTTGCTGAAATGGACTTCTAGCAGACAGAGCAGGCCTTGGAATTTATAGAAAGAAACTTTTCATAAGATTCCATAAGGAGTTTATAGAATTTGTTGCAAACCAGATGACCTCTTAAGTGGTAGATGGAAGGAAGCTTGGAAAAGAGAACAAGAGAACATCTACACAGCAAGGGCGTAGGAAGGAGGGAAGTGATGTTCTTCTGATCTAATGCTAGGCATTGGTTTTGTATTCTAAGCGTACTCCATCTCCTTTAGAGGCTGATGTTTTTGGTTGGTTTGTTTGCTTGATTCTGGGGGGTTTTTTCTTTTTTTTTTTTTTTTTATCTAAAAGTCTCATTCTTGTTTGTGTTGTAATAATACCTGATTTTTGAGATTCCAAAAATATTTGAGATTTCAAGGTGCATAATTAAGGAAAGGTGCTGGCAGATCCACTTCAAGATTTATTTCTCAGGGTCTCAGTAAAAATATCTGGTGTCAATACTCAACATTTAGACATAATTTATTGATGCATATCTGCTCCACAAATTAAATAAAGTTTATGCTATTTCCTGAGCTTGGCCCTAACAATCCATCAAACATCTGTGAAAACAAAGTAACAGCCACTGCACCGTTTCTCAGCACTGAGAAAAGCTGTTATAGATTGATTTTACACTGATTAATTCAGTTTTTGAAAGTGAAGCATTGTATTAGTCCACAGACTATTAGACTATTTAAATCACAGGAAGCAAACAGATGTATGAGAATAAATGGATCTTTAGTTTCAGTCTGTTACTAAGTATTGTCCAAAGAACCATTGTGAAACAACTTCTGCAATGTTTTTTGCAGACAGTTTTTCTCAATAATGACAATATAATAAAGCGATTTGTTCAGCGGTGATGCTTCATTCATTTATAGAAGAAACAATTTGATTGCAGATAATCAGTGATGAACTAAACAGACTTTGATATATTGTGTCTCCTTGTACTCATTTCCTGAAAAAAGGCTAACTTTAAAAAATGACCTCTTCATACCACACAAACACACTCTTTGGATCCTAGTTCCTCAAGCTTTTCCTTGCCTCTTAAAGGGACTACAGAAAGTAGGAACTATTAAGATGGTTATCACTCTCAATGCGCTTGAATTTAGAGAGGACTGGCTGATGACCTTGGTTTACATTGCGTCTCCTGGTCGGAGTGAATAAAAATAGATATGCACAGGATGTTGCAAGTTCAGAGCGAAGAACAGTTTCAGTAGTGGAAAAAAAATAATAAGGAAATAAAGAAAAAGAGGTTGTTCAGAACTAGAGTTCAGGGAGAATTGTTAAAGTCTCTGTTCCTGAAGGGAGGGAATTCTCCTGTGATGATGAGAGTTTGGAGAAAGAAACAGACCTCTGCTTCAGAAAGAGCAGACTGGCTGTAATTCCAGGCGGACTGCAGAGTGGTGACAAAAGACTGGAAGCAAAATCCTGCCCTCTTTGCAAACGAAAAATAAAGCAAATAAACAAACAAACAAACAAACAAACAAACACACAAAACTGTCAGCATTTTATTATTTCATCTTTAATCCTTGATCTTGATTATCATTCTTCTCACAAGGAAAAAAGTGGCGGAAAGTGGAATTTGGAGGAGATGATAAAAGTTAAATGGCGATGTTAGTTAAATTAATTGTCCGAACTCTGAAACGGCAATCTGTACCCTCCAAGTACATTGAACACTGGGAGTCAATGAAAAAGAGCAACACAAATGCTTACCCAGGATCCAATTTACACAAGGGAAATAGAGAAAAAATATTATATGAATATTTTATTATGCCACATTCTTGAAAACAATATATTAGTAGCTTTCAGTCATATCTCAAAAGAAGGCCTGCAGAAGCAGACTAATTAAAAATATTACAGTTTCAATGAACTTCCAGAATGAAAATATTTTTTAAGCTTTTTTGTTTTAATGTGTATTTGTGGTTGTGTGCAAATCTGATGCGTAGCATGGAGATTATTACTGCCCAAATACTGTGATTTGATTATTTCAGAGGTTTGTACAAGATTTTTTCAGCTGAAACAGCTCCAAATTTTCATTAAAAAGTTTGGCACACTTCTAAAAGACATTTTTATAGTCATAGGACATGGGGTAAAGATTTTAAGCTGAAACAAAGTACATTCAGACTCGATACAAGGAAGAAACTTTTTATGTGGGTCTTATGATCCAGTTCTTAAAAATATTAAAAATGCCTCTGCCCAAATTAAGGTGCAAACAAGACCATATGCCAAAGTCAATAGTGTGGATTTTATTTAATAGTAAATGTGGGAGAGAGAGAGACAAAAAGAAAAAAAAAAAAAGAAATATAAAAGAGGAGAGGGACAGAAAGAGAGAGACAGAGACAGATTAAAGAAAATATCACTACTCTGTGGATCCCACTGACATCCTGATGATCCTCTCCAGCTGGTCTTCTTGATGGTGAGGGCTCTTATAAAATATAGAATCCAGTGGATTAATATATGTTCAGGCGAGGTGGGAATGTCCGGGTACCTCCCCCTGGGGGGGATCAGTTTGACACCATCTCTTGCAGCACACTCTGGGTCTGTTGCATCACTTTGCATCACGTGCAATGCTGCGGTGTAAGGCCTCAGGGATGAGTCTGGGGAGCACTTACGTATATATATAAAATTTATTCTAAGTGCGTTTGAAATTTGAAAACAAGCAATAATAATATTTAGTACCTTGTTAATGTTATCTATTTGATAAGTCATTTCCAAAATAATAATTTGTCATCCAACTACACATATTGATCAATATGTCTGTTATTATACTGGAATAAAAGCCTTATATGTACCACACTGAGATTTTTATTAGAAGGGCTGGATAGAGCAAAAGAAGGGATAGCAGATTTCTTGTTCACAAAAATTGCTGAGGTTTAAATTGTTGATAGGATCTTTAAAGAGAAAAAACAAAGTTACCAGACTATGTCTGATAAAGTATGCATCTTAGGAATCAGAACTATGTTAGGTGGAAGAATATACTTAATATATTTTGAATGGTGTTACTTCCCCTCTGACTCCACTGAAACTGTGAAAAAGAATTAATTTTAAAGTCAGCTGCATCCAATGTTAGTCACATGAGTTGTGGTAGGTGTTTTCATTGATTGTGTAAAGAGAAACTGAATGAATGTGTAATTTAGTGTCTTTGCCCCCTGGGAAATACCAGAGAAGAACATTTTGTTCTCAAGTGTCTTTTTCTGTTTACAGCAAAGGCCAATGTGACTGTACTAAACATCCACTGACAGGATGGAGGGGAAGCAAAGGACACAGAATCAGCTTAAGAGAATGTGACTGTCCACGGTTGCAGATGTTTGCCTGGATACTGTAAAGATTTGTACCAGACCTCAACTTTATGCTTTGTGAGCAGTCCTGGTAAATTTAGATTAACTATCAGAGAGCATGAAGTTAAGTGGATAAAAAAGTTTTTGCAGGATAATGAGTTTGGTTGTGGTTTTTTTTTCCCTAGGAAACGGTGCAGCACACTATAGTGTATATCTAATTGAAAAGACAATGGACCTGATTAAAAGCATATTTTTGTGGGGTTTTTTTGTATTTGCACTTTTCCTCATATTAGTTAGAGAGTGTATTTTTGTGGGTTTCAAACTAGATATTTTTTCTTGGTTAAGCTCTGTAGGTATTTGTTGCTTTGCGGTATTTCAAATAGAAGTATACTTTCATAATTTCAGAGTATTTCAAACTATTTCAATATTAAACAGAGTATTTTTTTTTTTTTTTAAGTTTCCTTTGATCTTGATGCCAGTGATAAAATGAATGAAGAAATATATATCTCTTCCCAAACTAGAAATCTAAAACTTGACCTAGGGTTGCTTAATTCCTTCTTATATCTATAAAAACAACAAATAGCTGAGATGCAAATGCCTACGAGATACTCATTGTGAGTCTTAATCAGTCAGACTGAGACACATAAACTGATAGAAGTTCCTGCACACTCAGGCTTGTGGAAAATGTCATCTTTATACTCTGTCATGAATCAGTTTACTGAGATGCTTATATTCGATGCTTTTTAATCAGGGATTCAGTTGCATTGTTTAGTAGGCAACTCTCATAACTTGAGGTCTTGGTTTTACTTTATCCATTGTTTCTGCTTTAATTTCCTTTGAGAATCTTATCAGAAAAGAATGGAGTATAACAAGCAAAGAAAATGTCCTGATCAGCTTGAATAAGGGAAAAAAATTGCAACATGACAGATTCTGATATGAGAATTTCTTGATAGAAATCTCTACTCTGAAGTCTTGCTGGGATCAGTCTGCCTGGAAAGGTGCTTGCAAGGACAGCAAATTTTTCTTCTTCTTCTGAGAAGTCAGAAACATTTAAAAGTAAAAAAAGAATATTCAAGTAAAAAATAATGTACATGGCAGGATCAACATGGGATCTAAGGGCAGGTGATCTTTTTTCTCTTTATTCTGTCTTTGTTTTTCTCCTCCCTTACTTTGCCTGGGAAAAGCACTGCTATCATACTCAACCTAGTAAAATTTAGGGCTTGCTAGCCACCACTTGTGGAAGTGTATTGTAAAATTTAAGGGCTTGTTAGCCAACCCCTTCTGAGTCTAAACCGTGGGCTGGTTGCTCGAGTTAAGGCAACTGTAAAATAAAAATGTTTTTGTTCAGACTTACCATGAACATCTCCCCCCTCTCAGTGGGTCATGACACAAGTCCTTTCCACTTCTGTCCATTTTGCTACCTCTGTGTGAGTGGGAAAGGCTCCTTGGCTAAACTGTGGACCAGGGTGTTTTCCTGGAGAAGAATATAGTGATATTGCTGAAGGCAAACACTTTCTCTTGTTGTCAAGCCCTTCGGCATAATGTGTTCACCATGATATTTTCTAAATTGTTCTATGAGTTTTTTCCTCTCTAAAGCATTTTAGAGTGTTTATGTTAAACCATGAGACCAAGATAGATGGCCCTTAGAATTTTTTTGGAACAAGTCAGTTTTTTTCTGTCAGCCTCAATTTTGATAAAATGATTGATGAATTGTACTCAGAAGAATGCAAGTCGTAGGCTTGTTTCACTATGACAGTGGAGTTTATTACATTTGAGTAAATATAAATAAAACAAAAAGTGAGAGAATAATATCTGAAAAGCTCTAGGTTAATAATATTTCATGTTCTTTTTCGTATTTTTGTCAAGCAAGTAATATCTCTGTTCTTTAATTTTTGATTTTTTTTTCTTTTTGGCACGTAGTCACAAAACACTTCATATGGTACCGAATTCAGGGAGAACAGGTTTGCAATAGCATGGCAAGCATAATGGTGCCAGTTAGCATTTCAGAACTTAGAGATGACTGGCCATCTGGGAAGGGGAGTAATTTAAGGTTAATACATGAATAAGAATAAAAGCTGATATGCACTTTTTTTTCATCTGCAGCAGCGATGCTGCCAAAAGATTGATATTAAAGTACAAAAGTCAAGTATTGTATGTTCCAGCAATAATTCATTCATAAGTTTCAGTAGATCTGTCACATTACTTTTGTTCCAAGCACACGGCTCTAGCGGCTATAAAAGCTCCTCTCTAGCCAATGCCACCTAGTTCACTAGTAAAACTGGTATGGCATTATTTAAAACATAATTTAGTGTAAGTTGCAGTTCCCCATGAACAACAGAAAATGAAGCTGATAATGTGATAGAAAATTAACCCTATTAGTTACAGCTTAAAATTGTGCAAATTGTCTGTTGCCCAGAGGAAAGAAGAAATCAAACAAATTTTGCTAAGCCTGACTAACTTTATCAGTTCAGCGTGGGTTTCACTCTGGGGATTGCTATCGATGTATTTACTTGTTTGTGGCAGCCAAATACTGGAAACTAAGCTACTCTCCTCATGAAGGCACTGTACTTACTGGAACTTCACATGCAGTGAATATGTTCAAAGGGATGCACATGTGCAAAAATAAAGCATGTGTGAAACTGGACTTTGCTATCATTGATAAACATATATTGTAAACATTGTCTTCATTTGGTTCTTCTATTCCTATGAAAGTGATAATTTTCATTGCATTTTTTTCATGAAATATTGTCAAATAATGTATTTGGAAGTATGTTCGTGCTTCATAAGTAATTGAAAATGAAGTAAGAGCTTTTTTCGTCAAAATCAGTATAGCAGCTTGGAGGAACAATGACTGAATTTTTTAATCTGAAAATTACTTGACCAGTTCAAATTAAGAGAGTAGGGCTCTCCAGTTTTGCTTCTCCAATTTAAGTGTCCATGATTCCTAAAGAGAGAAAACTTTGTCTAATAGGTCTTTTCCTAACTTTTGGAAATAATTTCCCGGTTTTATAGACATATACGCAGGTACACAGTGATCTTTGTATAAGGAGAATATACTCCTTACCTTCTGAAATGTTAAGTTAATGCTTTAAAGAGATCCCAAGGAACGAGTAAAGCTGAAGTTTCTTCACAGATCTTCTTAGCCTAGTGCAAACAACATAGCCAAATCAGGAGAAAGACAAGACACCACTTTTGCATATTCCCCACAGATTTCTCACCTCTGACATCTAAAGAGAAAAATCAGTGTAAATATAGATTTCATTTTTAGCAACAGAGCAAACAAGGCAACTGTCATCTCAGTGCAGCTACTGCTAGGCTGCTAACAGCACCTGAACTAACTATTGCAAAGTTAACTTGAAACTGTTATACTATAGAAAAGCTTATGCAGTGTAGCTGGGTACAATAAAAGCCAAAAGAATTTTTTTTTTTTTTTTTTTTTAATTCATCTAGGTATGAAACACATGGGGGGAAAAAAAAACCAAACTGTTATATTTTTAAGGTAAAGTTGACACAAGAAACATGTTTTTCAACTTGGCAAGAATTTAGTTTGGAAATTAGAAAAATCTATTTCCAGAATGAAAAACTTAGAACATTGTTTTTAAATACCAGCAGCAGAGGTTTGAAAAAGAAGTTGCATGTGGATCTGGAGGACAGAGTAAAAATTGTCAATGAGCAGATTACAGGCCACTCAGGATAAGGAAATTCTTTTAATTTTCATATTTTTATGACTCAGTAATAACAATTCCATCATAGGATTTTACTACTTTAGTGCATATTAATTCTGTAATATTCATTATATCAGTTTGAGATTTATTCTTGTGCTTCTATATTTTGAAGACAATAATTACGCACTGTGCAATATATAGTATATATTGTATATAATTACACTTCATAATGCTTATGAAAACAATGGCTAGGAACATATACTGCATGAGACATTTCAGAATGTCTGTGTGTATTTCCTTTAGAATCTTCTTGTGAAATTCCATCAGCATTTAAAAGATTTGCAGTGTTCATTATTCTGTTACAGAAGCAACATACATGTATGAAACTACACACAGAATGCTATTTTTGTGAGATTTTTTGGAGTCCACTGTTCCCAGCCTGTTTAATTATTCCATTCACTTCTTGTATCTTGCCTTTTATATAGGAGTAGCAACGATCCTTTCCCACACAAATAGAATTGAAACATATCTGTTCTTCTTTGAACTCGTGGTTGACTGTCAAATATTCAAAAGTCACAGCACAATCCTGAGATAAAGAATTGGGTACAGCTGCTTCTAAATCCTTCCTTCCTGTGTAACGAAGTTCCTCCTTAAAAAAAGATGTCAGGAAGGAAAATCAAATAAATTAGTCTCCCAGTCAAAAAAAACCACAAAAAACCTGTTTTTTAGATTTGCTGTAGGATATTGTGTAAAGTTCAGATCAGCCAAAAAATGCTGAAGAGACCTTTCAACACCTCAGAATAGTGATCTTTACAGCGTATGTGACAAAGTGTGCAGAAACAGTTCACTAGGACCCAAGTTCTGCCAAGGACTTCCAGCTTTGCATATAATGAGACTTTTCAATACACAGCTAATTTAGCTCTTATTCATGTGCAATGAATCCTTTCCTAGTTGGGCATTTTACGAGCTTAGCAAAAAGTCTACTGTGTCTTTTCAGTCCACAGTTTTCAAAGGCTTATCACTCTGTCAGATCAAAACAGATTTCCTATAGGACAGCAAAAGACACAGCTCCTCAGTGAAGGTTATTTTGTAAAGTTTATCTTTCAAATGAACTTCAATTTTTTTTGACTACAGAACCCATGGAAAATAAATGGCTATGAGACTGCTTTATTTTTAATGTAACAATGATAAAAAAAAGTTTATTTTCCTACTCATTTCATGTTTAAATGACTAACTAATTGCTGTGGAAAAAAAAGAGAAAAAATAAAAACACATAAAATCATAACTATACAAACGATTGTGGTTTTTATGGAGAGTGCTTCTGATAGTTGGGCATGAGCAAATACAGAATTAGTAGAGAAACTTATTTTTTATTATATGAATAGGTGCTATGTCTAATAAATCACAAACAAAAAGCCATGGATTTCCATATAAAAAAAAAAAAATCACCGAAGTTTCCTAGAGTGTAATATTATGCTATATATTATGTTTGCTGGTGCATATGTGAGGAAAGCTAGTTTCCTTGCAGGAAGTTTTCAGGCAGCTATGACACTGAGATTTATTTTGTAAGTTTTGAAATGTCGTTTTTTTCTTATAGTGTGGAGAATATTGCTTCACTCCAGCTTAGAAATCACTGTCTATACTGAAGGTGAGTAGAATGAAGTGAAATGATAATTCTAGAAAAAAATGGTTATACGACAGTGAGGAAGATTTGCCTTTAAAATGGTCTGCTTATAAGGATGAAAAATAAGTTCAACTAAACTAAACAATTGCAGGTACAACATTATGAAAAAATCAGAAAAAATGCACTAAAAAATCTGAAGCAAAATATAAGCAAATACTTCTAATTTAGGCAATATCAGTTTTCTGAACAAAATAAGACAGAAATCACTGGAAAAAACATCTTATATTCATGCAGATAATGAAATCATATGATCACATATTTAGTTATTCATATTCCATATATAACTGTGTAGAAAATAAGGGTTACATATGCAAGCCTAATCTTGCAATTTCTCCTCAGAACTTGACTTTATTTTCAATAATGATGATATGCTACCAGTGTGATTTCCTAGTGGTTTGACAAAGTAAAAAGAAAATGTTAATGCCGTAGAAGTCAGTAGAAAATGCAGATACATGATGCTGACATTTAGAGACAGTAGATACCTTCACCCCTTGAGCTTGAGTGAGCAAATGATGATATTAATAGATTATTAAACTCTGTGGAACAAGATTAAGTAGAAAATGGCAGAGGAAGATGATTTCTTTTGTAGAGGCTTGCAAAGAGCTGTTTTGTTCATTGGTTTCACAATTTTTTCTAAGATGATATTGAGGACTCAAGAATTTAATTTTGTCCTATGAGCAGGATGCGCTTAAATAGTCGCATTGTCATAAGCTTTCTCTGTTCCTTGGCACATTCTATGCACAGCATAAATGTATATGGAGATACATGTGGATCACATCTCTATCCTCGTTTATCGGTCTGTCTCTTTTTCCTTATCTCTCTCCTTATCATCATTTAAGTTGATTCTCACACTTTTTACTTTACTATGGTCTATTTCTTCTTCTCCATTTTGAGAGATTTTCAAAACATTTTTTGATGACACCACACTGATTCCCTGTGTGTTCCTGTGCCATTTGTGAACTTGTCTGCAAAGTGATGATGGTACCAGATCTTACTTACAGTGCTTGTGCCACTCATGAACTGTTTCACATCTGAAAAAATACATGCTCAGTAAAGACTGAGCAAACAAACAATTAAAAATACCTTTGGGAGTATAACCATCAGTTTTTCATGTCCCTCATGTACTTCTTTTGCTTTCCAAAAACTTCTGTATCAAACAATCAGCTTGCAAAATTTCACATTGACCTGCTAAAGTCATACAATTATATCAGTCAGGGAAATAAACAATAAATAATAAATAAGAATTAATTAAAAATATTTGCGTAATGTTAAGCATTGATGGTCCTAAAATAAATTCTTTCTCTTCTAAAGTATTTTTAGCTGGTTGGTTTTTGGTTTTGTTCTTGCTCATATTTCTCTCCACCCACTGTGTCTTACACAGGAAATGTGATCTCAGCATTTAATTATGAGTTAAACTTTTGCACTTGGGCTGTTCAAAGGAATTTCAATTAGACAAATGAGACAAAATATCTTCACTGACCTTCAAGCCATACTGCAAATAAAACAAGATCAGTTTTCCACAGTGTCTCCCTCTGCTGAAAACTCTTAGACAGCAGTGATAAAGGGTAACAGAGATGCTTTTAAGGAAGATGCTTTGTGCTAATTTATGGCAAACCAAAATGTTACGTACTATGCAAACAGAAAGGGAAATTATTTTCTTACTGCCAGTCTGCCATACCACTTTACATGCACTCAGAGAGCAGAACAGAAGACTAAAGAAAGCACTTTCTCTGCATGACTCAACCACAAAATGGCACGATCAGGGTTTTTAGCCTTTTCTGAGCTAACACTTTCTCGCAGACAAGTTGCAGCAGTCCAGTTTAGACGCTGGATACAGGATCAAAATTTGTCTATTGAATTAAGTCATAAGATTTGAATTTTAGTACATGACTATGTACTATTTCAAATGCAAATTCTCTGAAAACACTCAGGGAAATATTAGATATTTATTTCCAGGTTTTCAGGGATAAGTAGTCATTCTGGATGTCTATCTTTTTCTGTACTTAAAATGGAGTAGCACTGAGTGGGAAGTTCTCAGTATGTTCTGAAAATCATAGCTTTTAAACCAGCCCAAAATAGAGAAAATTAGTATTTTCACTTTTAAGAAAACTGAGATATGAATATACAAGGAAAAAAAAGGATTTTGTAATGGAAAAATAAGGATCTCAAGTGATTACTAAATAGATAAAGGAAAAAAAAAATAGCTTATCATAGGTGGCATATATTTGATGGCTTTACTTCTATTTCTAATGTATCCCAAACTGGTTAGTGTGGGCCTTCCTCAACATGAAGAGTTGTTAACTTATCCTGAAAATGCAGTTCTTGTTGCTGTTAATACATACATGTTTCCAGCTGGTAAACTCTTTCTTAAAGTAAAACTATCAAGCTCAAACATCCTGACTCAAAAACATCCTCCAAAATTATCCTAGTTATTCTTGCCCTTACGTCAAGCTCTTCACAGCAGCCAGAGTAACAGAGTTTGGTCTATTCAAGCCATGAAAGGATGGTCCCGGCACACACACAGAATGGGGAAGTATTTAATTTGAATTTAGAAACACTTGAGGCACATTAGCATCATTCTTTACTGCTAAGTGGAGCCTTGCATGCCAACTGGCATAACAGGAGTAATATTCTAACTTACTCCCTAGCGCTAACCATCATAATTTTAGACTGGGCCTTTTTGAAGGCTTTAAATTCTGTTCACCTTTCCATTTCCAAAAAAAGATTATTGAATTCCCTCTTCTCAAAACAAGATGCTTTGCAAATGACAGCTCTTTTTATCTTCTCCTTTGCTTATTGTGTGCATGACACAAATTGTCGATATCCCATAGAATAAAAATAGAAAAAGAAAAGATACTGAGGCCAAGAACTAGCATTGAGCTGACTCTAAACTTTCCAAACTAATGACTTGACATTTATCACCTTATGCTTGGCATAAAAATAGTAACTACGTGATTTATATATAATGATCCTTTCCAATAGATTTCACAATAAAGTAATAATAAAAAAATCCTTCTTCCTGATTTTGGCTTTCTTTCTTACACATGCATATACATGTGGAAAAATATGGGTGCTAAAGAAATCCTTCTAAAATAGAGAATTTATAAATATTCTCTAAGTCTCCATTAATAATGAATACAAATTTTGTATAAAACAAGAAATCCATGAAAGACAGATATCTTTGCATTGGATCCTAGTCCATTCATCCAGGAAAAGAACTAGAAAAGCATCAGTGAATGATCTTTATGTGAAGAGTAAATTTCAACCTCATTGAAGTAGGAAGATGACAGGCAGGAGCCTAAGGCCATGCACTTTCTTGGGAGCAGGCTGCTTGCAGACTTTTTTCTCATGTTCTATACGAATATGCACACTGAAGTAGCTATTGATGGGTGCAAATAAATTATTTAATGACATTACTCATCCTGGATTCAGACACTCTGCACACATCTTACAGAACTCTGAGGAAGACCATACTTAAGTCCTGCTTCCTTGTAAGCCCTTTTGTTGCCCTCAGTCTGCCCTCTGTGCAATGTGATTGCGATGCAAAGTGGCTGTAGGAGCATCAGAGAAAACTAGAGACTCCCCATGTGCAGTGCACTGGTAACCATACAGGTTTGGCATCACACAGCTTGTCATGTCAAAAAGCAAGCATAAAACTCTGCTAATCTGCAGCTGGCACCCAAATTAGCTTATATCAAGCCAGTAATTTCCAGACTTCACTACCGTCACTATTGTTATTTTACACACAGTCAATTGCATTATTCGTGTGGACAACATTAGTGGCTTCTTTAATCACATTAGTGAAGAAAATTATTTGCTTATCCCAAGAGTTTCTTTGTTGATTCATGTTGGTATCAAAATGCTTACTAAATCAAACTGACTGAAAAAACATTTATTTCCCATTTATGAAACTTGATTTCGAGTGTGACTTATTTTTGCTTATGTCTGATTGGTTCTGCTTTTAACCAAGGAGATAGAACTAAGAACCCTATTCCAGCAACACCCAGCACTAAACCATAGTGCTCTACAACACTGAAGTCTTTAAATGATAAATCTTGAAGGTACGGACGGGTTCCACCATCAACAGACGATATTTACTAGTTTGAATAATGAGGTAAATGTGGAATTGCAAACTGTGGGAGCGATTTTGTTGTTGGGGCTGTTGAGACGGTGCCTGAGACAGCAACATCGTTGTTCAAGAGTGATGGTTTTCTGAGTCAGAGTGGCATTTCTCTGTTTGACCTACACATTTACTACGTGTTTCCAGTGGCTTATTTCTATTCCTATTGCTCACTTTGCACTGTTTTTATTTGAATTGTCTGAAAACGTAGAACATAGAATTTATAGAATATGATAGATACTTTATGATGGTGGTTGCATTTGGCTTTTGTATTTTTCTCAGTTCACTTTAATTGATATAGTTATTGTAGGTACTTTTGTATAATTAAAATTTAATTAATAAAAAATTTTTGCTTAGTTTTTTCCTCATGTTATTGCACGCTGATATTTAAATGTTCCTAGAGGTCTCTCTGTGGAAAGACAGCTGCAGTAACTGCTCAGCTTTGGCGAAAGTAACTTCCAAATATGTGACTGGGCATCAAATTTTTGCTACTTCAAATGCAGCTAGAGATTTTCCTCCTTTTTGATTACAGAGGGAACCCAGTGCTGCCAGGTTGTTACTTTTAATACCCCAAAACTTCTCTCAGCAGCCTTTGCTTTTGATGGTATTATATGCTTCTGTGTGATGACCATTAACATTTTCACAGGAGGAATAGAACATAATTTGGTCTTTAAATCACACACTGCTGCTGCTGAGGAGTTCTTCCGGTTGCGGTCTTGAAGATTTAAGTCTTCAAGTTGAATTTGATGATAAAGACAGCATTTGCTACAAATGCAGTGTAGCCATAGTGTTGTAGTAAAACAAACAGAAGAAAACTCCTAAGTGGACCACAGGGCAATCCTGTGTCTGGTGAACAAATATGTAATTCAGAAAGGAAACAGATGTATATTAACAAGACATTTTAAATCAACAGAGGGTACCTGGTGGTTATTGACCCATAAGTACTGTTTTTTTCAAGAATGTTTCCTGGAAGATCAGAATGGATTATGCTACTCTCTCTATAGATGTGGATGCTAAAAGTTCTTGCTCTGGTAAATAGGAGCTAAGAAAACTCCTGTACAAACAGTTCAGATTTCAGAAGTATGTGTGAGTAAAAATGCAGTTCACCAGAGTCCAGATGTATGTTTCTGAATGCTATTTTGGAACTCATCCTTTTCATGAATTTAAGCTGATGGGGGTGATTTTAGTTACTCTACAAGGCTAGGCTAGAGATGGTGAGTGGGAATCAAAGATTTTTTTCTATTTTGATAAAGAAGCCATTTTGCTGACAGCGCTTTTCTGGTCTTGATGATACTTTTAGTGTTTGAGTCAGTGTGTCACTGGCAAACTGGAAGCAACTTAATAATCCAAAACTAAGCCAATGAAACACAAAAGTAGAGGAAATAATTTTTCCATGTATGTGTGTGTTTATGTGTATGAGTGATGGGAGTTGGGACTGATCCTACCATACGCTGCACATTCTGTCTCCTCCAGAAGAGCACTCAAGCACACACATGGCTAATGGGGGCTCTGCCTTTCCTAATTGAAACCTTAATTCAGTACTGTTTCATTTCCAGAGGGTTCAGTTTGTACCCTGTCAGATCACATATACATTTTGTTTGGTGTTCAGTCAGTTCTCAGTTATTTGCCTCAAAACCCATATATTCCTTCCCCTGCAAAAAGGAATATAAGACAATATTCAGAAGTCCCTGCATAGCAGGGAAAACACTGTCAATAATTTATGTATGTGTTTAACAATTTTAGCTTTCAAATTACACTGTTATCTTATTCTTACAATTCCTTTCTCTCTCTATAACTTAAAAAAAAAAAAAAAATTCCTTAACTGCATAATTCTATTTCTCTTGCCTGTATAGATTTTTCCTTGCATATATTCCTACTTGTTATTGGCAATTTTTTCTTTTATATAAAAAATCAATATTGTTGCTTTAACATTTTACTAATTACAAAATACCTTGAGGGCATTTTTCCTCTGAAGCATATGTATGACTTTCAGTAACCCCTAATGAGTTTCACTTGCTCATCAAGGTGAAAATAGGCCCTATAATGTTGCATCTAATTTTACTTCTTTGTCCTTTTCCTTAGCTAACTGCTTAGTAATGAGATGCTAATAAGGCTGTGACAGAATATTTAAAATTAAAAAAAAAAATCAGAAATGGAGTTAGCTTAACACTTAGATCTGTCTTTGAATGTCATCATACAGCAAGACAGGATACAGCACACTTGCAGCAATACTTCTTACAATATTTAGTGTAATTTAAAACACTTCATCTGTCATGTCCGCCATAGGAAGAAAATGATTTCTTCAGCCCAGAACGAGTTAGAGTGATCCCAGTATTGGCTGTAATGCCTTTGAAAAAGAGCACTTGACTTTCATTTTGATAATGTGAAATGTCAAACTGATTGTTTCTTTCCCAGATATCAGCCAGCTGAAGTTTTCCCAGTTCACTTTAACCTTGCTGTCAGCTCACTTTAATGGAATCTTATCAAACAATCTCCATGCTCTCCTGCACAGCATGTGATCTTCCTTCAGTTTTCCTGAGATGAAAATAGGGAAATCCTCTGTGTCATTTGGCTGGCACCTGTCTGCTAAACTGACATGAGATCCAAATCAACTATTATTTTCACCACTGAGGCAAGAAGTAATGAAAAGAAACTTTAGTGTGAAAACTATTAACTTTCTGATACTTTTTAAAATTTAGATATATTGGCTCCAAATTCAGACATGAAGCTAAAATTATATGTAGCTGTTGATAGGTAGGCTCAGTCTCTTTTAAATTTTGCAATCTGTTACCACGGGTCAGGCTCGTATGAACTTGTCTTTCACAAGTGAAGATGAGAACAGCTAAGCCAGTTGTGTATTTTCATGATCCCATTTTGGTGCACATGACACTGTGACATACAGATAGGATAGTAACAGAATGTATGAACACATGTATTAGTCTACAGATTATTTTCACCCTTATATCTGAAGCACTTTCAGTAATGTCGATACTTTTCACACAGATAGTACCAGTTTAGGGTCGCTAAATGACTCTTCACATTTTTTAAATGTTCATTTATCAAACTCATTTTAAAGAAGGCAAAATATTACAATGCAAGACTAAATTATCTTTACAAAACTTTTCAGAAGATTCCCCATTTCTCTCAGCTCATTCCTCCACCATTATTTTAAATGGGAAATGCAGCTTTTTTATTATTTCCTCTCTATCTAAAGAAAAAAATTCCACAACAGTTAAGAATTTTTTTATCCCTAGCTTTTTTATTTCCAAGAAGATATCCCACCATCTCAAATATATTCAACCAATCAATTTTTATATTTTCTTGGTAAGCTTTGACATTCTGTCTTTCCTAGCCCAGAAGCCCAGAAGGATATCATCTCTACTTTATTTTTCAGTGTTGTTTTCCTTGCAGTACTTTGCCCTTTGTATTAACATTGCACATTTTCTTGAGACCAGTCCTTGAAATACAAAAGTTGCTGTACCTTTGTCATTTCCCTAAGAATGATCTTATACCTAGATCAAAGAAAGGGTTTTCAGTTTCTTTGGCTTTGCACCAACCTGCTGAGCCATCTGATATTCATTAATTTATTAATCTTGTTTGCTCTTCTATTATACATCAGCACAACTATGTTAGTAACTAGATCTTTATTTTTCCATAAATGGAACAGAAGTCTTGATGTAAAAAGTCTGAAAGTACTTCAGAAATGCAGATTTAAATGAGTGATTTCAGGTTTCCTGGTTCAAGACTCATTAAAGGAGATCAATTAACTGAACAAGAGCAGCCAGCAAGGGTTCTTATTTTCTGTTTGGTTTTGGTTTTGCTTCATTTAAGATTTTTATTTTGCCTTTTTTCAGATACTAATGTTTAACACTCAAAATAGAACCACTCAATTCTTAGAACTTTTGCCCCACTCTTCTTACATTTTAGAAAAAAACATCTTTGGAAAAAAGAAAGCAATAAAAGAGATAGAAAGTGTAGAGAATGCACTTAGAATCCTAGCAATACTGATTTCACCATTTTGCGCTGGAACTGTTTGAGTGGGTCAGATAAACATCGTGTCAAATGTGGAAGCAAATGTTTAGAAATATGCTTTTCAAACTATAATTCTTTTGTCTGGTTGATACTGGGTGACATTGTGCTCTAACACTGAAGCTAAGAACGGTAAAATAATGTCACATTATGGATTAAGCTTCTAAGACATAGAATAAAATGTTGGATGGTTTTCCTGAACTGTTTTACAGTTCATAGCTGGATTCATGCTGATTAAGTTAAATTCAAAAATGGAATACCCTGGCAAGACAGTGAACAGAGATAAGTGACCAAAAAGCCAGAGAATTATTCCTTTAAAATTTTACTTGAAATCTAAAGAATAAAATAACCTAAGGGGAAAACAAAAAGCAATTTAAAATATTTAAAAAATAGAGAATGGGCCTTTCAAAATTATGTAGCTGAGAAGAACAATGAAAACTTTGTTCTTATTCTGGATTGCTTTCTTTACTTTTGTATGTTTACCTTTCTTACAAATAATGACATCCTTTGTATTGCAGTGTCTCTATTGCTTTATAGAACAGACTGTTTGAGGGGGGGCGGTTTACTGCATTCATTAGGTGCTCCCACAAGTGTGACATTTGTGGAGATTACCTTTTTTAATGGTTTCTTGTCACTGCATCCCTTGGACTGACTTCCTGGAATTAAATTTGCACACACACACACACACACACACACACACATCTTTTCTATACGTAGGCATTTGCATGTGCATATATACATATACATATTCGTATATATGTCTCTGTGTGTCTATATGTAGTCACATATGTATATGTATATGTATATGTATATGTATATGTATATGTATATGTATATGTGAACAAATATATATACACACATAGCTATCTATAAAAGAAGAATTTCCAAAAGTGCTGCGCTTGAACCTAAGACATTGGATGATATTGGCTTAGAGGAATTGACAAGTAACATTGTTAAGTAGCTCTAGAAGTCTTCAGAATGCTTTGCCATGCAGACAAGCTTGAAAGGCAGAATGGAGAAGCCCATAATGGCTTTTAGGTCCTGGCTTTTTTACATAGAGCTTGCAATGTCTACAAGGTCACCTGAGCCCTTCAGAGCTTTTTGGCACCATGCCTCTCAGACTCTCGGACTGGAGGTTTTCGCAAGACCGTCAGCCCCACTGTGTGTATACACTATCGAGCAAGCTACAGGATCTCGGTAATTGTTCAGTTACCAGACAATTCATTCCAGAACTGGGAACAGCAGCCAACTGCCTCCAGGGCAGATTCATCCTGTAGACTGACCCAGAACAAATAAGTTATGTGAACCTGCCCCAGCTTTTGACAATCAAAACTTTCAGATTCCCTGCTCTGGAAGTATTCTGGTTGATCAGTCCCAGACCTGCCAAACTTGGCAGCAGTAAATTGATTGCTCTGAAGCAGCCTGGCAGGACTAGAGGATTTGCCTTTGATTTGGCAAAATGTAGTCAAACCTGAGATGAGTCAATCAAAGCATTCAGACTCAGTGAAATGCTTTTCAATGAAAATATTTTCCTCAGAAATGCTGGGCCATCTGTATTCAAGTTAATAGAGCAGGTTCTCACTAAGGTCATAAATATGTATTACATGCATCTTTTCCCTCAGCATTATACTCTAATCACAGTGGGCTTTTTGGTAAATGTTAAATCAGGGGTTTTTCAATGCACATAATATTTCACATTTTGACCAGCAATCTTTGTGTTACGATTCCTGCTTTTCTTTCCCCCATATATGTTCTGTGTGTATCTTCTCGAAATGGAGCATGCACTATGCAGCTCTTTAGAGCACTCTCTATATAACTTTTTCCACAATATCTAATGTCTTGTTTACCCTGTCTGCACCTGAAAAGAGTAGCTGCCTTACAGACCAGAGTTGTTCAGGTTATAAGACAACCTGAGCCAGTCCAGTTTGTGACTCATTATTTATATATATATTATTTAAATATGACTCACGCTTCCTGGATACTTCTTCCTGAACTGATAGTTCTTCCTGAACTATCATGGCATTGGAGCACAAACAGTATGCACATTTATCCTCCTCCTACTTGAATGTGTTCATGCATCAGAAGGGTTCATCAGATCTTCTTAAAGTGCAGATTATTTCCCTTTGAAATAGGGAAGGTAGACCTTGCTTATACTAACCTGAAGTTATGGAAAAAATTATGATCACTGGGAAAGAGGTATTTGCACAGAACTATGATGCTGAAAGTCTCATCTGCTGCACTGACCTTCCTCCTTTGCATGTGGCCAAAAATTCATCAGTTGTAATTGAGTAACTTGATTTAATTCTCTTGCTCATGCCTCATTAAGATTCGTAAAATCAGTATTTCTCAGACTATTTCTCATCAAGACTTTTACTCAAACCTGCTCTGAAATTTCTCTTTTGTGTTCCACCATTCATCTAAAAAGTGAGACAGCTAGGTTGTTTTGGTTGGTTGGTTGATTGGTGTTTTTTTGGCGTCTTCTCAAGAAGAAATCAGCTTCACATCTATTTCCTAGCTAAAAGTGAGTGGTGTGCCCCTTGTCCACCACCTGCCTCTGATTCTAGGGGAGTAAACTTGTTAGGCTTTTGTGAAAATAAGAGGCAACACTTCTTCCTAATTGTGTGATAGTAATGCCTTCCCCTGAGAATCAGGGGGTCTTGAATTTTTGTCCTAGACTGTAAAGGTCATACTAATACACTTAGTGTTCAGGGCATGAAGTTGAGTACACGATGACTCTTTTATCATTAAAATAATCCCTGATAGTTTAGGTTCATGATAGCTAATGCCTTGCCATGCTGTGCCAAGTAGTCTGGAGAAGAGCAAAGATTTTGAAGAGAGCTAAGGGTATTCCTGGTGTTCCTGCCAAACAGTGTCGATGAGGTCTGGATGAGGGAAGAATGACAATTTAGCCACGCCTGTGTCAGCCCTAGTCCATTCTGTTTACCAGCCTAAACATAACCAGAGCATCTGTTAGCCAAATGAAAGTCAGTAAATGAAATGCTGATGTAAACCTTTGAAAATACATCTATCAGGCTTTCTCATACCTTTCTTGAAGACACTTATCACAAGATAAAAATCTAGCAGCCTGATCCTTCTGAGTGAGTGATATCTGTTACTGTATGTAAAATGAAAACATTTTCAATACATATCTGATATGTTCATCCTGGCATCCAGAACAAGTGAGATGGAACAATTTTGATGGGACAGGAAAAGTGAGAGTCATAGACTGTATCTTCTCAAAATGGAGAAGAAGGAACTAAATGTGAGTATAAATGCCTCTTTAGCATGCACATTTTTGTGGAGCACACTTTAAGATGTCTAACTTCTTTAATGAATCATATAGGGATCTTTATGATTCCATCCTTGGGACCAGTGCTTAAAAACTGAGTATTTAGATGTGCCAGCTCCTAAATTCCCTTTGAATCTAAGCCAATGAGACTTAACATTTTGAAATCCCCATTGTATAATAGTGAGATAGGAGAAGAAGAAAACTAAGTTTTAGTCAACCTGCCTAGGAATAAATCATAACCCTGAGGGTATATTTTTACAATGCCTCTAACAGGAATTCATTGTGACTTTGAAGGGAAAGACAGAGAAGTAGAATATATCAAAGTATTTGAGAAACCTCAAAGGAAACAAATAGAACTGGAATTATTCACTGTGATTACATATATCCCAAAACGGTCTAAACAGACTGGTCTTAAAACATACATTATGGCCCAGTGGAATAACTTGGAAGAAAACCAAGCTTCAATAATCATTCTGCACATATAAAATTTGCATTTAAATAACATTAATGAATTAAATGTCAAAGTGTTAAAAAGAATTTAAAAAATCATTCTTGGTTAAAAAAGTCAGCTACAGTTTTAGAAAGATGTGTGTAAATGCCTGATGAGTTAAAAGAGTTGAACTTGCAAATTTTCTCTAAGAAAAATATTGAATTCCTCTCTTCACTAGACCCTCCTATGCATTTACAAATTTCGGTTCTGGTGTGAGTCAGATGTTTCAGTTGCAGCAAGTTCTTGTTTTGAAGGAACAGGATTTCACAATTGGTTATTTAAACATAAAAAATGTTATCCTAAAGCATTTTTAAATAAATTTTCTTTCGGTAAGTCTGAATTTCTGTGAAAGGGGCTCTCTTTTCTGCAGGAAAGAAGACTGTTTTAATCATCAGGATTGTACCAGTAAAACACAAAAGCATTTACTCTGATCATCTATTATCGTTGAACAGCCCTCCTTAATCCCCCAACCAGAATCCACATTCATTCCAGGCACACTTCTGTTGCCTTTTGGGAATCCTTCTGTTCCTCTGTAGAAAGTTTTCGTAGTCAGGTAGACGTTTTCCATTAAGGACTCTCTCCCTTTCAGCTGTCTCTGGCTCAGGTAATGAGTGAGCAGGCTTCATCTTTATTTTTTAATCTTTGAAAATTTGTCAGCCTCTTAGGGTTGTGGATTGGTGTTGGTTGGTTGATTGTGTGCACTTTGATACACTGGTATCCTCAAATTCTGTGCTGCTAGAACTCACCTGTTCGTATAAGGGAGACAGACATTGTTGCTATCGGAACATAGGAGTTTTCTTTGTTACTAGTACATATACAGGGTAATTCTTCATTGAATTGGGGAACTTCAATTTACTAAAAATCTGCTGGAAATAGAATACAGTGGAAAGGAAATAGTCAATGAGATTCCATGAGTGTGTGAAAGACAACTTCCTGAAACATTTGGCGAGCGAACCCACTAGTGAAATGGCTCCCACTAGACTTGTTCTTTGCTAACAAAGAAAGATTGTGGGTGATATGATTTGTGTTTGGGGGCCATCTTAGACATAGTGATCAAAAAATTAGGTAAGTGTTGATCTGCGGGAGGGTAGAAAGGCTCTATAGAGTGATCCAGACAGGCCGGATCAATGGGCCAAGGTCAATCGTAGGAGGATCAAGTGCCAATGCCTGTACTTGGGTCACAAAAACCTCATGCGACACTACAGGCTTGGGGAAGAGTATCTGGAAAGCTGCCTAGTGGAAATAGACTTACAGATGTTGGCTGACAGTCAGCGGAACCTCAGTCAGTATGCGACCAGGTGGCCAAGAAGGCCAGTGGCTTACTGGCTTGTGTCTGAAATAGTTTGGCCAGAAGGACTAGGGCAGTGATTATCCCCAGAATCATGAGACTGCACCTCGAATCTTGTGTTCAGTTTTGTGCTCGGTGTTACTAGAAAGACATTGAGATTCTGGAGAGTGCGCAGAGAATGGTAACAAAGATGGTGAGGGGTCTGGAGCACAAGTGTTATGAGGAGCAGCTGAGGGAGCTGGAGTTGTTTAGCCTGGAAAAAAGGAGGTTCAGGGGAGACCTTATTACCCTCTACAGCTGCCTGAAAGGAGGGTGTAGTGAGGTGGGGATTGCTCTCTTCTGCCAAGTAAAAGTGATAGGATGAGAGAAAAACATCTCAAGTTCTCCAAGATAGGTTTAGATTGGATACTAGGACAAAAATGTCTTCACTGAAAGGGTTGTCAAGCTTTGGAATGAGCAGCTTAGGGAAGTGGTGGACTCACCATCCCTGTAGGATTTTAAAAGACATGTAGATATGTCACTTAGAAAGATGGTTTAGTGGTGGGCTTGACAGTGTTAGTTTATTGGCTGGACTTGAGGATCATAAAGTTTCTTTCCAAATTAAATAATTCTGTGATTCTACTTTTTGACACTGTCGAGAGAAGTCTTCTGGTTCATGTTGTTGCTTAACTGGAAAAATTCAGTTCTAAATACCAGCTGATATAGAAATATTTTTGTTATCTGTATGAAGATTGCAAGATTGACATCTCTGAAGTGTTTTTAAGGTGATAGTCAAATCAAGATATACTAAAGTTAGTGCTATATTTTAGTAGCATTTTTCTTTTGACGCACTAGTGATTCTTTCAAAGTGTCCTGGATTTGTGCAGCCATGTACAATATAGCTTCTATGATATTATTTTTTACTTTTCTTAAAAGCTGTAGTTTTGTGAGTTCACAGCAATAAGCTGTTATCTTTCTTTTTCATTCTATTTGTTTCCTTCCCTGTCATGAGGAACATATGGCCAGCTACATATTCTTAAAAAAGGAAATACATTCAATGTTTTCATATGCTGCTTCTATGGAACGTAAGCCCAGTAATATTATTGTAGTGAATTTTGTTATATTTTGTTTCATTCTCGATCAGAGAAGAAAAACAATTGGTAAAAGCCTGCATGACATCCACTTTGCCTCTTGAGTCTGTCTGTAAGTGATTTCAAAATATATTAAGAGGAATCTCTCTGAAAACATAATCTTTACGTACCAATTATGTCAGTTGTCTGAGAAGTGTCCTGTGTATTAGATTGATATTACTAGCTGTACGTATCCATGAGCGCACAGTGACACAACTTGCATTTATTTCTACAGATTGCATCCAGAAAACATCTATTTTATTAATTGTAGCAAGTTGAATTTATCTCTGCAAGGCCAAGAAAATGAACAGCACAGATGCCCTTTGGCAGCAAGAATGATAAGTGACTTCTATGGTCCCTCCAGTACAGATCAAACTGACAACAAGCAAAAGGTGGAAAATACAAGGAATCTAGCCTACGTATGTGCTAGGTTTTGACATGCTTCTCTGTACATCAATCAATACGAAAGACTGCACCTCAGAGGAAAAGAAAACTAACAGCTCTCAGGGATGCCACTCAAGGAGACCACAATCGTCATGTTTCATCTTTTCCTTATATTTGCACAATCAGTTGCTATGTAAAAAGAGGAAACATAAGAGCTAGCAGGGAGAGAATTTTCAGTTCTATTGAAATTCTTATTTTATGTCTGGTATAAGAAAAACATCTCTTACAGTTTTTCTATCCATTGCTAAGATGTAGGCTTCAGAAAAGAAATTAATACTCTAGTGAGTACAGGCACTTAAGTTGTTAAATACTTTCTTGATACATAATATGTCTGTCAGCCTAGATTTGTTTCTGTAGATACAAGCATTAAGGGGTAAAGACAATACAGATTACAGCTTGTCTGTAAAGGCAGGGAATTCCTATAAAATTGTAATGTTTGGAGCTGGATACTCATAATCAGAAGCATACAACTGATTGCTTTCTGTGATCAGACTCTATGCTTTTACAGAAAATCAATATCGTAATCAGAGGTTATCATGTTGAATGCTAAAATTCACACCTAATAAAATGGCTATTTTAAAAAGCAAAGAGAAGAGAAAGCCATACCTCAAAACCTTCTTTCTTAACACTTATCATTGTTTGGGTGATCATACATCTTCCTTAGCCGAGGTTGTTGAATTGGTTCACCTTGCTTAATTAGAAAAAAAAGTGAAAAAAAAAAAACCACACCCAAACATCTAAAACAATAAACCAAACCACAAATTTAAGAGTTTTCACTTAAATTGTCAAATAATTGCAGAGACCCAAGTCAGTCTAGATGGCTTATTAAACAAGCTACACATTTCTGTCTCAGTGCACATATCACAATGTTTGAAATATTAGCCGTTCTGTGCATTAGATTAAAATGATATACTTGAATTTGAAGCATTAAACTTTGAAAGAACTATGCCATGACAAGAAAGCACTCTGCAGACAAGATACTAAAACAGCCTATTAGCTGTGGAAGTAATTATCTTCATATACATTTGTGATGTTTTAAAACAGCAGAAAATTTTATTTTACTTGTACTGTTCTGAAGTACAGCTGATTAAAAGACTGAGCTGTAAGTATGAAATTGTATGCTGTCATTCCAACCCTTTGTACCAAGGCTCTGATAGAACAAATAACATTCAATACTCCAGTTGAAGGCATTAGTAAAGCCTAGATAAATTTTGGCATAAAATTGATTAAGCTACTCTAACAACATTTATGTTATATAAAAAGGAACACAGACAAGTTTTGTATTAGAAGAGGTTTGAAAAAAATAGCTTTACTAAATAAAGACAAAATATGATGTTTTGAGTCGGTTCATTGATAGTTCAAAAAGTCCTTAAAAACCTGAATGCATTTGAAGCTTCAAAATGCTAAACTATTTCACCCCTTCTGGGATAGCTCTGACTCATTTAGAAACTCACTCTTCTAATGTGATCTTTCTGTGAATGTTAGGAGTACTTACCTGTATTTTCTCACAATTATTTTCCCAAACACATGCTGTGGTGAGAGCAGACACTCCATTTACAGCAGACACTCGCTGTAGGATTTGTTTAAATTTTTTGCATGAATCTTGAACCTATTATTATTAGGAATATATCAGTATAGAACCATCCATTCCATGCCCATACCCATGCATAATAAACCACACAGGTTCTCTGCTAGGATAGCTGCTACTACTTATAATATGTTAATTCATTCATCTTTATGTTCTCCCTTTTAGAACCAAAGTGAAATGCTACATTAATAAATGACCCTTTTCTCCAGGAAGATTCAACTCTTGAAGTGCCCTATGAAGAAAATATCGGTGGCGACCATGTCTTGCTTTCTTCTCTGTGGCTTTGATTCTATTTTTCCAAAAGTAAAAGGTCTATTTTAAAAAGTGCTGATAGTTAGAAATCATATTCTGTGTGCTTGAGGAATCGTACATGTTATTATATTTTCCTTTCTGCAAGATCCAAAATTTGTTACTAAATAGGAAAATGGATACCAACATTCAGCAAAAAACACAAACCTCATATTCTTCAGTCAGTAGCAAATAGTTCTTTAGGTAAAAAAAAGTATATGCAAAGGACTGTGGTAACTTAGAATTACCATCATTGATAATTTAAAAAAAAAATAATTACAACAATTATTTATTGGTCATTCACCCAGTCATAATTAATCAGATAAGGAAAAAAGTAAAAGAAGAAAAAATATACTCTTATCACTATTTTAAAGGAAATTCCTCCTGAAGGACAAGAGATTTTCTTTATATGTACAAATCTTGTTTACTATGTCTGCAGAGACCCTCTACAATATCTCACAATAAAATTTGTGTTTAGAGCTCATTAAAAGCCTTTTTTGGTGTTTACATAGGGTCCTCTTGTGCATTCTAATAACTATTTCTTTGTCTTGAGCACAAAAAATCAGAACATATAAACCAAAAGGACCCACATGAAATTGTTCATATAGTACTGTTGTTAAATATTTAAGATCACCCCTGAAAGAAAAAAAAATCAATAGTGTTTTCCTAGCCATGCATTTTGTAACTAAGTACGACACTAAAAAGAGTCCTAGGATTTCTGGTTCCACAAATCATAGTTTGACTTATATGGAAGAAATTAATTTTGGATGAGGGATGAATTTTCCATAATTTTTTAATGATATGTAACCAAAATGAACAAGAACTGTTGTTTTTCGTGCTTCCTAAGTACCATGCCTGCTGCGATTGGAAAGTCAGCATTTGCCAGTGGTCACCAACTGTTAGCAACAGTTAGAGTAGCTGAAATTATGTAATTTCCTTTGCCAATAACAAACAGTGTCATCACCTGGTTTGTTTTTTTTTTTTTTCGTAAGTTCATACCACTTACAAGAAGTAAGAAATTGGTAGTAAGATGAGGCATTACAAATAACAAAATAAGGTGGAAGTTATTCTGAGATATAGCATAGGATATAGAGAGCTAAACGCTGAAAAACAGCACAGCAATATGCTGTTGGGGGAATAAATGAAGGACTATTCTGAATCTAGAGATGCTGAAGTGATGAGTAAAATGCCAATCAGCTTCTTGGGTATTGAAGGAAGCCCACTCCAAATTGCTGTTTATTGTAACTTGAACTGTTACTGTAGTCTTTCTTCCAAGTCCAAGAATTATTTCTGCTGACTCAATAAAGAAGCATGATCCCAGCTGAGTTGGAACTGGAAATATAGGATGAACTGGTATTTTCACCTTAAGGATATCTTCACAGTTGGAAACATATAGCAATGGGGAGTTATAGTCTAATCAAGAGTTGAGAGACCACTATTATAACAGCAGCAGAACAGTCAACAGGGAAAAGTAAAATATGGAATAAAAAAGTCTGGTCATATTAGTAAGTTTCTTTTTCATTTTCACATTAAAATGTCAGTATGCATTACACACAATTGTGCTTGTTATCACAACCATATTAGAATTTACAGCAAACCTTCCAACTGCAATATCTCCTGCAGTACGTGGTTTGTATTTACATTACTCATGGAATAGACTCTACTTCAGCTGAGTAGGATAAAGTAAAACAAACAGCTAGTTATTTCAGAAAGCTGTATTTAAGATGCGATATAATTTCCATATTGTATATTATTTTCCATCATTTTGGAGATTTACCACATAAATTGTACATAAAGTATCTGTTAAAAAATGGACTACCCCCTTTCTTTCTACATCTTCCTTTTTTACTTTTTTACAAATGAAACTTTAATAAAAGGAAAAATTCTAGCTCAGGGTGTGCTACATTGTGCATTCTAAAATGTTTAAAAGCTCTGACAGCCGGTACAAGCATAAACTATGTTAGGGAGAAGAAAAGAAGCAATAAAAACACTCATACATTTTGGTAGAAAAAGTTATATTTTCTAAACTTAATAAAAGTGCATCAACTTTTCAACTTTCTTAACTTCTTTCAGGCATATTCTCCTTCTTGCCTATTTTTCCTGAAGTACTGACTAAATTGGATTTGTCATTATCACAAAAATTACTCCTACAAATGCATTTTAAAAGCATTTTTTATATTTCCACTTTTTCTAAATTTTTGTTTTTGTCTTTGTTTTCTTGTAACAAAATTGTTTATTTCATTCTGCTAAACACTGCTCAGCTGGATCTTCACTTTACTTTGCTGATGTGATTTGTATATCATCTCTCTTGAAAAAAACAAAACTGTCTCATTCTTCCTAACATGACTACCTGCCATTCCAAGGAGTTAAGAAATCAAACTTTTCCTGATTTTCTCTATTTATAAATGGTGAATCATCTGTTTTAATATTACATTATAATTCTGTTGCACACAATGCAGAATGAAAAAAAACCCCTCAGTTTAGTGAGTAACATAAATATTCAACTTAATGAATACACATAAAAGTTGCAATGTGTGTTTTACTGGAGCAGATAGAAGTGTTTTGATGGGTATATGACTGTCTTAAAGAATATCAGCATGGAAATTAGGCACTTTATGTTATTGGCACCACATGCAGCTTAATTCTTGCAGATAGATTTCTACAGAAATTTGATTTTTTAAGTTCTCTCCACAAAGTCATTCTTTTAAAAATATTTGTGTAAAATAATCTAGATATATCTAAGTTTCTGTAACTTATGTTTGTGTATTACTTCTTTTTCTGATACAGAAATTGCTAGTTTTACAAATGGACACAGCTCACAACAAACTGCTAAGGCTATAGATTAAAATGAGAATTTTTGAATGATTTATTTTCTTAAAATGACCATCTAATTCAGCTTGGGGATTATTTTCACAGGTTTTTTTGCAATCATCTCTTTCTGTTTCAAGGCTGTTCTTTGTCCTGTGAGCTGCATACTGATATAAGAAATGGGCAATTTTTGCTTAGTCTGTGCTAATCACCCAAGTCTTCCAGTTGAGTGATTTAACATACAATTACAGAACTTTTCCTCTCTTTGAATTTCTAAGTTTTGTCCTGCACATTCCAAAAACTCTTAGAAGGGAAAAGAAAGAAAAGCAATGCTTTTATCTTTCTGGTCACCAGTGAAATAACAATATGGAATTTGATTTCAATTGAACATTTAAAATTTTTCATAAATATAAAAGCAGAAAAATTATTGAGATGGAACGAAGTACTTTGAAATATGCTGTTTGTTTTAAAGTTATTTTACCTGTCAGAAGAAGATGAAAAACAGAATGGCAAAATGCTTAAATAATATTCACGTAGTAGATAATATTACTGTCATCAGCCTGTTCACTTGTAACATTGTAACAGGCAGGTATCTTTATAAAATATTGTTAAAAAAGATAGATGTAAAGTTGGAAATCACATAAGAGTGTAAGAGCATGCTGCAAGAATCAAAGTTTGAGAAATGTGAGATTATAAGGTACATGGAATGTTAATAAAGTGATGAAAAGCTTTTTAAAAGTGGAATAATATTTTTGCATTTATTTCATTGTATAGGACAGATGTAGATAAAGCAAGAAATTAGTGTTGAAGGCTGTAATTGCTACACTCCCTAAGATCCTGGGAAGTATGCAATGACTAAAGTCCTCTTCCTCTTATTTAGTGTTTTAAAAGCTAATGGGACAAATTCTCATTTGGTGTGCATGACAGTTCATGAAATATGAAGCTAGTAACCTAAAAAAAATTCTTTGAAAATGGTCACCCATTTTTGACAATTGTCAGATGTGAGATCTTTCACAACAAATTGCTGAAGATGCTTTATATTCACAGTGGCAATTAAAAACAAAGGGACATGTGCCTTGAACATATCAAATGTTGCATAATGAAAATTGCTTAGTCATAAGAGGTTCCAGCTGCCTCTTGCACAAAATGTAGCAATCTTCCTCTATTTTGGCTCTCCAACTATGAAATGAAATGATACTGCTCCTTCACCTACCAAATATATTTTGAAAGGTTATGGTACTATAGTGCTTAGACTATAGATGTTCAGAACACCCTGAGAGATGATAATCTGTAATAAGAAAAATGTTGAAATAATGACCAGTAAATAAATCCTAAAGCTATACTTTGAGCAAAAATGTTTCAAATGAAAATGCAAAATATCATTGCACTATCTGGGACATGTAAATAATGTTTATTTTCCACCAAATGAAGGAAGAGAGTAGAGAAAAATACGCCAATATCATAAAACATATATAAATGTTTGAAATTTTGAAATAAGTTTACAAAAGTAATTTTAATTTTCAGATTAGTTTTTCTTTGCTTGGCTTTCCACCTTTTAGAATGTTCTTTTATATAGACGTAACAATTGTGAATAGTTGAATTGAATGTATGAACAGCAGCTACTTCTCCAAATTAAATCTGTGATTGTGATAACTCGTAACTGTGAAAAATCTAATGATACTAAACAAGGAAGATCACGTGCCAAGAAAAGATATCTATTATTTGAAAATGCATACTACATTTCTTCTTATTTGGCCTAATCATCTCATTGCTTCTCACTCTGGTTTTTTTTTTTAGTCTTAATAAAGCATTGTGTTCTGATTCCTAACATTTCAACTCCCAGATTGACTGTTTGTGAAAACATAGAGACAGAACAGATCACTCAAGCAATTTCATATGATATTTTCCTTTTCCCAGGGGAATGGTACCTTCAAACAGGGGCAAATTGACGAGCATGCCAGGATCTGTAGTGCCGTGGAATCACACACTGAAGAAATAATTCAGATGGAAATTGTTCAGACCATGTTTCAACTATATATTTGACTTTGTCTGCAGCCTTATCACAGCTTTGTCATTACTAAAGAAAAAACAGACACCATAAATAAATTTGATGAAAATAAAATCAAGAAGAAAGTAAACTCAAAGACATGCAATTTGTATGGAAAAAAATTCAGATTTACGACCTATCTGAAGCACTGGACAAGGGAAGGTAATCTACACAGAAGAAGGGGAAATGTCTTTGTCTTGAACTGAAACATAAAGTCTTTAGGACAGAAACTACATCCTAATTTTTGAGGACTGTTATTTGATGTAGTTAATTCATATCCTCCTTATAATTGTATTATTTTGAAGATAGATTTTCGATTAACTTACCTGAGACTGAACCCAGTGATTGACGTTGCTAACTTGCTTGACTGAGGTAAGTGCTAAGCCAGCCATCAGTCATGATTAGATTGTGTCTTGGGACTGTCTTTACTCGATCATTCAGGTAAATACTGTCAGTCTATTTAAACAGGATCTTCTCTACTGTGATTGAGAAGCCATTGTATAGAATAGAATCATAGAACTATTTAGGTTGAAAAGGACCTTTAAGATAATCGAGTCCAACCATTAAAATAACATTGCCAAGTGCACCATTAAACCATCTCTCTAAGTCACACATCTACACATCTTTTAAATACCTACAAGGATGATAAGTCTGCCTCTTCTCTGGGCAGCCTGTTCCAATGCTTAACAATCCTTTCCATGAAGAAATCTTCCTAATATCTAGTCTAAACCTACTCTGGGACAACTTGAGACAATTTCTTTTCATCCTACTAAACTTGTTTTGCACTGACTTTCTAGCCTATATTCCTTCATTTGATATAAACCCCACTCTACTCACTTGCTGTTACGGCATGTTGTCAGCATCCCTACTTTTTTTGCTGAGATGACAACTACACTGACAGGAAGTTTTGTCCTTCTCAGTCTTGAGGGTTGTTGCTCAGTGTTATTGTTATACTTCTCAAACTGTACTTGTTAAAAAATTACACACTGTATTCACCTTTGGCTTATTTACACTAAGATACTAAGATTATGTAGACTTGTAAGACCATTTTTATTTTTTCATTATATAGTGTGCTTTATTTTAGGATGAGAACTGTACAGCTGCGAAAGGAATAAACCAAACTTAAGGTAGTAGGAATTTAGATAATAAGCCTTTAAAATT
The DNA here is from genome assembly GCA_013397755.1 of Cnemophilus loriae. Classification (NCBI taxonomy): domain Eukaryota; kingdom Metazoa; phylum Chordata; class Aves; order Passeriformes; family Corvidae; genus Cnemophilus; species Cnemophilus loriae. The sequence continues at coordinate 1,285,163 of VZTF01008130.1, forward strand.
TCAAAATCACGGCACAAGCAATGGGTCTGACCATTTTACCATTGCAAATAGAACACCCTAGACAATAGTAAACTCATAATAGAGGAAGTTGTCACCACAGCACAATTTTCTTAAATTATTTGAAAATATACCTAAAGTCAAACTAAAACATATTCGAGTTCAAACAAGTCCAGACAAATTTGGTCACTTCTGCAGTTTGGTAAGGTTAATTATTATTTTTTTTTTAAACCTGAGGCTTGTTGCTAACACTTGGAAGCATGAACTTGCCTTGGCCACAGTTTACTAAACTGAAAATGCTATTCAGCTATTTCCTGTTAGGGACCTCTGTAATACTTTGCCATACTCTTTTTCTAACCATTAGATTTCTGAATAGAGAGAAACTGCTCTACTTGCAATTGCCTTTTACTGTGGTTGATTGCTGACCATTCCTTCAATATTTTTGCTAGTATTATAACCATAGGGGTGCACTGTCACTAATTTAATCAAAACACTCTTTAACACTTCTCAGCAAATATTATTTCAGGTAATAGAAGAAACATCTATTCTTTCACACAAATAAATTGTGCCAGTGAAGACAGGAAAGCAAAAAAAAAAAGAGGTGCTGCTTGCATTAGCTTTGATTCTTTTTTCGATAAGTCTCTTGGTTACAAATGACAATGTTGTACTGATTCCATCTTGCTCAAATAGAATTTGCCTAATCACTTGGTGTTTGTAATGATCTTTTTCTTTAGATCCTTTCTGGAATGGCTACAACAGAAGCATGTTCACGTGAGCTAATTACAAGTGACTTGTAAACCATAATGCTTTCTTGATTTACATAATTTATCTTATCAATTAATCATACATGCAGATGAATAATTCCCTAAATGACTCCTTAGTTTCTTAACTAGTGTGGAAAAACCACTAGGGTTTGCTTACTTAGTTCCCTTCCCCTTCTCCTCTCCCCTAATAATTCTCTGTAGAGATGGAGTAGAGGTCCTTGCAAAGTTCCTTATTTTTCTGCTTCTAACTGTTAATATATTACAACATATCATTTCTTGTGAACTCCTCTCATTTAAATTACATGTACAATAATAACGATAATAACATCTGGCTTTCCTATAGAATTTTTCGTTAATAAATTTCAAAGTGCTTTGCAAAGAAAGTTAAAAGATTTATTACCATTAAAATAAACTACATGCAACTGGTGTTTTAAACAGAAAATACAATAACCTGTTAGAAAAATAACCCTACTCTAAGGCACTTCCAATTTAGGACAATACTCAATGTGGAGAGAACGGCTTTCCCCAAAGTATTTACCTGTGTGCTCAGCAATTTATATATTCATTAGTTACTGAAGAGAGACACATTCTATAATTTCTCTGTGGGGTTTCAGGGTTTTTTTATTCCTCTGGAAATATTCAGCATAAACATCAGGTCTGTCTTTGCTTACAGCAAGCTACATAAAATTCTGTAGTTTTCTTCTAGAATTTCTAAGGTTTTTAGGCTTTTACTGTTTATGAATATTTCTGTCAGCCTTTCTTCCTTCATAAAATTAATCAGTAAGTGGAAAACTGTATTTGATTTGTAACAAATATCAGACAGATATTTTATTCAGGGACTTTTTTTTGTATCATGTGTATGTGCTACTATAAAGTTAATACCAGGAGATGTGCCAGTTTTGAGTCTCAAGGTCGAGATAAAAGGGAAGAGTAACCTGAGGGATATTGGGTAGGGATCTGATGCAGCCTGCCCTCCTGACTGAGAGGGGTAAATAAGGCATTTTACCAAGAGCCACCAGAGCCTCCCATCTGCAGTTGCTTTTCCTCATAGGAGTCTTTGTTTACTCAGAGAACTGCCAGAAGGAAAAAGATACCTTCATAAAGGTAATCCAAGAAATTGCTCTACGGATGTAATGCTTTAACACTCACTTTGCTCTGCAGTGGGATGGGGGAGAGAATCAGAGGAGTAAAAGTGAGAAAACTTGGGAGCTGGAACAAAGATGGTTTAAGAGGTAAAGCAAAAGCCACACAGGTAAGCAAAGCAAAACAAGGAATTCATTTATCAGTTCCTATGGGCAGGCAGGTATTCAGCCATTACCAGGAAAGCAGGGCTCCATCAGGTGTAATAGTGACTTGGGAAGACAAACACCATCATTTTGAATGTCTCCTCCTTCCTTCATCTCCCAGCTTTATGCTAAGTATGACGGCATATGGTAAGGATTGGGTCAAGCTTGGTAAGGTGTCCCAGCTGTGTGCACTCCCAACTCCTTGTGGACCCCCGGTCAGCTCGCTGGTGGAGCGGTATGAGAAGCAGAAAAGACCTTGACTCGGTGCAGGCACTGCTCGACAGTAAAGAAAACATCCCTGTGTTATCAACTCTCTTTGCAGCACAAATCTGAATGAGCTCCATAAGAGCTACTGTGAAGAAAATCAGTCTCAGCCAAAATCAGCATCACATATGTGAAGTTTTAAGAACATAAGTGTTAACATTTGTTATAATATCTATGTGCCTTCCAGAAAATGTCCTTATAATGAAATTTTGCTTTCGTACTTTGGCTATTTTACAGAATTGGAAGACAAAACTGGCCTCAAATTACATAGCTTTGAAAAAGCTCTGAAAAGTATATAATATCTTGCTTCTATAACTTGAACTATGTTAGTAGATATAAATAAAGAAGCCATTAAATTATTTGAAATTTGGCTTGCTAGAAGAGCTATAAAAAATTAATATAGCAAGCAGAATTTTCTTACTTCTGGTTGTTGGTTTTTTGGGTTTTTTTTAAATCTTAAGATGCCTGGACCTCTATCATCTGTATGCGACTTCTACCTAGTTTAAAACAGTGCTTGATTTTTAAAAGTCTTTTCATTATTTCATATTGTCTGGAATATTTAGAGAGAAACCATAAAATCTCACAGTAGAGTGTAAATTCCCAAGATTCATTTCTTTTGTATTAGTAATTCAATTTTTTCTCAGAGCTCAGCTTGTTGGTTACTTCATTCTACCATGAACAAACTTAACAGTTGGTGTCTCTGTCTTGGTCGTCTGTGTAATTCAGCTGTAATATGTAGCCTGATTCAACTATTTATGTTCCTAGAGCCGTGGAACATTTCCTTTGACTGGGAGTTTTAAATCCTGCAGATAGTTGTCTGCATGTTGGTTAGTCCTGAATTATAGGTGTCAAAATCCATTTAATGCTTTTGTTATCTTTAGCCTTTTCCCTATTTTGTCTCACAATGAATAATGCAAATCTCTTGTTCATATTTGTGCGTTCAGCTTTTGGTCTTGCCTTGATTTATTTAGCTATTTATGATTATTTTTCTGTGTCTCTGTCTTTTAGAGCAAATACAATTGTCCTGATGCAAATAATTTGCACATTGTTCAGCTCTGAATTTATGAATAGACAATCAGATAATATAAATATCATTTTAAGTAACCAATAACGACTTTGTATTTTTTAAGTGAAGACTAAAATAATGACAAAAGCTTATTCTCTTACAAACCATTTTAAAATTTTAATTTAATATCAGTTTTCTAAATTTTGTTTGTGCTGCTTGCTAAGATTATAAAATGGATTCATTCACCTTCATTTTTGCTAGTGACTGCTCACAGGAGGTCCATGTACTAATGAAGGACTGCAGTCTGTGGTGCTAGCACTTCCTTTGACAAATTAAGCAGACTAGGATAAGATGTGTGGCTTTCAAACCTGAAGATTTGGTTTTATCGTATGTCACATTTATACAATATTACGTAAATGTTAGTGCATGAAAACAGTAGTGTGCATGCTTAAAATGCAAGAGGAAAAAAAATGGCTCACTCAAATGGGAGATGTCTTATGACAGCCATAATTCTCTACGGAGATAAGAGAAAGAAAGAGAAGTATTAATGATCCGCATCAGTCACGTCACCCAGCTCTTCTGGAGAAGGTTTTCAGATTTCTTTAAAATTATACAGAGAATTGGCACAGAGGAGGATGACACAGGTGACATCAATCTGAAGAATGACACATTTAGATGTGTGGGCTGTACAAATGAGAAGAACAGTTGTTTGTTGGTGTAGTTCACTCAATTGCAATACCTTCTGTAAAACTCACTGTTAAGGCTGCATTTTCTTTCACGCCCTGTTTTAAGTTCTTATGGTATAATATTTTGTGAAAAGGTCAAACCATCACATCTGTCAACGTCTGAAGTATTTAAAAATCTAATAAAATTGAAACTCTCATGTCACAATTTCATAAATAGTTGTTTTAAGCTAAATCCAGATCAAAATATATTGTTATAGTTTGCTGCATGATGGTATGCTCTTTTATTGTTCAACAGTGCATAACCTTAAAGGTAATTACTTTATTGCTAAATTTGAGTACATAAACTGAAATTACATGAAAATATCCATAAATATGGCTACCTTCTGAAGTCTTGATGGATCTTGATGGGAAGTCCAGGATGAGATATCTTATTATGAAATTATATTCCACAGATAACTAAATAGTTTTTCTACTTTACATTTGCTTTTATTTCTGAATTTTTGTATAGGAAAGGCTAAAAGATAAATTTTATTTTGCCAATTTGCATTGCAATAGATACGTGAAAAAAACGCCAGAGGCAGAAAAAATCCATGTGTTAGAAGTCTGTTAAGAGAAAGAATATTCTCAATATTAGCAAAAATAATTTGACAATGCAGTGCACTGTACTGTACTTTATCGGTAGTAAAGCATGAAAAAGTATGCTGTATATGACAATGTCAAAATCTGAAGAACTGTAGTATTTTTCACTGTTATGTTGTCAATATCACTCCTTCAAAGACAAAGTAAACCTTACTATCATTTAGTCCATGCTATGAGTTCATGCCACACAACAGGCTGGTGAGCTAAACCTTTAGTCACTGAAAGGTAGAAAGAACACACAAACTTCGGCATTTAGCAGCATTTCAAATTTATGCGCTAAAATGATTGTCACGTGCTTGTAAAATCCTCTTATTTTTAGTTTATAAATTAATCTTGCTTATTATAGCTCATCTTCTAGCTTTGTGCAGTCTTGCATTCATGCCTTATTGATTTAGAAGTGATTATAATTTTCTAGTATCAATAGCTGTGAAACAGTTTGACACAGATTGTCAGCCAGATTTCTATTTTCAGACCAAATTTTATCTGCTTTATATTTCTGTAGTTTATTCAGTTTAGGTTTCAGTATATAACCTTCCTTCTTATCCTTTACTTATTTTTATGGTATGTTACCGTTTTTTTCTGAATTATTTCGGGTGGAAATCTCTTCTACTTTGACTATTTGACTATCAGTAATAGCTGTTCTCTTACATCTCCGTTTTGCAAGAATTATTTTCTTGACTTAAATGATAAAAGCATATCCCAGCATTCTTTTAATTGCCTGGAATTCTTGGATGACTGGTTTTCTAGCAAATATCTTTCTCAAAAGCTGGGATATAACTACACTGGTGTTAAACCAACTTAGCTAAATGACTATGCCTGCAGGCCCTTACATTTAGGCAGCTTTTCTAGGTTAGATGTTAAAAGCATTTGTAAAATGGAACCTGCTCCCTTCTTCCCAGGAAAACACACTTTTTTTTCCAGAGGTGTTCTTATCAAAATGTTCTCTAACAGCTTTAGTTAAAAATTGAATGACCATATAACACTGTTTCCTAGTATATTTCAGAAGTGAAAATATCTATATTTTAATCCATTGGTAAAAGAATCCACAAATGTAATCTTATTAAATTATTAAATGTTCTATACCTTGTCTCACTATCAGGTTAGCTATAGATTGCAAGGACCTCTGAATCTGTCAAATAGGTCAGTTTGCACTTAGGTTTCGAGTAATTCCCCTTACTCATGCTGCTAAAAGTGGAAAGTGTCATGATCTTCAAAATTCTAGGGAATAATTCTGATTAAAGCGTAGTGTGAAGGGAATAGGCCTCTCACTTAAATCAGATCAATTCCATTTTGAAATGGTGATTAGTTTTTAATATCAAGTTAATCTGAACTTTCCCAAGCTTCAGAACAAAATGTTGTTCTTAAAATGTCACGTCCTTGACATAAAGATTTTGCTAAGAATTCCAGTGGGGTGCTTTTCATAGATAAAATTTAGCACTCATGCTATGGCTTCTCCTTCCTTCCAAAATCAAGTAAACTCACATAAATGCAGAAATAAAGAAGATTATAAAAGCTTTTTTTTTTTCTTTTTCTTGTGGCTCCTGGCAGGCCTAATCACCTGGAAAATGGAAGCTCTTATACATCTTCAGCACTATGGTTTCTTACAGGCATAATAGGACATAACAAAATGAGCATAGCATCTGTTCCTGTATGCTTGGGTTAAAACTTCTTCAATGCTAAGTAATTAGTTTAAGTTTCTGGGTTCTCTGGAAGGAGCACCACTTAGAATTATGATCAGGGTTACAGCAAATGCTGCAACTAATTTGGAAATTGAGGTTTGAAGTTTCAAAAAGAATAAGTAATTGTTTGATATATTACAGTGATCTTGTGAATTCAAAAATTATGTCGGTTCGAGCTCATCTTTTATTAGTCATTTCTATTTCTATGCATAGCCATGCTTTTGGAATCATTACAGAAATTTGAAGTTTGATATAATGTAAGTAAAACTTATCAGCAAGATTTTAATGGAGAAATTGGCAGACATATTCTGTTTTATTGGCTAAGATGGGTAAAATTCTTTAATTTGAAGAAATACATTACATCATTCACAGATTTTATAATATATAATGGACTAAGATTAAAGTTCAGGATAGCAAAATAAAGTATCCAGGAGCTCTGTTCTCCACAGAACAGAGCGTTACAGGAAAAATACATTCCATTTAAGTACACAAGTATCTATCTATCTATCTATCTATCTATCATCTATCTATCTATCTATCTATCTATCCATCTGTGTCTGTCTATCTGTTTAATATGACAAAAGAGCTCTTCCCATGTCATTAACACACACATTCTATGATAATATGAGAAATTCAGTTCATGTACTAAACTGAGTTTATGTACTATCTGAGGCACATGTTCTGAATCTGACAGAAGAAAGTAACTTTAAAAGCTTTCCTAGCTGAATGTTTTCAGTGTGAAAGCTGGTAAAATTTATCAAAAATACATAGGGAAGAAATATATGATTCCCAGTTTGTGTCTTCTTTTTTAAGAGCAGCTTTAACTCTCTTTAACACTCTTTGGGCGGACTTCTTAAGAAAATGATTAATTTCTTGTCTGTGGATTCACAAAATTAGAATAATGTAACAGTGAAATATTCTCATTATTTTTTACTGTAGTTTTTATTTATATAGCTTTTAAGGAATAGATTATTTAAAAGAAGCATTTTTTCCACTCATCCCTTTCTTAAATTCAATGTGAACAAAAATCTATCATTCCTACTTCACTGCTGATGTAAAATCTTTCACACTTTATGAAAGTATATATAAGAAGTCTCCTGCCTCTGCTAGAGATAAATAAACTTCATGACTGAAAATATTCAGAAGTTTAAACACAAATATGAATACCCTAAAAGCCCTTGAATCTGTAATGGTAGTTCTGGAGTTTCTGGGAACAGCTTTCTCAAATTTATTTTTCAAAGTGTTTATATGTTCTTTTTTCTAAATGAGATTATTACTTATTTACAGCAAATACTGTAAATTAATCAACTTAATAAGACAACATTTCTGTCCTTACTGACAGAGGATCATATAGCTTTTCCCTCCCACATAGAGGTATTGTTAGGCTTAATATATTATTATTTCATAGACTCATAGAATTGCTTAGGTTGGAAAAAAACTTCTAAGATCATCAAGCCTATTTGCAGTTCTTTGAGAATTTTATTAAAAGAATTTATAGAATGAAAATTTTAGTTGCATACTTTTCATTGTTTATTATTATATTATCTTGCACTGCTGTTCTTTAGAGAGTCTACATTCTTATTAGCAATCTCTCCAGTACAGAACTCTGCAATGGAAAAATCCTTAGTAGTTATATGTTGAAACAATGAGACACATAAAATGTTCCCATTTCTTCTTGTGTTTGTGTGAGTAACGTGTGACTGCCTCTGGCACAGACAAAAGTATACTTGGAGTAAAAATAACTAGAAAATTTTTGGTGATATGGATTTATTTCTTTGGGTTTTCTTTCTGTTAACAATTATATTTATTAACAGCCATTTGTTATCTCTGCATGTAAAATAAGACTGTGGTCATGAAAAATGGCTATTAGTTTTAGTGGTGTAACTTATATCTGCATAATCTATTGGATAAGCTAGAGCTTTTCAAATGTATAAATCATTATTATGAGATACATTCTTAAGAAACACGAAGGTACTTTGCTATTTTTCTGTGTTTCAGTTTAAGCGCTCAAATCACCATTATTCATGTGTACTATTGATTATACAAGTGATGGTCAGTCAGTCAAAAGGTAAGTTGCCATCCATCACTTTTGACTGGAAAAAAAATAACACAATTTATCTTTTACAGATCAGAGTTTCTGAATCCATGATGTTATTTGAGTGAGTTTTTCAGGCTTTTTGTTTTATTTTCAGAAGGAACTTAAAGTAATGCTTTACTTTTTCTAAAAAGTAGCTAAAACCACCTCAGATTTAAATTTTTTGTCCAAATATTGCTGCCAAGTTGCAGCAAGAACGAGAAAGAGAAGGCAAGCCACAAGCAGAGCCAACAAGGCAAAACATGGCTGCCTTTCAACATCACATGAACAGGGGAAGAAAAGCAGGTCCAGTGATGATAACCAGGGTCAGCCACAGTCCAGAGTGACCAGAAATGTTTTGAGTGATGTGACAGATCCAAGGTCAAGCCCGGAAACGAAGTCAGAAGGTAAGAATCAAGAAGGTACCTCAAAGACATGTGTTGGACTGCCTTTTATAGATCAAGGGCAAGAACTGGAGCTTTAACATAGTAAAGCACACATCAGTCTGACCCAAGCATGATGTAAAACCCGAATTTCAACACATTGAGAGCTAGTTAAACACCCAGAGTGCAGAGTCAGGAGAGACAGGTTGCTAAGCTTTTTGATGAACTCAAGTCCCTGACAGCAGCTTCAAAAGAGTAGAGTGGTTTGATTTCAAACAATCGATATAGTGCCCTAAAAAATTATATAGGATTTTTTAAAAAATGCAGGTCCACCCACACAACCTGTGGAAACAGAAGAGTTTGAGCTTTAGAATTGGTAAGTGAACAAAAATAAAAGTCTTCAACAATTAATTTAAAAATGTAGCTGCTGAGTTTTTATTTATTTCTGCTTTATGATTTTGACTTCAATAATGTCTCTGTGCATCAGGTTTGAATGCATGAGGCTGCTAGGCAAGGAGCTTCAGGGAGGTAATTTGAAATGAGAAGTAATATTGCTGAAGGTTCTTTGTAATATCAGTGAGAGGCTGAGAAGAAGACAGTAAACACAAGTGTACCCTGGATTTTTGGGAGTGTTGCAGTCTCTGATCTTGTCCTAAAGGTTTGTATGACATTCTTAATTTTGCACCTGTGAGTGAACTGTTTCCATGATGGGAATAGCTATATTCATAGATTCTTATGAAGAATAGCTGCAGGCTGATTCCGTGTCAACCTGCTTCCACCAAGAGGAGAACCATTAGTAGGACTTTTGTTGGCCAAACCAGCCCTTTTTTTTTTGCAAAGAAACTATGAAGAACAAATGGTTTTGCTCAGTTGCACGATATTCTGGCAGTTTATGTGTTCCTCAGAACACAGGAACAGGTATAAGCCTGATTTGTATTAGATAAAGACTAGTTGTTCTGAAATAGGGATATTTATGCACAAGAATGGGAAGTTCTTAGCTGAATTGAACTCACAGGAGAAAGATTTGCTCCCCAGCAACATGCAATACCAGGTATGACATCTCCACTTAATAAATAACTTCAATATAAAAAACTTTAATTTTCAAAATGAGATTTAATCATATATTTTAGTTTTTCATAACATGAACTTATGAATCCTCAAGAAAAATATTAGAAGAATAAAGTATATTCATCCATGAGAATAACAGCTGTGTGACAATCAGCAAGTGTGCATTCCCAATTTAAACTAAGTAATTGATACTAAAGATGCTATTTGGAGTGTTAAATTAAGGTAAGAGTGTGCTGACTGGGTTATGTGAATCTCAAAGATGCATGGAATGATCACTGGAAAACATGATACACTCAGGCATAGAGAGCAGCATACCTGCTTTATATCAGTAGTCATAAAATGGATTCCATTCTGAGCTGCATTCAGGACCATTAATGTACAGCTGGGATGTACTAATAAGCCTCATCTGCCAGCTCCAGCTGTGAGCAGAGCTGACTTGATTACTTGCCCTTTATATCGGCAGGCATGCCCAAATTTCCCTTAGTGTGTCGTCCTACCCTAGCATCTCATTGCAGTAAATGGAAAGAAACACACACTGTAAAGCATTTCAATGGCTTTTGAACAGGGTCCTTTCATATCAGTATTTGCAACATTTTAAGTAATCTCTTACAAGCATGGGGATTTTTTTTTTTTTTT
>VZTF01008130.1:1295663-1325143 GCA_013397755.1 Cnemophilus loriae
AGGACCTGGCAGGGTAAAATTCACCTAGAAACCTGTCAACCCATGACATTGTGACAATCAGCAACTGTGCATTCCCAATCTAAACTAAGTAATTGATACTAAAGATGCTATTTGGAGTGTTAAATTAAGGTAAGAGTGTGCTGACTGGGTTATGTGAATCTCAAAGATGCATGGAATGATCACTGGAAAACATGATACACTCAGGCATAGAGAGCAGCATACCTGCTTTATATCAGTAGTCATAAAATGGATTCCATTCTGAGCTGCATTCAGGACCATTAATGTACAGCTGGGATGTACTAATAAGCCTCATCTGCCAGCTCCAGCTGTGAGCAGAGCTGACTTGATTACTTGCCCTTTATATCGGCAGGCATGCCCAAATTTCCCTTAGTGTGTCGTCCTACCCTAGCATCTCATTGCAGTAAATGGAAAGAAACACACACTGTAAAGCATTTCAATGGCTTTTGAACAGGGTCCTTTCATATCAGTATTTGCAACATTTTAAGTAATCTCTTACAAGCATGGGGATTTTTTTTTTTTTTTTTTGACAGGAAGAGTGCTGCATGCATTTTTCTATGGGTTAGCAGATATTGCTTTTACAGAAGACTAATTTGCATGAAAATTCCAGGCATGATAAAGCAGAAACTCAGAGAATTAAGGCTTACCTCCAACCCAGTTTTTAATTTGTGATTACTTTAATTGCTGTAGTTTGAACCATATCAGCTGACATGGCCCAAGGCGGGACTGAGATCCTCCACAGTTATATGCTTAGATAATTGTTCCACTATATGACTTGGAATGAGAGAGGCAGACAAGCCTCAGGAAGGACTATAATGAGGTTGAGTGAGTTCTCAGTAGGTATGCTAGGTGTTTCCAATGGACATGTGATCTCTGTGTGCTTACTGGGATTTCTGGAGGGACAGATGATCTGCCTTACCAGCATGAATATGTATTCCGCATGCCTCTTCATTCCTTACTTCTCTCTTTCTCTTGTCCGTCTCACTGTTTGCCTTACAGCTCTGTCATCACTGAGCTCCCTGAATATCAAATAATAACAAAATCTGCAGCTAATATAAATAGGTTCCTTTGTCTCCAGTGGAAATATGCTAATTTCCACCAGCCAAAAATCTCATTTTTATTACCTAATTTGTTTTATAATCATATTTCATATTTTTAAAGTAATTCCTCAACTATTATTTTTTATTATGGAGAAACACACTTCTAAACTGGGAGTATCATTTCCCTGTGGTTCTTTTACAGTGGTTACAAAGCAAAAGTGAGAACCATGATTATGTTGTGCTGGAACACGCATTTCACACATGCGATAGATCTCTCGGTGCATTTTGAAGGAGGCGAGGTAGTGTTTGTTTTATTTTGCTTTTTTGGAGTTCTCTTTCCATTTTGGTTACACAAAGTGAGAATGTTTAGAAGATTCACTTGTTTTTAATAAAAATTTGGCTAATAGAGTCTTATAAAATTCTTTTTTATCATGACACACAGTGTCTAGTTTTGAAAGGAAGATAGTGACCATTTTGTCATCAAAAAGTCTGTATGAGTGACAGGTGATTATGGGGTATCACCATCTTTGTCAGAATATTGGCTAATAGGTCAATTTTTTAATGAGGGGGCGGTGAAAAAATAATAAGAAAAAGAATATTATATTTTAAAGATTTTTCTTCTTATGCTTTTAAATATGTATAAATATGTATACAAATCATAGTATTTAGGGAGTTCAGATCGATTTTTTCCCCTTAATTTGTCCCAAGCTCTGATTCTCTGTGGTTTTTTTGTTAAAAATCAGACTCCAGTTTTTATAAAACTGCATAATGTCTGCAGAATGCACCTAGGAACTGGAGGATCCAAGACCCTTTCAGTTGATTGCAGAAGTGGTCAAAAGCATATCTTCCTTATTCCAAAACACCTGGACAAAGACGAGAAAGATCTCTATCCTCTCCTTGAATCCAATCTACAGTTAATTAGGCCAGAAAAAGAAAGTGCTACAATTTCTGATGGAGTCCTGGCTGTCAGACTTTATAGTGAGCACAGTTGACCTTTTATCTATTATGAGACTACTGCTTTCATTAGAAAAGAGTGGTTGAAAATAACTATTTCTAGCAAGGGTTAAGTGTTATCTTTGGAAAAGATTTCAGGTGCATTTAACTTTATTATAAAAAAGCAACAACCCAAATCATAAGCACATTCAGGCACCATTCTATACTCTAGAATGGGTTAATGATGCCACAGTGCCTAACACATTGGGGTCTATGTCCATTTTTGCATATCTAACCATGAACCAGGACACTGAATTTTCTGTTGGTGCTGAGAGGGTGTAAGATGATAGTTTATTTTCTCCTCCAATGCAAAACTAGTTTTCTACCTTGTCTGAACTGCTAATGAAGATGTGAGGCCATTTGTAGACGTCAGTGTAATGAAAAGAAATTGCTTGTTTTAAACACCTTGTTCCACTTCATGGCGGACTTCCAGTGCAATCAGTGATCCCTGGTATTTGGCAGGTTAGGAAATGTTAAGGACAGACAGGAGTTATTTATGTATTACCTCGTGCATCTAAGGTAGAGGTCTCATGCTTTGTAGATAAAGAGATTGAGAGAATCACTAATAAGCCTTCCTGAGGACAGGTAAAGGGAAAGCCTGTCATAACAGGCTGTCACGAAGTCCATATAGTCTCACTGAGTGCTTCCAGATGATAAAGACAGTTTACTCTATATTATGCTCACATTTCTTCATGGTATGCAGACTAATTAGCTGCCAAACTTAATTCACTCCGAACTGAGGAAAAATAATCTCTTCCTGTAATCCCGAGCAATTGTTCCCGTATCAACCGATGGTTTTAAAAAGTTCTTTTTGGCTGATTACAAAGTTCAGACACAAAGTTTAGCAGTTGTTTGAGTAAGGTTTTCAGGACTGAATTTATATGCAGTTCTGTTCTGTGAAAATTTAATTTCTGTGTTCAGGCATGACTTTTTAAAAATTTTTTTTACGCCTATCACTAAATGAAATAGTTCATAAAATCCAGGTATTATCTGATGACTCTCTTTTTAACCTGTCAAACTTGCTGTATGCTCTTCTATAACTAGTTTATTTTGTGCAATGTGAGACAGTGATGAATTATTAAGTGGTTTTATGAAGCGTATCAGTCTGCTTCCAGTCATAGTTGCAACCGGTATAATCTACTACTTTTGTCTTGAAAAATATTAATTTCAAAGACTGTGATTTTTTTTGGAAAATAAAGGATTTTTTTTTTAATAGAATGTGAGAATAGACACACCATTTGTGCAATGGAGCACATTTAAAAGCCTTTAAAAAAAAACCACAACACACCTTCTGTTTCTTTCTTCTATGTCAAATTTTCTTGTCTCAACTCTACTGTCTTTAATCATGGGAAATTATTTTCCTTGCAAATTCCTGCAGTGGTTACACCTTAAGAAAATATGTAGCATTTTTTTTTTATGTTGTCACCGAATTTGCTTGGGACGAGACTTAGGTCTAGTTTAGTGGGTTCAGTCTTCCACTGTGCGAAGTAGCCACTGGGAAGCAGGTATTTTCTTCAGCAGTACTCAAACTCATGACTGTGACTCCAAATGCCCAGTGTAATGGCTAGATACCAGTGTTTTTCAAGAAATCTGTCAGAAGGACATTAATTTTTTAAAAAAGGAAACAACCATGTTTTATTCTCATTACTCTGTGGACTTTTTCTAATTTGGTATGGACCAGATCATTTTCAGAATCAGTAACAAACCCATATTGTGCATATTAACATTTGTTGCCTGTACCTTTTAGTATTCCAGCAGGGACGGATCAAACAGCAATAATTTTTTGTTTGTTTTGTTTATCCTGTCAAGGTCAAAAAATTCAGTGTTCTCATAAACAGAAGGCAGAGCTGCTGTTGAGGAAAGGTTTGGAAAGGTTAGAGATTCCTAAAGAAATGTTTGGGAGACAATTGCATGCAACCGTTCACTGCTCTGTGAGTGAATATCCTCTTAAGGCTCTTTGAAAAAGTTTAGTAGGTGTACGAAAAATCTTTATTCAAACTGGAGATAGGCCAGAAGATTTGAACCAATGAAAGGAGACCATTGAGTCCCAGTATTACTCACTGATCCCTTCTAAAGTCACTTGTCAAAATGACAAACAGCGTTTTAAAAGATATAGAAAAAAAAAATCCCCAAAAAAGGCATCATCCCAAAATAAAACAAAACAAAACCAAACATACCAAGTGCTGACTCATATTCTTTGTATAAAAAGTATGCCTTCACATCCATCAGGTTGCTTTGGGCTTCTCCTAGATGACTGTTAGAGGCAAGTGGGAGGAAATTTGGAGGTCCCTCCCTGACCGGCAAAGTTCTGTTGGGGTTATGAGCTGTGTTTCTGTTCATGATGCGTTGAGTGCAGCAATTTTTGCGTAGTAAAAAAGCACCTATCACTAGTATTTGGAGATTTATATTTATATCCCAAAGCCCTCAGCTAAAATACAGGAGAGCTTTTGACTCTTGAAGCTTCCTATTCTCACTGCCAGTATATAAAATGCTGTATAATCATGCAGAATCTATCTTTCTAGTTTTCATCTGAGTACTGTAAAAATGACGAAGAAAGTTTAGAAAGCAATGCTTCAGTTCAATGATTAAAGCAAAGTTACAATTTACATGATGGAAAATTATCTGATAAGGAACTAGTCCTCTCCTCTTTTCTTTGTCTCTTAATATAGATCAGATTCCAACACCACTTTCAACAGCCACCACAAATTTAAAGACCCAAATATATTTGCAGTTTGTTTGGTTGTATTCTTGATGTTTCAGGTTGGAAATACCTTATCTGGTGTTGTATTAATTTTAGGCATATTAATAAGATTTATTCTGTTATGAAACTTTTTACTGCTTATTTTTATATTGACTGTGTACACAGAAATTATCAGGCTTGTATTTTTAGCACAAGTTTTTTACAAAAATAGATCAACCAAGTAAGGCCTAGTAATCTTTCGAATCTTTTAATATAACGTGCAATGGTCTTGCTTGTATTCCTTTAGAAAGCTTCTGTAACCTTGAATATTTTGTTGGCTTTCTCTCTAGGCCTGAGAACAAACAGTTACTCTAAACTTCAAACCTTCTCTATAAAAATGAAAAAGAGGCAAAGTTTTTAGAGTGTTGCTTTTTATTTGTTCTAATTAATTCTAAGCGAATTCGCAGGCTTGTCAGAAATATGGTTTAGAGACATAAAATTTCAACATCACATCCAAATTTTTTGTTCAGTATTCTCAACACCAGTAAATATATAAGGGCAAGATTGGCTAAACTCAGCTGCTCTCTAACAATATTTTTCATTGAATATATAATACTCCTTCAAACAGTTTTCCATGTGTTTCCTTGCTTTCAGTCAAAAGACTCCTAAAAATCAATTTTAACATAAACTTGTAGCTTGGAAAAAACCTGAATGCATAAAGTCATTAGCATATATACTCACCTGGCAAAGAAATAATAAAAGTTTGTTAGTTTTTCATTCAGAATTAAGAACTGCTGGACCAAATTATGCCAGTGGTCAATCTGCTGTGGAGAAAGGAGCTATGCAGTGAAAAATTTTCAGATCAAATTTTGATGGGGAAAATGCTTTGCAAATCTTTGGGGATGAGAGACTGCCTAATAAGGTTGTTCTTTATCTTACTTAATAATTTTTCTTTTTGTAATTGTCCATGATTGTGTTGTTCTTTTTCTTTGCTCAATCACTCTTTTTTATTTTTCTGTGATGTAACTTTTGGTATCATGCTATATTTGGTCAGGTTATGGCTTGTGCCTCTGATCTTTATTTGTAAGACAAGCAATACAGTCTAATACGTTAATAATTGCCTGTACAGTTGTTAGCATTAGAAAGAAAGATTCCCTATTATTTTTATATAATATGAAGAAAAATTCACAATTATATAAAAACCACAAGTGACTTAATTATACTTGAAAAAGAGACTGAGACCTTCGCTATTATTACATTAATGATATTCAGATATTCATGGTACGTTACCAACACTCAAGTTATTGTACAAATCTACCATAAATTCTAATACATATGCACAGTTCAAAATTTGTTAATGACATAATAAAAATGTTTCCTAATAATGCTTGACAGAACTATATTAATAATGTCTGTTTGTATTAAATGGACCAAAAAAAAAAAAAAAAAAGGCAGGTTCAAATTTTCTAAACAATGCAAAAAATATGGAGGCAGATGATAGGATACCATTGATGCAATTTTTGTTTAAGAAAAACAAGTACTGCTTTTACTAAAAATATTGTAGAGCCTTTAAATCATTGATCGAAAACATTTTTAGCAATTCTATTTCTGTCTCAGAGACATTTAGAAATTTTTACTTACAGAACAACTGCATCTCGGTGAGGCTGAAAGGTAGTTCTAAATCACACAGGACATTTGTGGCAGACTCAAAATAGAATTTAGATTCCTTAAGCACAAGGAATCATTCTCCTTAGGTACAAGCCAACTTCTATGCAGTGGCACAGATATATTTTCCTATACCATTACTTTATATGCAACATACTAAAGTGCAAAGAAATCAGCAGCCTTCAATACAGAAATATATCTGCGTTTAGCTTTAATGTTTGTATTCAGCTATTAGTTTCCTCTCTAATTAGTCCAGTGACAAATCATTTTCATTTTCAAAGGCAAACTTCTAGAAAGTGTGAAACCCTATAATAAAATGGCATGGTGTGCCCTGGGAGGGAATCTTAACCAGTGTTTCTGGTTTAATTGAGGTTTAGCACACCCAGAATTTATCTGTGGCTCCATTGCTGACTCTGACACTCAGTGTGTCAGTTCAATGTTTTATGCTGTATTTAACCCACATTTAAAATAATACTAGTGATTATTACCCTCTTAACTATGTGTTTTGAACTCTCAGGAGGGGAAATTGCTTAATATTATTATTGACATGCTAATGAATTCATAATAGGGCTACCACAGACACTGCCTACTTAAAAATCTGAATCAAATGTAGTCTAAGATCCCAAGCAGGTAGCATAGAGAACATTGAATCACCTCTCATAAAAATGGAAATATTAAAGAATTATGATATCCAAGAATGAGTTTAATTTGGTTATTTCCAGCTCCCAGCTGATTATACCTTTGATACAGTATTGCAATACTGTATTTTTAAATCCTGCATCTTTTTTCTTTTTATTAAAATGCTACGCAAAACCAAAAAAAAGTTACCTTAACATTGAAAAACAAGCAGCACAAATGATGAATAAGTAATAGGAAAGTAATATTTCTGTGTCTTGTGGAAGAACAGGGAATTTTTAAATTTTAAGTCCATGTAGGAACAAGAAGATCATCTCATAGATCATCTTGTGTGCCAAAAGATGAGGTGGGGAAAACAACTGGCCTGGCTGGGCCGAGAGCATTTGCAGGAACTCAGTGAAAAAAAAAAGAGAGTGTATCACCCTTGGAAGGAGGAGCAGGCAACTCAAGAAGTGTTTAAGGATTTTGTTAGGTCATGCAGAAAGAAAAATAAAGAGGAGAAAGCTCAGTTAGAACTTGACCTTACCACTTCTGTAAAAGATAATATAAAATGTTTTTTAAGTACATTGATAGCAAAAGGAGGGGTGAGAAAAACATCCTGATGATGGTGTTGATTGACAGCAGACTGAACATGAGCCAGGATGTGTCCAGGTGGCCAAGAAGGCCAATGGCATCCTGGGCTGTATCAGGAATAGTGTGGCCAGCAGGACCAGGGAAGTCATTCTTCCCCTGTACTCAGCACTGGTGGGGCTGCACCTTGAGTCCTGTGCCCAGTTCTGGGCCTCTCAGTTTAGGAAGGATATTGAGCTGCTGGAGCTTGTCCAGAGAAGGGCAACAAGGCTGATGGATAATCTGGAGCACAAGTCCTACGAGGAGCAGCTGAGGGAGGTAGAGGTTATTTAACCTGGAGAAGAAGAGGCTTGGAGGTGACCTTATCACTCTCTACAACTCCCTGAAAGGAGAAGGTCGGTCTCTTCTCCCAGGCAACCAGCAGTAGGACAAGAGGACACAGTCTTCAGCTGCTCCAGCGGAGGTTTAATTTGGACATCAGGAAGAAGTTCTTCACAGAATGGGTGATTGGGCATTGGAACAGGCTGCCCGAGGAAGTGATGGAGCCACTGTCCCTGGAGATGTTTAAGAAAGAAATGGATGTGGCACTCAGTGCCATGGTCTAGCTGACACGGTGGTGTTCGGTCATAGGTTGGACTTGATGATCTCAAAGGTCTTTTCCAACCTAGTTTATTCTGTGATTCTTTAATTCTGTAACTGTTGTTGAGCTAGCTTATTAATATGCTCAGAATTGTGGTGGTTGCTATTACATCCTTCGTATTATGTATCAGATTCTGACCTATCTCTACTTCTTTTTTATTTCCCATCCTTTATTTGAGCTAGTTAAATGAACTTTTTCATTTTCCTGTTTTATTTTCCCCTCATGTCATTCATTTGTACTGACTACAATATTTTCCTGAGATTTCAAAGTCATAATTAACATTCAGTCACATCTAAAATGGAGCCAATAAGCTCTTAGAAATGCTGTTCCCTAGAATTCATAACTATTACAGTATTTATTTATTCTCTGTTTCTTATCCTGTATTCGATCTTTTTCTATATTCACCTTTCCAAAGATTTGTTTTTAATTCAATGCATGGACTGAAGTATAGTACCTTTGTCACTTATCCTTTGAAAGATCAAACTTTGCTCTTTCTGTATGTATAATCTAATTAAATTTGCTTCAAATTATTTAGAGTTACTTCTCCATCATCCATGTCTAACAAACTCCACTCTGCCCTTTGTTTCTTTTTTATTTTCTTTCATTTTCTTGGCATTTTCAAAATTGTTCAGTCAAAAACAATGTCTGTAATAAAATGCTGATCAGCATAGTTCAGCTACAGGTAACACTAAATATTGTTTTGCCTCTAAGATGCAATCAGATCAATCACTAACTGTCTGTAGTCAATCAAATAGTACATACACTAAGATATACAATATTAAAAACTCTGTCATACTTCAAGATTTAGAGCTGCCTTCAAGGCGTGTAACCACATACATATTTTAAATACAAGCCATATGATATGGATGCTTTCAATTTACAAGGAAAAGAATATTTAATTTTCTCTCTAGTCTGAGATCTGATAGCATAACTCTCTTCACTATTCCAGTATTAATGAAGATTAGGCGTTTCTGCCTGTTTGATGTTAAATGTTCTCTGCTGTCTCCAAGTCTTGACCTCCATGAAAATATTTAGCCCTCTACCAGAAAAAAAGCATTCTTTTTCTATTATGGGCAATAAAATTTCACTTTATGTGAGAAAAAATGGTAAACACTTATCATGCATTTGGGAAGCTTAGCCACATATTTGAGGGACAAACTATCTCATATTGCTTGTACCACACTGTCTTTGATCGAATGACTCTTACAAAAAATGGCATAAATTTTTTACTTCCTCCTTTACCTTTCATTTCCCCCCAGTTTCTAAGCCCCAGGAGGCAAGGAAGATGACTTTTCAGACTGGCCCTAGCCCTTGGACTGCTTTCTGTCTGTCCCACTCTTCCTCAGTGCTGGCATGTTTGGTTGCAAGCAAATGCGGAGCTCTTAGTCTGCAGTCTGGGGTGTCTAATGTTAAAGAGAAACAATAGAATTTTTCTAGGCTTCAGAACTGATGAGCTGATTCTTAATCAAAACTCCTGATTGCTTTCCTAAATATAGCTATGTAGATGCATGCCTTTCATTTTGTAAGGCTAATGGAAAATGAACTGCTTCAGAAGGTGTATAAGACACGAACAGACTAATTCTCATCTAGCACTCTGGATTTGCTTAGAGGCACAAGTCCTTTCACTCTTACTGTTTATATATTTTAATCTAAATAATTGGGTTAAAGTTTCTCAAACATGAGTGCCCTAACTGCACAGCTACTAGATCTTTTTTTTACCTTTTCCTCCTCCTCTGACCCTTCCATCTACTGTGTGTGTTTGAACAGGAAGAGTGTGCTTCAGTCCTCTCTCTCTTTACACATAATCCTGGGATATGAGACATATGGCTTCACAGCCTGGGCATAGCACAGATCTTATGCTTTCCACATTCTGAATGACTCTGTTTTTTAACATCACCACCTTCGACTGATGTGCTGGAGATCCAAAAACATGAAAGACATGGACCTAGTGGAGTAAGTCCAGAGCAGGGCCACTAAGAGAGTCACAGGGCTGGAGCATCACTCCTGTGGAGACAGGCTGAGAGAGCTGGGCTGTTCAGTCTAGAGAAGAGAAGGCTTGGAGGAGAACTTACAGCAGCCTTGCAGTACCTAAAGAAGGCTTACAAGAAGGTTAGAGAGGGACTTTTCACAAGGACGTATAGGGATAGGGCAAGGGGGAATGGCCTTAAGCTGAAGGAGGGCAGGTTTAGGTTATATATTAGGAAGAAATTCTTTACTATGAGGTTGGTGAGGCACTGGAACAGTTTGCCCAAAGAGCTGGTGGACTCCCCATCGCTGGAGGTGTTCAAGGCCAGGTTGGGTGGGGCTCTGAGTAACCTGGTCTTGTGGAAGATGTCCTTGCCTATTTTTAAGGTCTCTTCCAACCCAATCCATTCTATGATTCTGTGATTCAGCAAAAAGAAAGTGCTCACTGAAAAGAAAGTACATTGTTGTAGAGAGCAATCCTACCACCATGGCTGAACCTTTCTTAACTCTTCCTTGTAGATATATATGGACTTTATGCAGAAGCTTGGCTTTGGTTCTCTTTTGGGTTTCTACAAATTTTTTGAAGCTAAGGTCTGGAAACACGATATGTAGGAATGACTGAAGAATTTGATTGACCAGATCACTTGGGAAAGCCCACATTCATGACAGAACATATATTTAGGAAGCATTAATAGGCTGTTTTAAGCCAATGGATATTTCCAGTTAATCACCTTGAAGCAATATTATTTTGGTAAAGTGTTTCAGGCCCATATGTATGGGAATTTTATGGGATATGTCTGTCAGAAATAAATGTCTAAAGTCTATATTTGATTATGTCAGCATTTTCTTTTCCATAACAGCATTTGATTTTCTTACAACATTTACTTTTGCCCAAACCTTGCTTTTTCTGTTCTGCAAAATGACATCTCCTTGATTTATTTTATTATCACATTTTCAAGAGTTATCAAGCAGTTCAATGATTACATTAATTTTTCATAACCTCACTTCCATTTTCAAACATATTGCTTGTCAACATAATTACTTTTTATAATCAAATGAAAATATTTACATGTACTTTAAGAATCACCTGTATCTCAACCTAATTTACTTTTAAAAATTTAAATCTAATCACAAATTGCATTTCAGAAATTATAGATGTCACATTTTTATTTGCTTAAATGACAGAATTTTATGTAAGGATATTTGAGAGTTAGCACAATTTAAACCAATGGAGGTAATGTACAAATTGGAATTAAAGAGAACAAACAGGTGTCCAGAATTTTAATTAGTAAAAGTATAAAAATAAGTAATACCAATTTTTAGACATTCAATGAAAATTATAAAAAACTTGAATTTCCTCTAAAATCCAAGGGGAAAGATGAGTTTTTAAACAGAAGAAAGTATCAAAGTTATTCCATATGGTAAAATTATCAGGTTTCAGTTAACTTTGTTTGGGACTGTGGTGGATTGACCTTTGCTGTCTGCCAGGTGCCCACCAAAGTGCCCAATTCATCTTCTCAGAAGAATGGGAGAGAAAATATAATGGAGAAGCTCATGGGTTGAGACAGGCAGGGAGATCACTCACTGTGAGAGATTGAAATGTTATGGTTAGTGGCTTAAATATTTTTAGGAAGGACTTTTGCCCGTTATGGTAAAACTCTTTAAAGAAGCTGTGACTGCCAAAGCCCACCCCGCCCTGAATATGTCTCCTGAGGGGAACTTTGGACTGAGTTAAGCTGCCTAAGGCAACTCAGAGATAGCATGAAGGTGACACTATTGTGCAATTATCTCAGGTTTAGGGAGAAGTCAACAAGGCTGGGGGAGAAGAATGGCAAACAAGAAAGCCAAACCCAGCAGCCTACCTGAAAATCAACTCTGGCTGATTGATTACCATTTAGATACATCTAGATTGATGCCATTTAATTATCCAAAACTGCATCTTGAACTGTGAGTGCTACAGGACCATAAAACTCCCTGGAAGAAAGATAATATACATAATGATTTTAACTATTTCCAAAAATTTATTTTACAAATGATGACAGGAAATTCTCTTGTCACGAGGCAGAGGTCTTCAGGCAGCAAAGTTTTCTCTCTGTGTATGGCAGTCCAAGAGGAGCTACTTGTATGGGAAAAGGATATGAATTATCAAATTAATTCAAAACTGTACTGTTGATAGTAGGAAATGTAAATTTAAATGGATTTTTTTTTCCTTTCTGGCTGCCTTATATTAAATTGGGGAATTCTTGAAGTTGTGCATGGTTCTGTAAAAGGAAATTGTCAAGTATGATTTCTTGTATATGGAAGCAGCACTGATACAGAAAAAAAGGAACGATACGAGAAGCCTGAAAAACTGACTAGACATGAGGAGTCCGGGAACACTCAGAAACCAAACCAAACCCTCATATTTTTTTATGGAGTTGAAATATTGTCACTGCTAAAAGAGAGGTAGAAGTTGCAAAAGTTTTAAACCCAAATACACAGTACTTTGGCTAATACCCTGGATATAGCAGCTTCTGAAGGCGCAGACATTTCTAACATAACAGCTTAACTGAAGTGATACTAGACTGGTAGAAGCTAAGCTACAACCAAACAGACAAGGCAGTAAAAAGAGCTTATGTTTTGTCAATAATAACAGAAGTGTGGCTAGTACAGTAGCAACGTGAGGTAGGCACTTCCAGTCAAGCATGAAAAACAAAATGAAAAAGAGCAGCTTGTCAGAGGGGTAGAAAAAGGAGAAGAGCAAAACAAGACAAATAGATGAACAGAGGCAAATATGTTTCAGTTCACATGTTTGTTTCCTTGCACCCTGAGATTTGCTTTAGAATTGTCTGAGTGCCTAATTAGCTAGATCTGTAAGCATGTGCTGCTTTGAAATTCATGAGTTACTGCAAGATATGCTGCTGCATTAGGAATATTTTTTCCTCTTTTTGTTCGTGTAGCATTGGGAGGATTAATGCAAACACAGGAAGGGCATCCCCATTAAAAATAGTAAAGAAGTAATTGACCAGGTTTTCCAAGGTAATTAGGCACTGAAAGATACAGAACGTACCTATTATATTTTTCACAAGCTCATAAACGTCAATAGTATCTCTAGAGATCTGATCAAATTTGAAATCTGGCTCTAAAACTGCAGACATTATATATATATTTGGGAATTAGTGGAAAAACAAATGCAAAATTTGTGTTAATATCTTCTGCATTTTCCTTACAAAAAAACATTTTAAACAGAGCCTTTTTGGACTTCAGTTTTTGCTCTGTAAGTACAGAAATATGGAAAAGGAGATTTGAATGCTTTGAGGAGATGTTAAATTGAATACTTTGAGGAGAACCATATTTAAAAAATAGACAAAAATTTTGAGAAAAGAACTGATAATGAAAATTAGTCTTTTAGAAAGTAACCCAAACTTTACGTTAAAATTTAACCTGTGATTTATCTTGAGTCTTGCACTGTGATGATTGAAAGAGGCAATATTCTCTTTGGGAACCTGTGTGATGTTCATTCGAAAGTTTCTGCCTTATCTGAGATTGACAAAAAATTTATTCTCATCCAAAAAAATTCTTGAAGATTTCTAACAGTACATTGGTGTTACTTTCATATTGACCAGTGCCTTCTGCTCTGGATCACTGCTCATTTGGATATACATTAATCATCTCATTGAACGTTCTGTAAAAGAAAGAGAAATCATAAAAAGTTTATGATATTAAAATGTAAAACTAAGAACTTGTTAATTTTGAAATTGGTGGTTAAATCTAAAGATACAGAAATTGAGTTCTTGCCCTCTGAAAAGCTGCTCTTTTTTATTCTGCTTTTCATTCTTGACAGGAAGAGCCTCTTTACGTTGCTACCACACTATTCCTGCTTCTGTTACTTTTGGGAGGAAAAGCATACTCTAAAAGAGTGCTTTGTCTGTTTGGTCATAGCTTATCTTTTACCATTTTAGCATCATTACAACTAAGCTACCGCATCAGAACTATTTTCACCTTCAGAAGCCACTACATCCAGAGTCAGTGACAAGGTCAGTGAAGCCACTACATTTAGCTTTGCTCACTCTGAAGACAGAGCAAAAGGAAATGTAATTTGCCTCATAACTACTTCTAACTATAATTTGGCTTCAGACTTTCTTCTGTGTATTCTTCTGTTATCAGATTCCCAAATCAACCAA
Organism: Cnemophilus loriae; assembly: GCA_013397755.1. Classification (NCBI taxonomy): domain Eukaryota; kingdom Metazoa; phylum Chordata; class Aves; order Passeriformes; family Corvidae; genus Cnemophilus; species Cnemophilus loriae. The sequence continues at coordinate 1,310,034 of VZTF01008130.1, forward strand.
GTTCTTGTAGCAACAAACACAGCATCCCAAAATTCACATCTTTGTCATTCTTCATTCTCCAGCTGCCCGGTATGAATACTGCTTGGAGACAGGATTCCTCTGAAATGAACTTCAGTGCAATCTGCACATTTTCAAACTGATATATAGAGGCTATTAACAGAGACCTGAATTTCTTTCTGCTATGCCACCAGTTTTCTTCTTTCCTCACATTTTTCAAGTAAAGATATTACGGAATGGCTTTCCCAAAAGGGTGGATTAGGCTGTGAAGGTTGTAAAGAAGAAATTTATTCCTCAAATGCAGACACAAAGGCTTGCTTTTGTATTACTCTGGGAATCCAAGGGTTAAGCATATGAAACCTTAGAACCATTAACTACACATATTTGTGCAGACAAAGCAAACTAATACTGTTCTTCCATCTTGCTGGAGATTAGATATGAAATACAATGAAAATCGTGGTAAGAACAATGTGAATATAGTGATCAAAAATATATCTGTCATGCTATGGGAATTCTGGGAATTCCTTTTTCAGGCTGCTTACAGGAAGGGACAAAAGGTGATTCATGCTAGTAAATCCCCCTCTCTTCAACACCTAAATATTGGGACTTTTTCTCCAAAGAAATCAGTAAGTCCAGATTTCCTGAGGCATTTAGTAATATTACACTGATTCAATTAAAATTAAAAGACAATCTAGGCTTGAGCACAAAACGTAAGAAATTAAAAACAAAAAAAATCCAAAACTAAAACAAGCAAACGAAACAAACAGACAAACACCCACCCCCCCCAAAAAAAAATCCCCAAAGAAAACCCCAAAACAAAACCAAAGAAAATCCAACAAAAAGAGTAGAGCAAAATTAGCAAGCTAGGCAATGCACTTGCACTCTGGAGGTACATTACCATGCCTTCCTCATAATTAATTAATGATATTTAATTATTTGCAAGGATTCCTTTATTTTCTCTCTTCCCAGCAGAATGCTAGTGGGAATATGCAGAAAATTTCAACATGAGTGACTTGCTGCATAAAAACCACTTTTTTTTTTTTTTAACTTGTAGTTCTTAGCGTTGTTTCTAGCCAAGTGCTCTTAAAGGAAGTACAATCACAGGTTCTCCCGTTCGCCCATGAGACAATCATAGCTGGCAGTGACCTTGTGCATCATAGTACATCTATATCATAAGGAAATAGAGTCTACAATGAGAAGGAGGCTGCTTTTGCATAAGGCCTCATTTAATCTTGGTTCAAAAGATAGTGTACTTCAGTGCTCAACTTAAACATGCTCTCTCCTGCTTTTCACTCAACTTCACTCTCTGATTAGTTATCACACAATCACAAAATGGGAAGGGACCACAGTGCGTCATCTGGTCCAACATCATTTCTCGAGCTGGGTCATCCTAGAGCACTTTGCATGGAATTGTGTCCAGACCAGTCTTGAATATTTCTGGTGAGGGAGACTCCACAAGCTCTTTGGTCAATTTGTTCCAGTGCTTGGTCACCTGCAGAGTAAAGAAGCTCCTCCTCATGTGGAGCTGGAACATCCTGTGCATCAGTTTCTGCCTTTGACTCTTGTCCTATTGCTTGGAACCCCCACCACTGCATGGCTCCATCCTCTTGACACCCTCCCTTTAGATACTTGTAGACGTTGATGGGTCTCAGCTGCCTCTTCCCGAGGCTGAACCGGCAAGCTCCATCAGCTTTTCCTTGCGACAGAGATGCTTAACTCCCTTAATCATCTTTGTTACCCTCTGCTTGACCTGCTTCAGGGGCTCCAAGTCTCTCCCTGAGGAGCCCAGAACCAGACACAGTACTCCAGATGTGGCCTCCCTAGGTCTGAGCAGAGGGACAGGATCATCTCCTTCAATCTGCAGGCGATGCTCTTCCTAAAGTACCCCAGGATACCATTGACCTTCTTGGCACAAGGACACACTACAGGCTCATGGACAGCTTGTTGTCCACAAGGACCCCCAGGTCCTTCTCCACAGAGTTGCTTTCCAGCAGGTCAGTCCCCAGCCCTGAAGTGCATGGAGTTATTCTTCCCCAGGTTCAGGACCCTGCACGTGCCTTTGTTGAATTTCAAACAGTTCCTCTTTTCTCTTTTCTCCAACCTGTCAAGGTCCTTCTGAAGGGCTGAACAGCACCCTGGGGAATTGGCCACTCCTCCCAGATCTGTGTTATCAGTGAATTCGCTGAGGAGGCATCTGCCTCTTCATCCAAGTCTTTAAGGCTTGGGCCCAGTATTTAACCTTGGGGGACACCACTAGTGACAGGTCTCCAACTAAACTCTGTGGCACTGATTATGGCCTTTTGATGTCTGTATGTGGAGTATTATTTAGTGCATAAGTAGTCCTGAAAACAAGGCAAAATGTATACCCAGGTATGGATGAACATTTGATACCTTTTCTCCAACCAGTGCACTTGCGGAGCGTCTTGCCAGGAGTATTAAGACTTACTCCCCTCTAGTGAGAAAAGGCAGCAATCGCACTTTTTAGTGTAGCTTTTACATGGTGATGATCTCCTCTGAATTCTTAGTAAGGCTTCCTCTTGCTCAGTTTCTCCACTCATCTGGAACATTCCTGAACTTTCTATTACCACTGTAGGTGGTGTTACTAATTATCTTATTTTAGACTCTATCTCAGCTTTGAAAATTAATATATTTCATGTGTGAACTAATGGTTCACACCGTTATTTCTTGCGAACATATGTTGTTTGTTTATTGTATGGTGTGGACAGAATATTGAGTAGTTATTCATTCCAGACTGAATCAAAATTAATGGGGTTTTTTTAGACCTTTTTTCCATGGAGGCAGTGTTTCTATCCAGTTGTTCAAGAATGGACTTTCACCACAGATACAACGTGATGATGAAAGGAGAGATTAAAACATTTTGTAGACTTAGAAAAATATACCATAATATAATGAGTTTAAAATAAAGTCTATGTCTGTATCTGTTACTGAAAAATTTTTAAACACATATGGTATTTCAGAGGTATGGCATTCTGATTCTAGAATTTATAGCTGGGAAATTTAATAGTTTTATAATAAACACTGAAGGGGTTTTGACATGATCTATTACTTGTGGCTATATTTACATCTGGGTTTTGGTTCAGTAGCTGATCAAATAGTTTTGAAGCAAATCCGTCAATCATCATGCTTATTGCAGATCCGGTGGTTTCCAGAATTGCTTCAGAGATTGCAAAGAAGGTAACTTGCAGAGGAAACTGAACCAGGATGTCTGCTTCACATGGACGAATATCCTTCCACCACATTAAGACATGTTCGGTCCTTTAGACAGCTTCAAATCAGTTATATGGGGAAGACTGTTTATCCACTGGGACAGGATATATCTTGTCTGATATCTATATATCTAGTCTGATATCTATATACCTGATATCTATATCTTGTCTGATATATCTACACTGAAACCGTGTAAAATGTAGATATAGGGCTTTCAGCACTAACCAAGCTATTGATCCTACTGCCTTGAATCACTTGATGATACGCTGTGCTACGGTACAGCACAGCTCTTCAGAGCAAATACTGCTTGTTCCTGAATGACAGGACTCGGAACAGCTCATGATTTAAAACAAGCAGGTGATAACTTTGCAATGAAATATGATAATGACAACATTTGAATAAATAAAAATTTCATCCATTTTGTGCATAGCAAATTGGAGGTTATTTGTACAACCTCCCGGCTGATGAGGTGAGGGACTAATTATAATGATTATGCAATCAAGAATAAATTCATCCCTCTCCCATATGTCGTGCAAGTGAACAGGAAAAAAAAAAAGAGGAACTAATGAAGTAGATAAATATAAGTATTCTGGTGGTGCTAGACACTTGTGGAGACATGGAAGCGTGTGGTTGTTGTCTTCCTTATGTTCATTCTATTTTACCACAATTCTAGAATGCATGCTACCAAGTTACCCGCTCCATGGCAAAAGAGATAACTATAAATGTCTAAACATTCACATTTTCAAAGTAAGCAGGTTCTGAAGTCCTTTTCCATTTGTAGTTAGACAACTCCCTGACTTAAACAGCAGTCCTGAATACAAGGACAGGGACCTGCTCCCAAAGATTACTTTGCATTTTAAAGCTTGAACAAAACTCTGAGTCAAGCCCTAACATTCTTCTCAAATTATTTGTATTAGAAGTGTAAAGCAACCTAGATAACCTTGTTGTTTGATCACTAAAATTTGACAACTCCTTTATAATCAGCTCAAGGAGGATATGCTATAGCCTTGCTGACAATGCAGCTCCAACACAAATTATGAATTAGCATAGAGTAGGTTAACAAAAATAATTCACTGATTGTCATCATAAGAAAAGCAGAAGGCATCAAATTAAATCATAACCCAACAAACCGAAATGTAACCAAAATGAAGATATCATTGCCTTAGACATGCCAGACATTTAAGAGAACTAATATGTCCTCAAAAGCACATTAAAAACTTTCCTTAAGAACTGATAAATAATTCTGAAAATATCATCAATGGTCTTTCTGCATTATTTCTATCTGAAATCAAATTTTAAAAGTTTGTAATGTTTTTTTAGGCAGAATACATTCATGCCAGGTGATGGCCAGAATCCATAGCTGTAGTTTGATCACAGCTTTTCTGTCATCTAAGAGATAGAGTTTACCCAGTGGACTTGTTATTAAATATTCACTTATTTATTTACTACCAAAAGAATAAATTGTCTGTAATTTCCCATTTTTACCAAATGAACAAACCCACACAATTAATAATAAGACTAATACATAATTAATCAGTGTAGCTGAAGAGGTAGCTTAGCTGCTTTTTATCTCTGGGCAGAAATCCAGCATCTCCGCAGTAATTCACTTCAGACTAACAGAGAGTATCTCTTTAAACATACTTAACCTTGCCCTTACTAACACAGCATGCAAGCCTAATGTTGGTTTGTCCTTTGAAATACAGCACCATGCATTTGTAAGAAGAACAAGAACTTATTTTTCTACCATAAGCAGCAGAAGGAAGATGCCAAAAAGTAGAAAACAGGACATAAAAATCCAAGTATACCATCAGATTTTTTTTTTTTTCTGATAAAAATGGGAAATCTTCAGGAGAGCTCCTTGTTTGAACTTTCAGCTTTGCAACTGATAAAAAGCATCCCATTAATTATCTGTGAGATACCTCTTGAAAGGAATGAATAGATTTTGTTTTATTGACGTGTTATCAAAAGAAACACGGACAGCAGGTTGGGGGAAGTGATTCTGCTCCTCTGCTTTGGTAAGATCCCACCTGAATGCTGCATCCAGCTCTAGGGTCCTCAGCACAGGAAGGACATAGACCAGTAGAGGCAATTCCAGAGAAGGGCCATCAAGATGATTAGAGGGATGGAGCACCTCTCCTACAAAGGAAGGATGAAGGAATTGGGGGTGTTCAGCCTGGAGAAAAGAAAGCTTCATTGTGACCTAATTGCAGCTATCCAGTACCTGAAAAGCACCTGCAAGAAAGATAGAGAGAGACTATTTACGAGAGTATATAGTGGCAGGACATGTGTGAATGGTTTCAAGCTGAGAGTAGGTTCAGATTAGATATTAGGAAGAAATTCTTTATTGTGAGGGTGGTGAGGCACTGGAACTGATTTTCCAGAGAAGCTGTGGATGCCCCATCCCTTGAAGTGTTCAAAATCAGGTTGGATGAAGCTTTGAGCAGTCTGGTTTAGGGAAAGGTGTCCCCGACTATGGCAGGGGGGTTGGAACTACATGATCTTTAAGGTCCCTGCCAAACCATGCCATTCTATGATTACCTGATTGAAAAGGACTCAAATTTTACTTCCCGAACATTGCAAATGTATTCTGGTAACTCTCCTTATTCGATATCCTTTCTCCTTCTGCTTCTACCAGAAATTAAATTTTCCATGTTCTTCGTCTTAGTTCTTCCTTTTTTTCTTTACAAGATCACACACACTCACAGATGCACACGAAAAAGCTCCAGCCATTGTGAGCTGAAAAAGCAAATTCGGGACAGAACTTTTTAGGACAAGTTTGGATGCAAAACAAAGTGTGAGGGTGAAGCAGACTGAAGCCACTGCAGATCTGTAAGAGGTATGCTAACACTCTGTGTGAAAGTGACTCTGACGGCCCTTCATCCCTGTGCATTTCTTTCTCTCATTCCTTGCTAAATCTGGTCTTGGAAAGACAAGCTGGAAGATTACAAAAGCCTATAGTAATTCAGGCAAGGGGAAATTACTGAAATTGTAAGGAAAGAACTTCTAGAGAGGAGAGATTGCCCAGTGGTTACTATACTAAAATGTCATGATGGCAATTCGGATTAAAATTTGTTTATTACTGCAAAATCCCTCAGATTTTAAACTATCAGTCTGATGTTCTGATCTTTCTTCCCATTCTGCAGAGTGGAACTAATAATGCAAATAGGTTTTCAATAGAAAGCATCACTGTGACACACACAGGTAACAAGCTGGAGAACTTGTATGTGTCTGGAACTGGAGATTCATTTTCTAATATATCTATTAGATTATAGATATATAAACTGTAAAGTTTGTAAAAAGTGTCTAGACACAAAAACTAATTTGCTATTATTAGAATAACAAAGCCTTTAGAACAAATTGTGGTACATTATGTGGGACACTATTATGAGGAAAACAAAACCAGGAATGCCTACTTAATTTCTACAGTGAAAGAAATGAGACAAAATATTAGTTTTTGATGTTTGACTTTTCCTTCTTCCTTATAAAAACGGGATATTTTCAATATCTGACTCCTGCCTACAGAAGAAATTGATGTCTAAAAGAACCTATTTTCTCCTAACAGTCTTTGTTACTTCCTAAATTACAGAGGCCCAAGCCTGTGCTTACAGGGACTGTATTTTGTCTTGTACAATGTGGGTTATTTTAGTTTTCATTCACAGATTCCTTCTAGTCAAAGCATAATTAAACAAAAATGCATTTTGACATATTTTAAAATTAATACAACTTTCAGTCCACAGTAGTTCCCCTAACATTTTTAGTAAAAATTGTAAGAAATCATTGAACACAGAAGAAATCACACCAAAAAGATCTGCTACTTTGCAAACCCGGTTGATTGAAGACTGCTCATCTTAACATACTTAGTGTTTGCAAAATATATGGGTAATGTTGACAGCTTGAATATATGTATACAGAAAATTACACAATTTTATGCAGTTCCTAAATCATTCTAGTAGCTGCAAAACAAACTGTACTGTTAGTTCCATTGTAAGCTAGCAAGTCAGGGATGGACAGGAAAATTACTGGCTCAATTCCATTAATTTCAATAGTCCAAAGATCTTCTTAAGTTGCTGCCAACAGCATCCCTCTTGCTTATTAGTTTATTTTAAATATTGGTTTTATTCCATGTAAGTAGTGTATGTGTTTTATTTGGAGCTATTCAGCAAATCTTCCCTGACAAACAGATAATAAACAAATATTTGTGCAGATTATGAACCATGAATTTTAGGTGGATTAGTGCTCTTCTATTACACATATGTCAATAAACACTGATCAGGCATTTGGTGTCTCAAAAAATGTTCATGACTATACTTTTCTGATTGCAGTTGCAATAGAGAAAACCCGGAGCTTCCATAAGCCTGAGCTGCAAAGATAATCAGCTAATAAATTGTTAGAATTTCAAAGTCATCTGTTTTTTCTCTTAACTTTTCTCAACCTTTCAGTTTCTATTGAGCTTCTCAGAGTAATGTTAAAAAGATGTAGATATGGTAACTTTTCCTTAGTAATGTCCTTTCCCATAATAAGTGTACATTATTAGGACATTTTCCTCTCCTGGGAAGACTTTCATTTGATTTAACACACACATATAAACCATTTTATGAATAATGTATTTGGAGCTAGATCCCCAAACACAGTTAAGAAAGGAAGTAATAAAGAGAGTCTGTTTCTGAGAGTATGCAAAAGGACTCCATAAACTCATGTCCCCTATGTTGCTGTAAATATGTTCCCAGCTGGCAACCTCTGTCCGAAGTGTAGGTGGAATAACGTTTCTGCCACTGTTAAGCAGTAGCCAACAGAGCTGCTAAGTAAAAACCTTAAAAGGGCATGACAGATTGCTCAGTTCTCCATGTAGAGAATAATGTAATCTGCTGTGAGACGTTTTACACAATGCCTCCCGCTGCTCCATCTGGGCTGCTGAGCACCGGTGGTTCACTCGATTGTATACAAGTCAAATATGAAGGTAGTTCCTGACAGCAGGATTATTTTTTTTTAATGAATAGATGAACATTAAGGAATGCAAGCAGCATTAACTTTCAGTCCCTAATTATTCATTAAAATATTAACCTGAATATACTTCTCAAGTCATGAGGCAGTTAGAAGCCTAGAAGTGCTCTCTGAACTTGCAGAAAACCTGTTATGGGCAAAAGGGTGATGGTGACTAGGTTAAGTTAGTAAAAGATCTGAAATAGGATACAGTCAGAACCATAAATTTCTTATAGATTGATTGACTGCATAGTCATAATTAGCTATGTTATTCTCCTGTGATAAAAACCAAAAAGATTCCATTTGCTTTTTCTTCCTAGAATTACAAGTAACAGGACTTTCACCATAATCTTGTCTTCTTCAGCTCTAGACAGTGAACAGAAAGTAATCAAAGCACATACATTTATTTAAGTGTGCTGATGATGATTGTAAAAAGGTAGGAGTTGGAATGCTTTAGGCTATTGCTTGTGGCCTCCAGCAGCATATGCAAACACTACAGGCTCTGAACTTACATGCAAAGCCCTCATTTGTGACAAGAACAGATCTGTCTGGAAGAGGATCCAAGAATTCACACTTTGAAGTTTAGATGCATTTAATGGGCAAAAGAGGTTTATGTACAAAAATCACATCTCATCTTTTTTTCTTTTTTTACTAAGAATCTTAGTTTTTGCTTTGTAAGATCTCTGTCTTGTTCATAAACCCAACTGTCTTTCTCCATAGTTATTCAGTGACTTCTCAGTTTTTTTAAATTAGGTCTAGTGTCCCGTATCATAAAACTAATACTTACTCTTCTAGACAAATATCCCTTTAACACAGGTGTGCATTTGCTTTCTCAGGCTCTTGTCACACGAGAATTACTTGTACCAGGTTTGGAGCAGCAGATAAAATCAGAATGTGACATGGTACATCAGATCATGAGCTTTATTTTTCAGTCATAGATCTGATAGCATGAGACTGGTGGTATTATTTTGGATGTACAGGCCTTCTGACTTGAACATTTTCATTTGAACTTCTGTGTCTCTGGGAATCCAGAATTCTGTCAAGATGTTTTCTTCTTGTAAATATGTGATCTTTTCTAGTAGTTCTGGTTGGATTATTGCTTCAGCTATTCACATTAACTACTTTATTTCTGTGTGATTTAATGTAATTATACACTCGAATTCTACTCAGTAGACTATTACTGAAATAATTGTTTTGGAAATGAAAGCAAAGCCTAACTAAATCTGAGATTTCTACTTCCCCTCACACTTGCCTCTTGATAATTCGTAAGCTACCAAAACACTCATGGTTTATGAAGGGAACAGAGGTCTTAAAAATAAAAAAGAATAATCTCAGTCAAAAAAAGAAAAGCATGAGATGTGATTTTTGTATCTGTACAGAGCATAAATTCCAATAAAGGAATCAAGATATTGCAGCTAAGGAACATAGTCTGCACAACGATGACTCAAAATAAACCAGGTGAAAATTATAAGATTCCTAGTTATCAAAACAAAAAGATTTTCTAGGTTGTACTCCAATGGAACTAGTAAGAGACCACAACAAACTTGAGAAAGGGATATGATGTAATTAGTACTTGTGACAGTGGAAGTCTAGACTGTCTGATCCAGGAGATTTTTCTAGAAGGCTCTCCTTTCGTTGTTTGTGCATTTGTCTTTCAGGCTGACAATTCGCAGAGATTAAATAGAATTCGATACTAAGACACGGCAAGCCAAATTAAAGGTAAAATTACTATTCATTTAGCCAATTTATGACACATTTTGAAGAAATTACAGCTCATTAGTGCTTTAGAGAAAAAGGCAATATCTCTTTGCACAGGCACTATTTTAAGAGTAGATAGACCGAAAGCATAAAACCCTCTGCATTTGAACTATGGTCTTTATTTATGCTGAAATACAACCCCCCCTTATTTCCAGCTAGAATTATTTATGATTGTCAAAGCAAGAAACATTCACTCTCTTCCCAGTATTCTTTTCTCTCTTAAACAAGTCTCAGCCTGAAAGTTATGAACTTCCATGAAATCACAGAATCATCTGCGTGGGAACAATAGTAGCCTCTGTTATGCTCTAGCTTTCTGCCAGCTTGCTCTCAGGATATCTTTTTATACTGCAGCTCTCCAGTAGGAAGAAAAGTCATGGTGCCCAGACACTATTCATCTGGAAAAAGACAATGAGGGAGTACACATAATTATGTTACTTACATCCCCTCATGGTTCCTGTCATTTTACACTGATCACATCCTTACCATATCAGTAAGACTGCTTATAGATATGGTGTGTTAACAGAAATTTCTGTTTTGTCTCCATATTTTCAAAAAGTAAATTCTCCCTCCAATTATCATATAGAGGTATCATTCTTTCCAGTGTGTTGATGAAAAGTATCACTGATAAATCTCTCAAAATATGCATCCGGAAATAATTTCTGTGTTGAAATCTACTCTAAAAATGTACTCAAATGCACATATACAAGAAAGTAATATATTATAAAATGTTATTTTTTAGTCAGTGAGAGAGAAGAAACTAAAGGATATCTCATAAAACTAATGTTGTAACTTTCACTAAAACCTTTCGTTATAATTCTTCCTCATTGTTCAAGGATATCAGGCGTCCATAAGATATTCCTAAATTCTCTAAAAAAAGACACTTCCTTACTAGTGACAGTACTCCTGGAGAAGAATTACTGAAATATATATTTTCAAGAAAATAAATAGGTAGGACCTAGGTTATTTTTGCTTGATCAGGGTGACTATACCTGTTCAAGGTACAGTTCAATGAACATATGACTAGTACAGTCAAATACATGGCTGTTTCTAAATCCGTACATACAACATTTATATATATATAGCTATTTTATGTCCCTATATATATTATATCCCTAGATCCATTTTTGCATGCAAGCAGAGAAATTTCTTGCTTGGACCAGGGAAAAAAAACAGGGCACAAGTTATCTCCCTCAGTCTTTTTTCATTTTACTGTACTCCTGATCTGGTTGAAAATGTGACATGAAGAGACCAAACAATTGCAACCCAAATTATATTGATTCAAAACTCATCACAGCCTATTTCAATAGATGATAAACTTTTATGGATTTTCTGAAATAGATGGGAAGTGCATGTTTTTCTGCATGTAGTTGTTGAAGCATTGTAAATTAGTTACAGGATCTGCATTCTGTCAGCTCCCTGTGTCTCGGGTTTCCGTCAGCTGAAACTTTTCAGCTCCTTTGTCCTATCATAACATTACATTAACTTCATACTCATCTATTGATAATTTGATACATACTATTGAATTAAACATTGTGGTCTCAGCTCTGAGCGAAAAAGAAACATCAAGAGAATTCCATTATTACTTTGTTGCTTAATGTATGACAACTTTCGGTACAAGAGCCAGGGTAGAACTATATATTTAACACTACTTTGTGACCAAAAAGTGACAAAAACATAATGACTCCCTAACATACTTGAGTAGAAATGCTTTAGTTTTACCACTGCAATGTCAGGTTTGAACAAACAAATTTACTTGAAGAGTCCAGAACTGGTCAAAACTGGTACAAATAAAAAATCAAATTAAATCAAATAAAAGCTAGTACGATTCGGTAAGTTTTAGAACTGGCTCTCACTCAAGTTTTGTTGTGTAGGTTCTTTATTTGAACACTGGAAACAAGTCCATATAAACTGACTCCTTTTAGTTTTTAAAAGAACACTGATTATTACTCTGACATCTTAAGAGGGGAGGTTGTTAAAGAAAAAAACAAACCCAGCACCATTTGGTGTAAAATTATATAAGCTCTGAATATGTTTTATTCATCAAGGTATGCTAATCACTGTACTGAATGTAAAAAATCCAAAGTTTCTGCTTGATGAACTACAATCTAGACAGATAAACATGAAGAGATGAAAGGGCAAGTCAAGAGGAAAAGTTCTGCTTTCGTTTATTTGACCCAAACCACGGATTTTCATCAAGCATAAAGAAATGGGGCAACAAACTGTAAAGTTTGTAAAAAATGTCCATAAAATTTTACAAAACACTAACCCCTATTATGGTCTAGACACAAAAACTAATTTGCTGTTATTAGAATAACAAAACCTTTAGAACAAATTGTGGTACATTATGTGGGACACTATTATGAGGACAACAAAGCCAGGAATACCGACTTAATTTCTACAGTGAAAGAAATGAGACAAAATATTAGTTTTTGATGTTTGACTTTTCCTTCTTCAGATGGAAAGGCAATGTATTATTTGCTGGAAAACACAAAACAGCTGCTGATCTGCCAGCAGAGTGATGTCAACTCCACCAGTCTCTAAAACAAAAGAATGGTCAGGCAGATGCGAAGATCACAAAACCAATTCGGACATAAAAATAGTTTTCTGATAGAATCTGAGTACACAAATTCTTGCATAGGCAGAAGGAACATCTGTATAATTTGAAACCCGCATAGTGTCTTTTGAACTAAGACTGGCTTTGAAATGTAGTATTTGCAGCTAGATCACAGAATCACTGAACAGTCTTTCACAGATGGAAAGGACCAAGAAGGACCATTAAGCCACACACTAGAGTGAATATTCCCTGCAGGGATCAAACCTACCACCCTGGCATTATTAACACCATGCTATAGCCAGCTGAGCTAATCTCAGGGTCATGTTTGGATTTCACCTGTTATCTTGTGGCCACTAACTGAGGGGATAATGTTTTTGTGGTGGTTTGCAGAAGAATTACTGATCCAGGATTTTTGATGGAGTTCATGAATCCTTAGACTCATAACAGTAACAAGCTGACAGAAATTGTCCAAAACTGGTGCCATCTTTTACCTTTTCTCAAGCTAAAAAGACTATAGGGCCTAAGACACTGTTTTCATAACTATGTATGGTTGCAGCTGAGAAATTTGTCAAAAAGAGGAAGGGTCTAAGTACACTGGATGTTATTTTTTTTTGAAGAGGATTGAATGCAAATGTTTCTTTATCATTGTGTTGTGATATTGCTATATATTGCTGATTTTTTTTAGCCTTTGTGGTGTGTCTATGGATTGGGATCAGATATTTTTCTAAAGTACCTATTTTATTAGAAAGGTAGTACAGAATTCTGCAGGATGAAGTTAAGATACATAAGACAGTTCAGGTGAAAAGTAATACATATGCTGGGAAGAAGGCCTGTTAAATTTAAATTAGTACTAAATTTTTACGCGTGTACGTATATAAACATACATATTTAATCTGCTTACAGATATGTAATTATAATATAATCCTTACCCTAAGTTTATGAAATAAATCTATGATTTTGCTATTAAAGCTGTCTGGTTCTAGAAAATGGGACTCAAATATTGTGTGAAACTGGCAAAATTAGAATTTGCTGTCCTTGAGGGAGTAATGAATAAGTAGGAAACAGGATGTATCCATGTTACCTGGAGAGTGTGAGTACCCAAGCCCATAGGTGGGTAATTTCCAGAGACCATGGAATTGTCTAGGATGACAGAGGGAGGGCTTGTGCCTCCAGCTGCTGGTTGGGATGAAGCATCTCACATCTACAAATAAAGGTGAGATTACTATATCTTAATAGCAAATAACTCTTTTTAGTGGTCTCCTGTGAACACTCCAAAGATACATCACAATAGCTACCATAATCACTGGTTTTCTGTGCTAGATGGCTTATGTGATTTAAACACCAAATGTAGTTACTATGTGTGTGCTAAATAAAATCAATTAAGTGGCACATGTAGTTTTGAGCTGGTGACAGGAACTCAAAATAAGATTTAAAACTGCAATTAAAAAACAATTTTTTGTTCGTGTTCTCTCCGTCTTGGACGATTTCTGTTCAGTGTTAGCATTTCCCTGTAGTAGCTATGTTCTCAGTAAGCTTCTTTTAGCTTTTCAGCTAGTGATAAAAAACAGACAAACATAAAACCCCCAAAAAACCCCAAACCAAACAACTGAATTAGAAAGGAGATATTAATATTTTAAGATATACAGAACTGTTCATATTTCCACTAGCCATTATATAATTCTGAAGTGATAGCTTGCTTTCTGTGAAAAACAGAACAGTCAGAAAAGAATCTGTATCCTCTATTCAGTTTCCTTGAGCTTTTTTCTCCTTGTATCATTTAATTAGATATGAATTAGAATTCTATTTGGTTTCTTAATTAAAATACTTTAAAAAAAATAACTAGGTGTTGGAATCACTTTAACCCATATTTTATTACTAATTCATTATTTTGGAAAAGGGAAATGTCTTTAGGAATAGATGATGGGGGAAAAAAAATCTTCTGGATTTATCTTCTTTTTTTTGTCTTTCAGGTGCCTCGTGTTCTCCACCCCCTCCTTTCTCCTAGTTTCTTCTCTGTGTTGAATAAACTACTTAAAAAAACCCTATTACAGAGAGGTTTTAAAACTACACTTTCTAAGACACATCATAAACTCCAGAAATTTTTCAAGATCTGATATTAAGGAGAAAACTTTAAAAAAAGGGTGTTTTTTGTGTAATATGAGAGAAATATTTTCTGCTTAACATATGCCAGACAGATGGCACCAATCTTTTATTTCATGTGCTGTAAGCTTACATGAAACTGGGCAATGAAATTCAGCTTTAAGGGAAATCCAGGGAAGATGAATTTCTCCTAGCTACTGGGCAGCTGGCTTAGCAGTCACGTTGTGTTTGTTCACATGTTTCTTAAATGGAGTGGTGTTTGGGGACTTCCTCACAGTTAGCCCTGCTGAGAAGACTGATAGAAGTGCTGTTAACGTTATCAGAGCTATTGCAAATATTTGAGGGGTAGAGGGATCAGACCTTCTTATTGAAGGAATGCTATTCATTGAAGTGTAAATTTTTTTCAACTCATGCCGATATATACACTGAACAATACAACTGGATAAGTCTTTCTTTCTTTCTCTCTCTTCCTTCCTTCCTTCCTTCCTTCCTT